>OZ007499.1:87421844-87836125 GCA_963931805.1 Microdon myrmicae | reverse complement strand
AAAGGACTGCAACGAAGCGGCAACACGTAAGTATGGAACTACGAATAACATAGGGCTCATATTCCAGAACGAAAGATTAGCTAAATCGGTTCTGATGGTAGGAATCAGAAACGACCAACTGAGACATCTGATAGTAAAATCAGAAAAAGACCCTTTAGATGAGATTATTACTAGGATTCTCGAGTTAGAGAAAACCGAGAATGAGATGAGGAGCGAAAGTGGATGTTATGAAATACCAACGAGGTATCATGACCAGTCACCTTCACCTGAAAGGAACGACGAATACCATGCTCCCAACTCATCAAATAGGCAACCAATGCTTAAGAATAATCCATTCTACTATTGGGAGGAGGAACAAGATCCCCCAGAGGAAAGAAATAGGGTTTTAGATAGGACCTACGGGGATACTCGAAACCCCCAGGAATCGAGACAAAGGCAGAATAAGCCTAGACACGATGCGTCCTTGGGTAGTAGAGAATAGGAACTCTAACACTAGATTCCAAGAACAATCTCACCCCGTTACACGCCCACAAACAGGAAAAAACCCGTTTTAGGTCGGATACACCACCACACATTTCTAGAAGACCAACCGGGTCTAGGGCCAAAGAAGCCCGAGGCACCACGACACCTTCAAAGAGGCGGTGGTGATTATCTTAGTGACTCCTCTAGTCAAGGTAGGGACACGCGTACACCAAATCCATGGGTAGCACGCACGACTTGCAGCTTCTGCAATAGAAAAGGGCATGTATAAGATGAATGCCTTCGACGCCGAAACACACCAAAGTGTACAAAGTGTAATCGATATGGGCACGATGCCCAGGATTGTCGGACACTTAATACACAAAGGAAGGCGGAGAATCCTGAACCTACACAAACAAGGTCACAGAACCAAAGGAAGTCACCGGTGAATACCTCAAACCAGCAGGAACGACCATCCACATCGAAACAAGCAACTACATCGAATCGTAGAGTGTACAGCATTCGATGTTGTTGTGAGTTTTGTGGCCGAAAGGGTCACACGGGGGACGAGTGCCGTATCAAGGCAAAGTGGATCCCCCTTGGATTAGTGGATTCTGGATTCTGCTTATTCAATAATCTTTTCTGAATTTTTTATATGCTGTCCACCTGATACTTTTATTATTATTTATTGGCCTGTAGGAAACCGGAAGTTCATGATATCACCGACTCGACTCCGCCATCGTTCCCTGTCCCGTGCACTCTCCTTCCACGATTGACCATCTGATCCGATCTCCTCAAGGTCAAAACTAAAATTGTCCTCTCATCTCCGTCGCGGCCGTCCTACCGGTCTCTTTTCCCGTTGGTCTACCGTCAAGAATTCTACGCACGGTCCTATCGTTGCCCATTCGCGCCACGTGTCCGGCCCATCTTAATCTTCGCGACTTGTTTACCCTCACAACTGTAGGTAGGCTAAGAAAATTTTCTTTTGATGTCCAATCGTAACAATACCAAGGCCCCCCAGATCTTCACAAGTCAGTTGGGTACCGTCACCAATTTTTTTACTATTTATTGGCCTGTTCAATTCATGACCTCACCGACTCGACTCCGCCATCATTCCCCGTCCTGTGCACTCTCCTTCCACGCTTGATCAGCCGATGCGATCTCCTCAAGGTCAAACCTAACATACTCCTCCCATCTCTTTACCGTTGTTCTACCGTCAAGAATTCTACGCACGGTCTTATCGTTGCCCATTCACGCCACGTGTCCGGCACACCTTAATATTCGCGACTTGATTACTCTCACAATTGTAGGTTTGCGGTATAGCTCTTTCAATTCGTGGTTATGGAGTTTCCTCCACTGTCCTGCCTCTTCGTCATATTTACCTCCAAAAATTCCCCTCAAAACTTTATTTTCGAATACGCGGAATTTGTTCTCTTCCCGTTTTGTGAGAGCCCATGTTTCGCATCCGTATAGAACAATCGGCATGATTATGGTTCTATAGACACGGAGCTTTATGTTACGTGATAGCAGTTTGGAGTTCAGAGTTTACTGACTGCATGCCAACTAGCGTTGCCGGAGTGTAGTCTTTTGTTAATTTCCTTCGACATTTCATTACTGGCCGTCAGTACCCTTCCCAGATATTTACATTCTTTAACTTTTTCAAATATCTTGCCTCTGACGTTTATATGTGTTCTCTGAGGTCCACCTGCTCTCGCCGTAGTCATATATTTCGTCTTGTTTTCATTTATTTCTAGGCCCAGCTCTTCTGTCGCTTGCATGATGATTTCACAGTTTTTACTTACAGTTTCTAGATTATCGCCTAGAACGGTGATGTCATCCGCATATGCGAGCACTTGTGTGGCCCCGTTCAGTGATGATCAGGTCATGTTGTCGTTTTGTACCTTTCTGATGACATACTCAAGCACAAGGTTAAAAAGACACGGTGATAGACCATCTCCCTGTTTTAGCCCGTCGCGGATTTCAAATGGTTCTGAGAGGTGATTTTCTATTCTAACTCGTCCTTTGTTTTTGTTCATGCAGATTTGAATGAGGGCGGCATATTTTTTTCGAGATTCCCAGCTCAACTACAATATGATAGAGTCTTTGCCTTGCGACTGAGTCGTACGTTTTTTTTTTGAAGTCAACGAACAGTTGGTGAACAGTCTCTCCGTATTCCCACTTCTTTTCCAGCAGTTGCCTTATTGTGAACATTTGGTCGCTCGTTGACCGGTTCTACGGAATCCGCATTATATCTTCTGCGTACGGGGTGATTCTCACCTGAATGACATTTGTTAATATTTTGTATGTGGTTGGGAGCAATGATATTCCTCTGTAGTTTCTGTAGTAGTATAAGGGGGCGACTATTGAGGTTTTCTATTCTTCCGGAGTGACTTCCTTATCCCATATTGTTTGGATGAGCTGTTGGATCTTTCGAGCGGTTGCCTCTCCTCCATGCTTCACAAGCTCTGCCGGTATGCAGTCGACTCCGGGAGCTTTGTTGTTTTTCAATCGATCACCTGATACTTGTCTATGGGAATTATTACATATTGTAGCGAGCTTAGGGTTCGGTGGATTAATTAAATCGATTTTGAATTAATGTAAACACTTTATTAGTCTGTTAATAACAACCGCCACTTTTACCGTACACTTAACGATTTCTTGACTTATCGCTTTCTTACTTATCGCTTGCTTCACTGCTTACTGCTTACTATTTACTCATCTCCATGACCTGTGTGCGACGTATTTATACCGTTTCCTCGTTCTGATTCGGCATTTCGTTTCCGCCCGTTCCATAGCCTCGAATTTTCTACTGCTCATAGTCTCCAGTTTTCCAGGACTTTCTAGAATATTCTACTACTGATTGTACTGATTGTCATATGCGTCACAATATGTTCTAACAGTAACCTTGTTAGACCGTATACTAGAGTCTCTACGCATACTTTATTTCTTTTACTTGTGTGTTTAAGAGTAGACTCTGACGGTGGGGGAAGAGGCAACTAGTCCTAATTCAATACACGAGGATGGCCTAACAAAGATACAAGACATTTATTCTTAAAATTTATTTTTATTTTTCTACATATTCTCCTTGTAACTCTACACACTTCTCCCAGCGATGCTCCCATCTCTCTAACCCCTCCAAATACTACTCGACGTTTTTCTCTGCAAAATAACTGTTCACGAAGGTGATTGCCTCCTCATTTGACGAAAATCTCTGTTCTCCGAGTGCAATTTTTAGATTAGGGAACAAAAAGAAGTCGCTTGGGGCTAGATCTGGTGAGTAAGGCGGATGGTCAAGCAGTTCAAACCGTAATTCGTGGATTTTCGCCATGGCAACAACTGCGGTGTGAGACGTCGCGTTGTCTTGGTGAAACAGGATTTTCTTTTCCTGCATATGTAGCCGTTTTTCCACAATTTCTGCCTTCAGTTGGTCAAGTTATGATGCGTAGTATGCTCCTGTAATGGTCTTTCCTTTTGAAGATAATCGATTAAGATAATTCCATGACTATCCCAAAAAACAGTCACCATCACCTTCCTTATACAAGAAGTGGCAGAGCCGGTTCCTTCCACTAGGCGGTGGTATTATATAAGAACACTTCATCATCATCGGCACTACAACCGGGAACTGGTCTTGGCCTTATTTATCAAGTCCTGAGGCTTGTTAAATTTTCCATAATGATTTGTTTTTTCCGGGCAAGGTCATTAAAGTCTTGCGCCAGAGGCTCCTCGACGGGGAATCGAACCCCGGTCTCCCGCGTGACAGGCAGGTATAGTAAACACTATACTATCGAGGAGCCCATAAGAACACTTTGCCAGCCGAAAAAAGAGTTTTTGCTTTTTTGGAGACGATTCCGCCTTTGCAGTCCACTGTTTCGACTGTATTTTTTTTTTCGGGCGTATAATGGTGTATCCAAGTTTCGTCGACAGTAATTAATCGGCGGCAAAACTTAGATTTATTGCACATAAACTGCGCCAACAGAGCGATGGAAATGTTCATTCAAACACGTTTTTGATCTAACGTGAGCAAACACGGACCCAACGCGCGCACAGCTTTCTCATGCCTAAATCTTGATTTAATTTGTGACAAACACGTTCTTTGCACATTTTCATAGCCACTGCTATCTCTCTCACTTTAATTCGGCGGTCATCTAGCACAATTTGGTGAACTTTAGCGATGTTATCGTCAGTTGTTGCAGTTTTTGGACATCCCGAAGGTTCATCGTCTCCCAAGTTCTCACTGCCACGTTTAAATTCAGCTGCCCAAAGTGTCACTGCGGTAAATTATGGTGCACAGTCCCCACACACAGATTCCAACCCATCTTTGAGGCGTACGTTAGCACATTGGTTTTCCAGACCAGTAGTGACATCGTGTGTAAGTTTTAGCAGAGAATGGAAAGTGGCGTGGGGGGGGGGGGGGGGATTATACAGTGCAAAGTCTCTGCTTTTAACCCGGCGAAGGCCAGGACGATCCCTGTCCCTGTTCAATCCAAGTTGACATGTAGTCTCCACGTGACACACCTGCATAGCTACTTTGGCACCCGCCAAGTTGTGAACCAATGCACGCAGCGACATCCTGAGAAAGGTTGGCACAAGGCTATTAACCTTGCCCGGAAAAACAGATTATTATGGACAATTTAACAAGTCTCATATCTGGATCGGATACCGGTGGAGAGATTTGTTAAATAAGGCCAAGCCCGAATCCCGGTTGTAGTGCCGATGATGATGATGATGATTATCTTTCAAAAACAACAATTCAATGACAGCGCGATACTCAATTTTGTCCATTTTCACAAAAACACTCACATCGACTCACTCCAACGATTGTCAAATAAAAACTATAAGTCCAAAATGACTGAAATGTTGGTGAGTAACTGTCAAAAGATGCACAACTACATTCACTAGCTTTTATTGACGAGTGCTGCTATCTTCTGGCCGTCAGTATCATTCCTAAAAGCTACTGTCGTCAATAAAAGCTAGTGAATGTAGTTGTGCATCTTTTGACAGTTATTCACCAAAATTTCAGCTATTTTGGATGCGTAGTTTTTATTTGACAGTCGTTAGAGTGAGCCGATGTTTTTTGCTTCTTTTTCAGCCGATACCCCTTTGAAGTCCACTGTTTTGACTATATTTTCGTTTCGGGCGTATAATGGTGTATCCAAGTTTAATCGCCAGTAATTAACCGGGGCCAAAACTCGGATTTATTGCGCTTAAACTCTGCCAACAGAGCGCGTTGGAAATGTTCTTCACGCTGAGGTCTTATCAGACCACCCTCGTTAACACATTTGCCAAATATAGGCAGTGGTTGACATCACACGCCGATGTAGAGTCAATGTATGCCGCTATTACAGGTTCCAAGGCTCGCCGCTATTTCACAGAAGTAAGAAATCCGTTACTATCTTAACAGCTATCACGTTTCTGTGTGGCAGAATATCCACACTGTGTGCAAAAACTTACGCGCCATCAGTTCAATGTGGGGAATCGATCTATCCATTACCCTAGTACATGTTTTATTTATTTCCCGCGTCTATCCCTCCAACATCAAAATTCACCATTCTTAGTTTTAGAGTGTGAGAGATGCTTAATTTTCGAGGGGTTAAAGACATGTTTCCGCATCAGAACTCGTTCCGTTACCGAGCGGGAAAGCTGTGGAATTCCCACCCCGAGCGAGTGCAACTGTTTAAGAAGAACTGCAACGGTTATTTGGTAGCTTCTCGCGGCGCCATAGGTTCGCCTCTCCTGAGAGAAGTATATTAAAAAAAAGATCATGACTTGAATGGTTGAGGGATTCAGTGGGGCAACCAACGTCAGGTCATAATATCTGTACCAGTTGCCTTCGCTTATCTATTGCGTATCTCATCCCGAAACCACTTTGCGCCATGCTAATGCAGCATACGTATGTTAAGGGGGAATTTCCATGTCTATTCACATAACAGTCCAGCAAATACTGCACTTAACAAAATCCATGTAACAACTGACACCAATATTTCGAATTCCTACCTGTGTTCTTCCCACATCGTGGCTAAGCCATCTACAAACCATTGTTGGTTCCCGTATTTGGTATAGAATCTTAAATTCAGCCAATTATTCGTTGCGTCCACGTCACGGCAGCTTAACGTTTGTTGTATTCAGCCGACGGCCACCTTGAGTTCAATGTAGTTTTGTGGCGGCTCAGCACAAACCACAACCTCCACGCAGTCGCCGTAAGCAACAGCTTACACCGAGAATGTTTTCTGCCTAATTAAGTCAAGCGCATTCTTGGTCACTCTCACATACAGGCAGAAGTCATGACTGAATTGGCGTGGAGTCGATGCGGCACTACGTGGGTCACTCGCAAACAACATAGAACCGACCTCGGATTTCGTGTGACATACATCACATGTGAGGACAATTGGCGGGAATGCCATTCACTCGCAGCCGACGACAGACGTCCCCGAGGAGTTCGAGGTCAATCAGCCACATCCAACTGCAGCTCTCTCTCGACGCCAGTACTGAACATCAGCCACAACCGACCGCAGCTCTCCTCGACGCCAGCGTCTGCGGCCGCCCGATGGCAAAGACGATTTGGAGACGAGGACCCCAAACTTTGACACTTCTGTGAGGAGTCGACAGAAGAGCGGATCGTCTTGAAGAGTTTAGTGTCATCTGTGTATAGAGAGATGGAGGAGTGCTTGATACTGGAGTCTATATCATTAATAGTAAGAATGAATAGGAGGGGTCCAAGATGACTGCCCTGCGGAACCCCTGACGTGGGAAGAAAAGGTTTGGAGAGGGTGGATCAACATCTGACACGGTAGGTTCGATCGTTATGATAGGAAGAAATCCACTTAATCAGTAGTGGTTCGAAACCATGGGAGGATAGCTTAAAGAGGATGAGATTGTGAAAAATTTTGTCGAAGGTCTTGCTGAAATCGGTTGTGGTTACATCGACTTCGTTGCCGTTCTCTAAAGCATGGTGAGCGTGGGATGAGAACTCAACTAGATTGGTGGTGGTCGACCTACCCACAAGGAAATAGTGCTGGTTAGGTGAGATGATAGATTTACAGCAGAAACATAACGCGTTGTAAAGAATGCCTTGGAACACTTTTGGAATATGTGACAGTTTGGCGATGGGACGGTAGTTACTAATATCGTTTTTAGGTCCCTTCTTATGTATGGAGGTGACAAAAGAGGGTTTCCAAATATTTGTGAAGACACCTTGTGTAAGGGATAAATTGAAGATCTTTGATAGCGGGACAGAAAGAGAAGAGGAACATTTCTTTAAAAGGACAGCTTGAAATTCATCAGGTCCAGAACTGAACTCGTCCTTAAGTAAGTTTAATTTTTCTTCAACTAGGTGACGCTGAATAAGTTGAGAAATGATGGGGCCAAGAGAAAATTCGGGCAGGTCTTTGAAGTAAGGCTTCAGCTCGAAAGAGTTGCCTGTGACGGATTTTTAAAGAAAGAAGCAGGCAGTAGTTTGAGGGTCGGTTGAAGTAATCGAGTCATAGGGAGTTGGGATAGGCGTCAGATTTACGTTTATAGTTAATAAAGTGGAAAAAAGATTTGGGGTAATTGATCAGGTTGTTTTGTGTTTTTGTGAGATAATTGTAGTAGAGGGAGTTTTAAAGCTTGGTGAATTCATAAAAGTAACCGAGATGCTTGGACTAGCCCAGAGAGGAATGTATCCTTCTTGTTCCACAATTTATTCCTCTTATTCCGAAGAGTGTGGAGTTTGCGGTTGTACCAGAGAGGCGATGAAACCAATATCCTATGTCGAGAATAAGGAACATATAGGGATATGGCCTTATAGATTTTCTTATAGAGTGGCAGTAGGTTCTTCTACCTCTAGATGATCAAAGCGAAAACTTAACTTCGCGAAATTTGTAGGAAAAGTTGATGTTCGGTGGTGAGGGTCGGGCTAAGCAGTAACGATGAAGGGTTACAAGAAGCGAGGGGTGGTAATTATCGATGGTTAAAGGGCGTGGGGAGTAAGGGGCAACTGAGAAATTATAGGGGTCCGTTGTAAACGCAAGGTCAAGATGCCTCTCCATATGAATTGGCACATTACTTATTTGACGGGGGCTTGAGTCGGTGAGACCGTCTTTAAAGAGGCATTCCTAGTGGGATTTGAGGTGTAAAAGAATTGATCATCTGACAGCGTCCATTGGAGATATGAGAGGTTGAAATCGCCAATAACAATCAACCAATAAGACATCGTCTAGGGAAGTACTTAACTCGGTAAGTTTTTTTTTTCTTTATTTACACTAACGTGGGCACAAATCAACTGCTGCTATTGCGAGTTCATATGACACGATAGGTTGCGAAAGAGGTATATAGAAGCAAAGTACGTATAAAGATTTTGGGCGTTGGTCAAAGCGAGGAGTAACACACAAAGATCTACCACCCCTAAGTCCAGGGTGTTAAAACGGGGTTTTGATATGACGGACTATTTAAAACCCCAAGACTCGTGAGACCAAAAAATGAATAATCCATATACAAAAAACAATCTCGCGAAAAAAACCGGTAGGCATAGGTGTGATGAGCCGGCAGTACCATAAGGAAACTATTTTTTTAATTATTTATGGGCCTGTAGGAACCTGAAAGTTCATGACCTCACCGACTCGACTCCGCCATTGTTCCCTGTCTCGTGCGTTCTCCTTCCACGTTCGACCATCCTATCGGATCTCCTCGAGGTCCAACGTAACATTGTTCTCCTATCTTCGTCGCGGCCGCCATATCAGTCTCTTTCTCGTTGGCTTACCCTCAAGAATTCTAAGCCTGGTCCTATCGTTGCCCATTCGCGCCACGTGTTCGGCCCATCTTAATCTTCGCGACTTGATTACTCTCACTATTGTGTGTTTACAGTATAACTCTTCCAATTCGTGGTTGTGGAGTTTCCTCCATTGTCCGGCCTCCTCGTCATATTTGCCGCCAAAGATACCCCTTAGGACTTTATTCTCGAATACGCGGAATTTGTTTTCTTCCCGTTTTGTGAGAGCCCATGTTTCGCATTCGAATAGAGGAATCGGCATGATGGTGGTTCTATAGACACGGAGCTTTATGTTACGTGATAGCAGTTTACTAACTGTGTGCCTATGGGGTAGGACGTATGTGTGCCGTCGTTGGCACGGGTTCTACTCCTATACCATGAAGTGTTACCCCTTAGATTGTCACCAAGGTGGGGTAACAATTTCGGTTTCGGCTTTGTTATTAATGGAGCTGACGACCACTTTGTGGAATGCAACTGCCGTGGATGTTGTTCTACGGTTTGAAACATTTTACTTCTGCAAACAATCGCTGCTTCGAGACACACTGATTTCTTAATTTTATTCGACATTTCGCTATTGGCCGTCAGTATTGTTCCCAGATATTTAAATTCTTTAACTTTTTCAAATATCTTGCCTCTGACGTTTATAGGTGTTCCCTGAGTTCCACCTGCTTTCGCCCTAATCATGTACTTTGTTTTGTCTTCATTTATTTCTAGGCCCACCTCTTCTGTCGCTTGCATGATGATTTCACTGTTTTTACTTACAGTTTCTAGATTATCGCCCAGAACGGCGATGTCATCCGCATATGCGTGCACTTGTGCGACCCCGTTCAGGGATCATCCGGCCATGTTGTCGTCTTGTACCTTTCTGATGACATACTCGAGCACAGGGTTGAGAGGACATGGTGAGAGGCCATCCCCTGTTTTAGTCTGCCCCTGATTTCAAGTGGTTCTGAGAGGTAGCTGTCTATTCTCACTCGCCCTTTGTTTACGTTCATGCAAATTTGTTCGGGATTCCCAGCTTAACGACAATATGGTAGAGTCTTTTCCTTCCGACTGAGTCGTAGGCTTTTTTGAAGTCAACGAAAAGTTGGTGAACCGTCTCTCCGTATTCCCACTTCTTTTCCAGCAGTTGCCTTACTGTGAACATTTGGTCGCTTGTTGACTAGTTCCTACGGAATCCACATCTATAGTTTCCTAGTATTTCTTCTGCGTAGGGTGTGATTCTCGTCAGTGTGACATTTGTTAATATTTTGTATGTGGTTGGGAGTAATGATATTTCTCTGTAGTTTTCACAGTCAGATCTGTCGCCTTTTGTAAAAATGGGGCCGACTATTGAAGTTTTCCATTCTTCCGGAGTGACTTCGTTATAGTTTTGATGAGCTGGTGGATCTTTCGAGCGGTTGCCTCTCCCCATGCTTCACAAGCTCTGCCGGTATGTAGTCGGCCCAGGGAGCTTTGTTGTTTTTCAATCGATTTATTGCGTCTACAACTTCGTTGAAAGGGGTCTGAGTTATCTGAGGCTCGGCTGTATGTACGTCTGGTGCGTTTATGTTTTTGTTGATGGGTGCCCACAGTGAGCAGGTTTTCAAAGTACTGCTTCCATCTTGTCACGATATTGTTTGTTTCTGTGACCAGAGAGCCGTTTGTGTCTCGAATTATTTTGGCTCTCCCTCGGTAGCCATTCTAATTGAAGTTATACCGGCATACATACTTCTGATGTTCTTTGCTCTGGCATTTTCCAGGATTTTTTCGATCCGACTCTTCTCCCATTCGCGTTTTTTTGCGTTGGAAAAGTTTCATTGTTTCTTTTCGAATTATCACGTATCTTTCTGCGTTGACATCATCATATCTTTCAAAGTGGAGCACTCTGAGGTGTTTACTTTCTTCGACCTTCGCCCTGTACTCATCGTCAAACCAAGGTTTGGACTTAATTGTTTTCTTAAATCCTAATACCTTTTGGGCTGTTTGTTTGATTGTGTCTTTGATCGATCTCCATTTAGTGTCCACACTATTGGCTTCCTCTACCTCACTACTCCCATTCTCTAGGGTGATAAATCTTAGTTCGTCTTGATATTCAGCCCTTTTGCGCAGGTCTTTCATTTTATCAATGTCGAACTTTTTGCTCGTCTCCCGTGACTGTCCATCTGGGTTTGCTGCAAGCCGACTCCTGATTTTGCTCATCACTAGAAGATGATCGGAGTCGCAATATGCACCTCTATATCATCTTACGTCAAGGATATTCGAGTGATGTCTTTTGTCTATGAAAAAGTGGTCTATGTGGTTACGCGTTACGCCGTCGGGTGATATCCATGTGGATTTATGGATTTGCTTGTGCTTGAACGTCGTGCTTTTCACTACCAGATCTTTTGACGCTGCGAATGCAATAATTCGAATTCCATTATCATTTTAAACGTCGTATAGGCTTTCTTTACCTATAGTTGGTTGTAAAATATTTTCCTTTCCAACTTTCGCATTGAGGTCCCCGAGGAGGATTTTAACATCGAATGATGAGATCCCATCAAATACTTCCTCTAGGGTCTCGCAGAACGTGTCCTTCGTTTCTTCGTTCGTAGATTTTTTTGAGGCGTGTACGTTTATAAATACATAATTGTACCACGGGCCCTGTATTTTCAGCACCGACATCCGGTCATTAGTAAATTTCATATCTTTTACACAGGGCGTAATCTTATTGCTTATGATGAAGCCAGTACCGAGATTACGTATATCGGTACCTCCACACACCAGTGTAAACCCGTTGGTTTCGATTACTTGATGTGGGAGTCGGAATTCCTGAAGCGCGACGATGTCCAGCGTCTGTATCGCTCCTGATTTATATAGCGTTCGAACATTCCACGTCTCGACGCGTATATCCCGCTTTTTCCGTTTTTCCCTGTCTTTTTTTTGGCGATTCGGTGTTTTCTTGATGATTTGTTCCCTTATGGTAACGTCGGCTCATTACACCCACCCCTACCGGGTTTTTTGTGGGATTGTTTTGTGTGTATTGATTATTCATTTTTGTTCCCACAAGTCTTGGGGTTTCAAATAGTCCGCCATGTCAGAGCCCCTCTTTCATATGGTAAGGTCTGCTTACTGCTCTGATTCGACCCGGTGCCAGAGAGGCGCCGTTATAATATAGCCGGTATACCCCTGGCTGCAAACCATCCAATGGGCACCGTGACGCGTAACACCCTGGATTAGGGGTGGTAGATCTTAGTGTGTTACTCCTCGCTAGCCTGTCTGACATGGGTGGCCCTACTGGAAGCGTAAGCGTCAGCATAGCCTGAGTGATTTATAGCGTTTGAAATAATAGTGAAGAAGAACGTGTGATTCGAACTGACGCTATGACAGTTTGAATCACCAAAAATTGAACTAAGCGTTACCCATCAGGCTACTGGCCGATTTTAGGATTTGATTTTTAAACTCGACTATACTCCACTGATGCGAATTGTTATGATATCGCTTGGTATACGGCTCTGATGTATTTTCTTATTCGATTTTTCGTTCGGTGCTCTTCACTATTTTGCTTGTGAATTGTGTGTGTATCTGTTAGAGTCGCCACAGATTCATTGTAGTTTAAGCACCAGCACCACGTCAAGGTTTCTATCAAGCGGGGGCGTAACAAGCTAGACAGTTTTTTATATTCCTCGATTTGTCGAACTGAAATCAATTGGAAATACGCATCACTTTACAGCATGAGGTTTTTTCCCCGGTTTTATTCGTGTTGTTTTAAGTTCTTTTGCCTTCGCTCCTTTTATCTTCACTGTTATCTCGATTACGGCTATACGAACTGTACTGCGGATATTCTTTTGCACGTTGCGTTGATTGTTACTTCTTGCTATTATATTTCAGTTATCCTCTTTATTTCGATGAATTATCTTCTATGCGATGTGTCGAATAAATAATGATTCCCTCCTCACTTCTGTTTTCTCCTTACGTTATTCTTCGGTTCCAAGCACGAATTAAAAATCCAATGAATTTCTGTTTTCCGTTGATTGTTTTGATACACAAACTGAACCGGCGGAGTTGGAAATTGTTACTTAAAGGCAATTTGACGCATGCCTTGAATCACCGAATACTACTTCTTCTAAACGGCTTCGATTACCTTATTTTCCTTTACGCACCAATTACTTTCTTCCGCTTCTAAACTTGTGAAGAACGTGTGATTCGAACTGACGCAATGACAGTTAGAATCACCAAAAATTGAACCAAAGCGCAACCCATCAGGCCACCGCTGTGTGTACGAATTCGATTTTTAAACTCAAGTACATTCGACTGATGTGGATTTTGTTATGTTATCGCTTTGGTATACGGCTCTGATGCATTTTCTTATTCGATTTTCGTTCGGTGTTCTTCACTATTTGCTTGTGTATTGTGTGTGTATCTGTTAGAAATGCCACAATTTATATCTTTACGTCTCAATTACACGTTCGCCACTCGATTTCAATCCGACTTCATCTTTTTTTATCGCCTTTTTTCTCTAGTTGACGTTATTGATTCCTTTGTTCGAGCCTTATCTGCCCCTTCGATCTTCGTTATTTCCCCACAACATTATCGCTCCTCTTCTCTCTAGGGCAAGGGTGATCAACCTTTTTAATCAAAGAGCCAATTTAAATTGTAAATTTTTTTGGCGGGCCGCACACAAAATAACACTTATTAATGATTTACAGAACTTTATGTACAATAAACATTAGAATAAAAAAATATAAAATTTACAAAATAGTAAAGATTTCATATACAAATTTCAATGCAAAATAATAACAAACAAGAAGAGAACAGAAAAACGCATTTACTTGAAATTTTTAATGAGAAATTTGGCACTGTTTTTTCGATACAAGCTGATCAATATCAGCCGGAATCGATGAGGTAGCTATACGCACGCAGCTTTCTAATCGGGCATCACCCAGTCTTGATCGGTGATCATTCTTGATTAATTTCATGGTTGAAAATAATTGTTCGCAAACTTTGCATTTTTCGTCAAAAGCGGAAATTTCTGAGGGCTCACATACGATTTATAAAAATGTTTGATGTTTACTGAGAAAAATACATTTTTTAATTCGGTATTATTCTGCATGTCAATCACTTCCATTTGAAAGTCTTCGGGAACTGTATCCACAGCGATATTAAATGGCGAGGAAAACAATTTCATGGAAACCGCTGTCTTCTCAGCTTTGAACTTTTGGAATCGTAATTGAAATTCGTTGATTAAAATGTCTATATTGTGACGCATATGACAATCAGTACTGGAATCTTCGAGAAAGTCCGAAACAAAGTACTAGATTATTTTAGGAAGTTCTGGAAAACTGTAATAGAACATTCAAGACTATGGAACGGACGGAAACGATACACCAAATCAGAATGAGGAAAAACGGTATAAATACGTCGCACGCAGAGCGGAAGGATAAGTCTCAAGTTAGAAGTAAGAAGGAAAATACGCGATAAGTACGGAAGCGATAAGTCAAGAAATCGTTGTGTACGGTAAAAGTGACGGTTATGATTAACGGATTAATAAAGTGTTATATTAATTCAAAAATCCATTTAACGGCTCTTATTTATTCAAAAATAATTGATCAAGCGAACCCTAAGCTCGCTACAATTGGTGTCAGAAGTGGGATTAATTATTGTTTAAGTGAATAAGTGTGTGAAAGTGTGTTGTGACGATGTCAGATCGACATTTAGAGGATCTTCGCGTTCCTGAGTTGAAGAAGGAACTTGAGGACCGGAATCTGGACAGCAGAGGACAGAAGCAAATTCTTCGACAACGTCTGCAAGCAGCAATGGAGGAAGAGGGTATTGATGTCGACACATATGTTTTTACGATTGGTCCAGACTGTCCGGATGGAGAAGAAACAGCGAGTCAAGATGGTTGCAATGTAACGGAGAAGAGTTCGCCACTGTTAGACATTTCGGAGATGTTCCGGATGATGATGACAAAATTCGACGCACAAGCTGCAGATGTTAATTCAAAATTCGACGTCCAAAATTCAAAATTCGACGCACAAGCTGCAGATCTGAATGCAAAATTGGATGCTCAAACACAGTGGATGAAATATGTAATGTAATTTTCAACACTTGAAGGAAGAAATCCAGTCAGAAATTCGAAACGAAGTAGAAAATCTGGATCTAAAAGTCACCGAAGAAATAATGCGAATCGAAAAGAGACTTGAGTGTGTTGAGAGAAATAAGACATCGCCTAGCAATCAACATGACTACAAAGATACAAGGATGCAACCGCCAACATTCGATGGAACGGGACCCTTCTCCGTATTTATACGTCAGTTTGACGCCGCGGCCAATTATAATAAGTGGTCGGATGAGCAAAAGTCAACATCACTAATCTTGTCACTCCGCGGGGCGGCTGCAGAATTGCTACAAACCATACCAGCAGAGAAGCAAACAGATTTCCAAGCGGTAAGAGACGGCCTTGAAGCTAGGTTTGGAGACAACCACATGCAGCAGGTCTACCGCATGCAACTGAGGAGCAGAACGCAGAAACCTGGAGAAAATCTTCAACAGTTGCAGGCAGACATTGAGCGATTGGCAAACTTGTCTTATTCAAATATGACTAAGGAATTTCTGAACGAGGTAGCAATGGATGCATTTATAAACGCACTCCAAGATCGGGATTTGCAACAGGCCGTTCGTTTGGCGGGAAAGAAGACGACTAACGAAATACTGGCGTTCGCATTGGCTTATGAATCTGCTAAACTGGCCACCAGGAGTACATATAGAGTCCGAGAAAGGTCCGTCCAGGAATGTTCCTGCCAAAGAATCGGGCATGTACAACGGAGAACCCCGAGACCTGATATGAAGTGTTGGACATGCGGCGAAGTCGGCCACATCTCTGTTGACTGTGGAAACCTCGACGAATGAACGAAACATCAAGTGAGAATTATTGTTCATGCGCTAATCATAAGAGGAGACTATCAACGGACCAACCTGAGGCCAAGAGCTCGGGAAACTTGTAAGGGCAGACTTTACGGGGCGAAAGTCGCCTGGTGGAATGTACAGCCCCAGCATCGTAACTGTATCACAACTCCAACGGGATAACCAAAGTTTGGTTATAACTACGATCGTTAATGCAAGGACAACAACAGTGACAATTGACACTGGAGCAACGAGATCCATAATTCGGCCGGATATCGTGGGCAAAATTGCCCTTAATAAAAATAGAAGATACGCTTTGAGGACTGCTACAGGAGAATGTTCTACAGTCTACGGAGAAGTCGAGAGCAATATTTCCATATCACACAAATTTTTAGTTGCCGATATTACGGACGAATGCATTCTTGGAATGGATTTCATGAAGGAGCATCAAGTTGTTCTAGATATCGGGCAAAGAACACTGCGAATTGGTAACTTGGAGGTTGCTCTTACACTGCAGGACGAACCATTGCGAAGACTGAAATGTTATGTGCGTGAGGAGGATGAGATCCCAGCTCGTTCAGACTCGGTAATTTGGACCAGTCTCGAGAGTGATCCCGGTGACAATCGATTTTATATCACCGAAGCTGCACAAAATCAGCGTAAGGGGAACATCCTTGTTGGTAAAGCCCTTATCGACGCGAAGAAGCACATCGTACCTGTCAGAGTACTAAATGCGTCTGAGGAGCCGTTCACAATAAGAAAAGGAGAAGTAATCGCAGAATGTGCACCCGTATCAATGATAAGCTCAATTCAGACAAGGGGAGAGGATCATTCAATTCAAAGGCCCTCTGGTGCATCCCCTTGGGTTAATAGGCTGATGCCCCAGAAAATCGGATTAACAGATGGAGAAAAGACAAGCGTTGAATCACTCCTGAACGATTTTTCTGATATTTTTGTGACAGGAAATGATAAATTCGGACGCACCGGTATAGTTAAACATCGCATTGACACGAGTGAGTCAAGACCTATAAGGCAGCCACCTCGTCGACTACCGTTGACCAAACAATCAGAAGTCGGCAACATGATTCGAGAGATGGAAGAGCAAGGAGTCATCGAGAAATCATCGAGCCCATGGGCTTCGCCGGGAGTGCTCGTCAAGAAGAAGGATGGGACAACTAGATTTTGTGTCGACTACCGCCGGTTAAACGACGTTACGAAGAAAGACAGTTACCCGCTTCCTCGAATCGATGACACACTAGATACCCTTTCTGGAGCTCAGTGGTTTTCAACATTGGACCTAAAAAGCGGTTACTGGCAAGTGGAAGTGAAGGAGGAGGACAAGGAGAAGACAGCATTTACTATCGGAAACGGACTTTATCAATTCAACGTGATGCCTTTTGGATTGTGTAATGCTCCAGCAACGTTTGAACGATTAATGGAGAGTGTTCTACGGGGACTTACATGGAATACGTGTCTTGTGTACTTAGACGATATCATCGTTGTTGGAAGGAATTTACCAGAACACATCAATAATCTGCGCTCCGTCTTCGAACGACTAAGACAGGCCAACTTAAAGCTCAATTCGAAGAAATGTGAACTCTTCCAAAGGAGAGTAAAATTTCTGGGACACATCGTTTCATCTGCACGAGTTCAAACGGATCCTGATAAGATAGCAGCCGTACGAGAGTGGCCTACTCCAGAAGACAAGCAGCAGCTGAGAAGCTTTATGGGATTAGCCACATATTACCGACGGTTTTTTAAAGGTTTTGCCAACGTGGCTAGAACCCTACATGAACTAACGGGTAAAGACAAGAAATTCAATTGGACAGAAAAGTGTGAGGCAGCATTCAACACATTGAAGGCCGAGTTATGTAAGACACCAACATTGGCATTTCCAAGAGCGGATTGCCCATTTATATTGGATACTGATGGAAGTAACACAGGAATCGGAGCAGTGTTGTCACAGGAGATGGATGGTAAAGAGAGAGTTGTCGCATATTATAGTCGAGTTCTATCTAAGCCAGAGAGAAATTACTGCGCAACAAGAAAGGAACTGCTCGCTGTCGTAGAAGCCGTTAAGAATTTCCATAAATACCTCTACGGACGTCGATTCCACCTTCGGACGGATCATGCCGCCCTGAAATGGTTGTTAAATTTTAAGAATCCGGAAGGACAAATAGCTCGATGGATCGAACGACTTCAAACGTACGATTTCCAAATTTCCCACCGTCAAGGGAAGGTGCATAATAGCGCTGATGGTCTATCAAGACGACCATGTAAGCCAGATTGTAAACATTGTCATAGAGCGGAAGAGAAAAAAGAGGCGTACGACCTGCGAAATGTACAAGTAGAAGTATTAGATAGGTGGACGAGTGGTGCTATACGCCCAGCTCAACTTCAGGATGAAGATATGTCGCTAATTCTGGAATACAAAGAAAAGAACGAGCGGCCAACTTGGAACAATATTTCCGACAAGAGTGGAACATTTAAGGCATATTGGGCACAATGGAATTCCTTGCTGTTGGAAGATGGTATTCTTAAGCGTAAATGGGAAGCCGCGGACGGAAAATCCCATCGAATGCAGATTCTAGTCCCACCATCAAAAGTGAAAGAGGTTCTAACAGAAATACACGACGGGGCCTCCGGTGGACATTTGGGAGTTAATAAGACACTTTCAAAATTACGATCTCGTTTTTACTGGCTTCACATGAGAGATGACGTCGAGTCTTGGTGTAGGAAGTGCACAACTTGCACTGCGACCAAAGGACCAACGGCAAAACCAAGGAGCGCTATGAAGCAGTACAACGTGGGTGCCCCTTTCGAGCGAATTGCGATTGATATCTCAGGGCCATTCCCAAAAACAAACGACAACAACAAATACATGTTAGTTATCATGGATTACTTCAGCAAGTGGGTAGAAGTCCTTCCAATTCCAAACCAAGAAGCAACAACTGTCATCGAGCAGCTAATCAATAATTGGATCAGCAGATATGGAGTTCCCTGTGAGCTTCATTCCGATCAAGGCCGACATTTCGAATCACAGATATTTCAAGGCATCTGTGCGGCACTAGGCGTAAGGAAAACCAGGACCACACCCTTACATCCGCAGTCAGACGGAATGGTCGAAAGGTTCAACCGAACAATGAAAGAGCATTTATCGAAGGTCGTTAGTGATCACCAAAGAGATTGGGACAAATATGTACAAACCTTTCTCATGAGCTATAGATCGGCTAATCACGACACGACGGGCCATTCTCCAGCAAAAATTATATTTGGACGGGAGATACGATTACCAGCCGATCTGCGATTCGGAATACCTCCAGACGCCATAGACAAGACCGAAGACTACGTAGCCGAATGGAGAAATCGCCTCGATGAGATTCATCATTTGGTTCGAAAGCAAATCAAGGTATCCAGTGACAGGATGAAAACAAGGTACGACGTTCGAGCCAACGCATCCGGATTTAATGCAGGCGATAACGTATGGCTTTATAACCCTCGTCGGCAAAAAGGAAGGTCTCCGAAGTTGCAGCAACATTGGGAAGGACCGTATAAGATTCTCACAAGAATTAACGACGTTGTCTATAGGATTCAGCGAAGACCGAACGCCAAGATGAAAGTGGTACATCGTGACCGACTGGCTACTTTTGTTAACCCAGGAGATCAGTGAACTTAGTTCGGGACGAACTAATCTAGGCGGAGGGTAGTGTGGCGCATATGACAATCAGTACTGGAATCTTCGAGAAAGTCCGAAACAAAGTACTAGATTATTTTAGGAAGTTCTGGAAAACTGTAATAGAACATTCAAGACTATGGAACGGACGGAAACGATACACCAAATCAGAATGAGGAAAAACGGTATAAATACGTCGCACGCAGAGCGGAAGGATAAGTCTCAAGTTAGAAGTAAGAAGGAAAATACGCGATAAGTACGGAAGCGATAAGTCAAGAAATCGTTGTGTACGGTAAAAGTGACGGTTGTGATTAACGGACTAATAAAGTGTTATATTAATTCAAAAATCAATTTAACGGCTCTTATTTATTCAAAAATAATTAATCCAGCGAACCCTAAGCTCGCTACAATATATTGTGCGTATTTTTGAGAAGTAGTAACGTTTTCTTTTTCTAAATGTGGAAGGTGAGACACATTATTTTGCAAAATATGTTGTTTCCACAATTTTAATTTGCGCTCAAAGCCCTGAATTTTATTATACAAATTGTTAATAAACTGTCCTTTGCCTTGAAGTTCCACACTAAGATCATTGAGATGCTGAGTGATGTCGATAAGAAACCTAAAATTGCTCATCCATTCTTTATTACCAAAATGAGGAAAGGGATATCCCTTCATATCCAGGAACAATTGTATTTCGCTTTTTAAGTTGTATACTTTGTTTAGCATTGCACCTCTACTAAGCCAACGTACTTCGGTATTAAAAACCACGTCTCCATATTCAGTTTCTAAATCTTTCAGAAATTATTTAAATTCACGGTGATTTAACGCGCGCGACTTTATAAAATTGATTAGTTTAATTATTGGTGCTGTGACATTTGGCAAACGCAATCTTTTCGCACATACATTTTCCTGGTGAATTATACAGTGGTTAGCGAATATTTCCCTTCCTGTGACCTTCATAATGTCTTGAAATAGCCTTCCCGATACTACTACATCCATGCTCGACATTGCTCGTGCTCCATCTGTCGATATACCAATAATCTTTTCTAATAAAATTGAAAATTTTTCCTACACAGACTTTAGTTCACCGTACAGGTCTTGCCGCTTGTAGTCCCTTGGATTGGAATTAGTGAACACAATTCTTCGGTGATATTAAATTGAGTGTCAATATCACGTAAAAATATAGCTAGTTGTGCTGTATTGCTAATATCACAACTCTCATCAAGTGCCAAAAAACAGTATTCGAATTTTGCATGCGTTCACGAAGCGTTGTTGCTATGCTCTCGGACAAGTCTTCAATTCTCCTTGCAATCTTGATAAGCTAAGGTTTGAAATAATATAGCAGTCAGACATTCTTTTATTATCTCTCCATCCGGCAAGGGTTTCATTTTTTTGCTAGTGTAGTGCTTGTCGCGTCATGCTTGAACTAATGAGTTCGTCATTTCTTTATCTTTTGTTTTATTGGTATTATTAGTTTGTTAGTATTTTCTGTTATTACATTTGTCATTAATTAGTATAGTTCTTTTATTCGTATAATTAGTTTTGTTATTCATTGTTATAATTTATAATTAATTTGCATGTTTGGCAGCACTTGCCCTTTTCGTTATTCGTTTGTTATTAGTTTTTTGTGTTGTCATAGTTTCTGTGTTATTATTGCCAGTTTGCCTTATGCAAATGATTAGAGTTTTTCGTTGTGAATTGTATTGAATCGTTTCGTTTTCGTTGTAATAAAGTTTTCGTTTTCGTATGATTCGTTTTGCATGTTTAATTTGACAAACGAGTCGGAAAGTAAACATGGTCCTTCGAGCCGGATCGATTTCAATGTAAAATTGTGTTCGGGAATCGGTCCTTACCTAAAACCGTAATTGTCTGGTCGTAGTTCGAAAACGACCAAAAAACTCGAAAAATTAGTGCTCGGCGTTCATTAACAAGAAAATCGATAAAAATTCATTTACATTACGCTCGAGACAATAAAAATCTTTTCTCAGCAAAGCATACTCATTGCTAAATATAATTGAAATTAGCGAATTCCAATTCCCTATCAAGTGTTAAAATGATAGAAAATTTATCGATTGAAGTGACGCGTTTAGGACATTAACATTATCGTCACCATCACTATCGTAGTCGCTACAACTGTCGTTATCGTCGCCATCGCTCTCGTCGTCGGCGCTGCTGTCGTTGTCGATCATCCAAGCGTTTGATTTTGAAAAAATAAAATTGTTATTCGGCATTTGTCTATTTCGAATTAAACTAAACTTAAACGGATTGCGATATAAAATAAGAAGGAGCAATAGAAAGAAGGAACAACAGAAGAAAAATATAATAAAGGTAAAACCAACTAGAGAACAGGAGTGGCGCTCATCCAGAGACACCCACTAGAAGGTTAGTGGTGATAACCAGCTCCAAACGGAGAGAGTGGTTAAGTGCAGTGGCAGCCAGCGGAGAACCCGGTAACTGCAGGTGAGTCGTGTTCTAGCTGTTAAGAAGTTTAAATTGGTTACTCTTCCCGATTTCCCTACTACATTCCTTTGAAGTTGCCATATATTTCAGCCCCGTCAATATCTCCTTCCGTTCGATACTTATCGGTTGAAAATTGTCATTTAATATTGTCGCTTGTAATCAAAATGGCCAAAGATCGAATCAGATCTTTGAGCGATAAGCGGGCTGTCGCCACGCGCGAGTTGACCAGGTATGTCAATTTTTTGACCAATTTTGATCCTGAGACTGATGTTTTCGTCCTGGAAAGAATTTCTGTTGAAATTGAAAGGTTTGGGATCGTTCAGGAAGCTCTGGAGGAGTTATTAGAGCTAACTGAGAAGCTTCTTGATTTTAGATCCGACTTTGAAGAGCTGTATTTCCAGGCTTATGGCATCGCGAGACTTCGACGCGAGCATGCCAAAGAACTTTCTTCGGTATATACTAGTGTACTTAAATCCAAAAGTATTGAGATGGATTGTTTCGTTCCATTGGTGGAAGCGAGAACACCGAACCAGAAGGCAGCTTCTCACATTCGGGCACGTGCATCAGCACGGACGATGCTTCAAGATTGCTTAGATTTGAAAAATAGTCCCATGGGGAATTTGTCTCGTGCATTGGCACAATACAAAGAAAATGTCGTTGAAAGTAATTCCATAATATCGGTAGCCTCAAAACAAGGCGCACAACTATATATATATAATGAACTAATTGTTCACAGATCGTTAAAAACACTTTTCGTTGGATCTTCTTGTGAGAAACTTGCATTTCACAGAGATCAATTAATCCATTATCGCAATAAGTGTATTATCCAGAACATGTATAATAGCTGT
Source organism: Microdon myrmicae (assembly GCA_963931805.1). Taxonomy (NCBI): domain Eukaryota; kingdom Metazoa; phylum Arthropoda; class Insecta; order Diptera; family Syrphidae; genus Microdon; species Microdon myrmicae. The sequence goes on along the minus strand of OZ007499.1, from coordinate 87,813,075 downwards.
TCTAAAATTTCGTGTCGAACCTTCTATATTAAAGAAAGGCATCATCGCAACAAAGTTCGGTGGAAGGTTTACGCAGCGGAGTACGTTAGCCTTATGAAGACAGTTCATTTACAACTAGTCGGTGGATTCGCCACCGAGTATTTTATCGCAAGCCCAAAGCGCTTCTTTTCAGGACGGAAAAGGTCAGTCGAGATCCACTATGATAATGGAACTTTGCTCAAAGGGCATCAAAAACCCATAGTTAGTTTTCTTATTGGTCAATGAATTGATTGGCACATTATTCCGCCAAGAGCGCCTCCCTTGCTTACTTATGAGCAATTAGTAACGTATATTATCGAATTGGAAGCAGTATTTAATTCCCTTCCCATAACACCCATGTCCCCCTGCTATCCAAATAATCTTGGACCTCCCACTCCTGCGCACTTCCTAGTGAGTAGCCCTTTAGCTTCTTTCCAGCAATTCGACTTCGCAGGTAAGCCAGTTAATCGTATATCAGACTGGCGTCACGCGCAACAATTGAAGCAACATATGTGGAAACGTAGGCGCAAGAAATCCCGACAGCAGCTGATTCGATTCGGTCGCTCACGAACCCCAGAGGTTCGACTGAAGGAAGCAGTGCAGCATAATTCGAGGTTATGTGATCTTAGTAGCTGCGAAAGATTGCAATTGATTTGCAAATTGTATCGGAAACCATATGACAAATTTAAGACGTCACTTGCTTTGTCAAAGGCGATCGATGCAAATAAAATTTATTCCCAGCAAATATCCTGCCAAAGACGAAGGCTCCACAAGCAGTTTGAACCTGACGCTTCCAGGCGGGCTGTATGTCGCGTCGTGCTTCAACTAATGAGTTGAAGTCATTTCTTTATCTTTTGTTTTATTGGTATTATTAGTTTGTTAGTATTTTCTATTATTACATTTGTCATTAATTAGTATAGTTCTTTTATTCGTATAATTAATTTTGTTATTCATTGTTATAATTTATAATTAATTTGCATGTTTGGAAGCACTTGCCCTTTTCGTTATTCGTTTGTTATTAGTTTTTTGTGTTGTCATAGTTTCTGTGTTATTATTGCCAGTTTGCTTTATGCAAATGATTAGAGTTTTTCGTTGTGAATTGTATTGAATCGTTTCGTTTTCGTTGTAATAAAGTTTTCGTTTTCGTATGATTCGTTTTGCATGTTTAATTCGAGGTCGTGTCGTTCGCCTTTTCCGACAAACGAGTCGGAAAGTAAACAGTGCTATCAAAACCCGAAAAAACCCAAACATGATACAAAATTCGCAATAAACGAATCAAACATTCCCCCACGGCATAATTAAATCCAAAATCTTAAATTAAAATCATATTCATAATAAACGAATCTAATATTCGTTTATCGTTCTACATTTGCCCCACGGCATCATCGTAAACCAAAATTCAGAGATCGTTATCTCTATCTGAAAATTTTCCATTGAGAAAAACAAATACAAAACAAAAGCCAGATACATTCCCACATCTGCGAAATAGTTTCGTAAGAATTCAAGAAATTGAATTCTTATCTATAGTAAACACAACATCTCACTCAGGATACCCAAAAATCGAAATTGTTGTACGCCCCCACGAAATTCAACATACAATAAAACTAAACTTAAATTAAAACCAACACATCTTTTATTATTTTGGAAATTGTGCGTCGTCACCAACGTTGGCTGATTCTTTGTGTACCAGGACGACTCCAAAAAATTGGAAAAGGAACCGAGGGTACTAAGGTTGGAAGGTACAGGGATGCTATTCCCAAAGTGACGTCCCACGAACGATCGGTTGTTGCTCTTCCCTCGAGATTTGAGGAAGCACGGCGACGACCGCAACAGCCCCCCTCGGGAGCGGTCTTAAAAAGATCTTTCGTCCTTTTCAGGACAAGGAGACACGCTACCTGGGAGCGAGGCCAGTAGTAACATCTACTACCACTACAACACTAGTATTTGACTGGCAACAAACTAGCCTTTACTGCCGTAATTGATAAAATAGATTTTTAAAAATAGCCCGTTGTTTTCCCACGGTTTTCTCCATTTCTTTAAACTTATCTATCCTTAGTTGTCCTGTTAAGTTTTTATATTGTTGTCCATGTTTTGTATCGTAATGCCTTTTTATGTTATATTCTTTTAATGTCGACACCGTTTCTGAGCATATTAAGCATACAAGTGAGAAAATAATCAAATGTTCACCTTTCTTGGAAATGCTTGTGCTCAGCCGCAACCTTTCGTTTTTTTGTTTGCTTTTCCGACATGTTAGCATGGGTTAAAAATTTGAAAGTTAAAAAAAATTGTAGTGAAACTTAATTTTTGATGAAAAACTCTAATATTACCTTTTTGACCATAATATTGCACTCACGCCTTTCAAGAATCACAAGAATCGCAAAAATGGCTAGTTAACAGCTTACCAGTCTGACTGATTGTGTGACAGAAGCAAACACAAACAAGCACAGACGCGGCGCGTTAGTATTGCATGTTTGAACAAGTCGCTGACAAGTAAGTAACTCGTCACAAAAAATTGCTTCTGTTTAGCATGTACTTCCATTTTATTATAATTCATTTTATAATAATATATTGATGGGACAAATTCGATAAAATAAATTCAATTTTAGAAATACTTAGCGGCCCGCCGGCCACGTTTTGCTCATCCCTGCTCTAGGGCTTTTACGGTGTTCTTGGTTCAAGAGCAGTACTGTTGCACTGATCTCTTGAATTCGTCCCATTGAGCTAATATTTGACACATATATATATATATATATATTTGTGTCGCAGCTCGATGTAATCTAGTGTAGAAGGTGGAGAGTTATTTAAATATGTCGTTATATTGAACACTAACCCAAACAGCTATAAAGTTGTTATGTGACCAATTGCAAGTAATTTAAACTCGTAATGCAAACTACGAGATGTCTTGTAGTTGGCAGTTTTGGAACAGACTCTTGCTACGGGATATCATGTAATTTGTTGTGAATGGGTTACTGTGTATCGATATATTCCCCCTTCCCCTTCCTCTGTCAGCCTTATACTCACCATTTGTTTTAACATTTAAGGGTATCCTTTTTGTGCGCTCACCACAAACACACAAAATGTACAACCAAAGGGTCTCGAAATTACTTTAAACATACAACATGGCCAAAATTGTATAGGAATAAGATGTAAGTTTATTGCCCAACCGACACAAGATCAGAAGATCGCCAATTAAGCATTGCCTGTGCAATCTACTCAGCAACCCATTCGTTGAGTGTTTTTAACATCACTCTAAAAAGGTAATAAATAAAATGAAATCTGGGATGAAGGCACATTTTAATGACACCTGTTTACCCTTCATATGATGCCGATTCAAGATAATTATAATACATCACATCTTTTTTCTTAAGTAGTGTGTTATTTTTTATATATGCGCGTGCGATAGTCTACCCTTTATATTTATAGTATATTTAGTATATTAAATAATAAGACCTCTACAGAGATACTTCAAACATTTTCATTGCTTACAGGTGATAAGTTGTAACAAAAACATTTGCACCCTACAAATTACGGATACAACAGGATCACATCAATTCCCGGCTATGCAGAGATTATCTATAACAAAAGGACATGCTTTTATTTTGGTATATTCAGTGTGTTCAAAGCAAAGTCTGGAGGAATTACGGCCCATTTGGAGTCTAATTAAAGAACTGAAGGTAAGAACTAAAAAATACAATCCGGCACAACTTTTCCCAAATTCGAACAGCAGTGTCATGGTATCTGCTGTGTTTAAAATTCAACGTTATACTATTACATGGTGTCAATTAGTTAATTTAGTTTGTATAACACCGTTCTTACATCAAGAAGTACATTCAGTATCCTAGAAGTCGTTAAAGGAATTACATCTATCGTCACTCGTCAAAAAAAAAAATTAAAATTATTGTTCGTTTGGCCTCACGGAGGAAATAATAGTAAAGTGTTTTTTTTTTTTTTTTAGTTTTTAAACCACATTTATTTTACTAATTCTTTTTACATGTATAATATTAGGGGTAAATGTTAAACCCTTTTCTACAATCACAGTCCTTAAATTAACTTACTGGCTCTATGCGGGCTCTCTAAATTACACATTACAACTTGATTTTTATATATGCCTTTCGGCGTACATCTTTGTTTTTTTGTTTCTTATAGATATATATATATATATATATATGAAATAAGTCATATATTAGAGGGACTCCTCGTTTACATCTATATGTATACATTATTAATCCATTTTTTTTTTTTTTTAATTATAACAAACAAAAACTTCAAAACAAAACGAATAAAACATAAAATAAGAAATAAAAAATAAAATAAAATAGCTACACAAAAGTAATTGGGAAAGCAGGGCAGGGGAGGGGGGGGGGGGGGGGGGGACAAGAGGAAGGAGAGCGTTGCTCTTGAGAGGCATACTATATCTGAGGAAGTGAAGTCCTCTCCTCGTTGAGAAGCCACCGCCATTTGGGAGATGTTCGATCTTTGGCTGATTTATCTCTTTCACTGATCGCCGTGCTAAAACGCATGCGGTCTGGGGCATTGGAGATATCACTATCATGGAGAATTCGATTCTCCCTGGCACCACGGAAAGCGTGGTAAATAATCGGGACTCCATGCACGTCTTGGATAAGGCCTTTTTGATCCAAGAAAGGGAACGCTTCTGGGGGAATAAACCCATTCTGGAGGGTATTCTCTAGATACATATCATTGGGATAGAATGCTTCCGCGATAAGATTATTGTCACTGCACATTGCCCTTGCTGTGTGACCACGAATCATTTTAATTATGAAATTGTCTATCCTATTTAACCCTGATTTGTTATACAGGATTTTGTTGGGATAGAATTTTTTGTATTGCGACTCTGGTGTTCTATAAAGTCCGAGGCAGGAACGCAAACACTGCCGTTCGAACACACGAAACTTCTCCATATAAAGTGGAGATATATTATACCATACTGGACAGCCATAAATCAAAACTGGTCGGATGAATGCCGAGTACGAAATTATTTTGACTCTGGGGTCAAGAAGACTACTCCGGAATAGACTTCTTGTCATAGAATATGCGCTTTTAGCTGCGGAGAGGGACGCTGCTACGTGCTTGTCAAAATATAAATACTGGTCTAGCCAGATACCAAGATATCTAACTACAGTTTTCACTTGCAGTGGAAGGTTATTGTTACCTACAATAGAAAAGTGTTTCCAGTTGTATTTTGTATCCCTCGAGGCCCTGGATAGGGGCGTACTGAAAAGGATAGTCTCGTTCTTCTGGAAATTAATCTTTAATTTCCAGTCGTCGCAAAATTGTTTTATTTTGTTGAACTCATCTTGAAGGTGCCTATTGATGACGTCTATTTTTCCTCCTGTTCTGTACACCACTATGTCATCGGCGTACGCAATGGCGTTTTCGAGAGAACTCACTAGATCGCTAGTGTTAATATTGAATAGAATGGGAGAATTCACAGCTCCCTGCTGTAAGCCATTTTTAATTTGGAAGGTCTTGTTGGAGAGTATGTCCCCGGATTTCACCACAAAACGTTTGTCCATTATCATATCATAAATGATGTATAGCAGATATTGCGGCATACCCAGGTTTGTTAACTTATAGACAAGTCCTTCTAACCATACGGTGTCGAAAGCCTTTTCAAAGTCAACCAAGCAGGCGCCTGTACATTGTCGCTTTGCCTTGTTCCACTGTATATCGGAAACAAGTTTCGTCGCTGCATGAACTGTATCATGTCGCGCTCGAAAGCCAAACTGGTTGTTGGGGATGATATCGTTTTCATCACACCAACCTATCAGTGCTTTGTTTATAATTTTTTCGAAGACCTTGCTGATGTTGGGAAGCCGGCTGATCGAGCGCATATTAGCTGGATTGCTCTTCTCCTTACCCTTTTTGGGGATAGGGTGGACTACTGCAGTCTTCCAATGGGTTGGATAGTGTGCATTGTTTAGAGCTTTGTTAAACAAAGTAGTGTATATGTTCACTGCTTCGCGAGACAAATGCCTTAGAACCACATTTGGAATGCTATCTATTCCAGATGATTTCTTATTTTTTATTGAGCTAAGTATGTTTCTAAGTTCATCCTTGCGCACAAACATATTTGTATTTTCATTTCTGACGGGAGAATCCGCCCTATTATTTTCGCCGAATGTGATGAAACTATGGTTTTCGGATCGCCAGTTGTGAAGTTGATTGCGCAGCGAGCAATGTCTTTGACGGGCATTGCTTTCAATTTCAGTGTTAGCATGAACTGATTCGTTAACTCTGTACACTGCTTCGAAACAGGCTCCAATTGAATTCGCTTTCTTTTGCGGATCTTCGACTACTATTACTTCATCATTGGAGTTGATGTGCTCTAAGGTGAGTCCTGCGTTCAGCATTATCTGACAATTCTCGGGAGTCCGTGGAATTCGGAGACAGGGAATGTCATTGTGATCTTTTCTTCGTTTGCTTGGATAGCTCGAATTTTGTTGCTCCACTCCTCATTTATTACTGCTCGGTAATTATCCCGGATCAGTTTTTGAAGATTTTTAATCAAGGACTTGATAGTTTTGATTTCATTGCTATTTGGGTCACTGAACTGCCTATAGCACAATTTCAGCTTTGAGAGCAGGGTGCTCTTTTGCCTATACAAAGCATCGATAGTTGGATTTCTGTATCGGTGGGTATAGCCATCCATATGAGCTACTTTGGGGATGGAACGATTCATTGTGTTAGTAACAATATTGTTCATAGTTAGGAGGTAATGATCGATTTCATCATTACGAAGGTTTCTATTAGTCGGTGGGTCTGTAGGTATTTTTTCCGCTAGAGGCGTCTGCACGGACGCAGGTTGAGCGAAAACTACCGATGAATCCTTCACATCAATTTTAAAACGATAAACACACTTTGCGGTTTTTGTTTAGTAGTTTTTTATTCCGACCGATGTCAATTGTTCACAACTCTTAAAATTACATTACTGAAGGTAATGTTGCTAACGTACTTAATTTAGCTGATTACTTGTTGCAGCTTCAGATCACTAATTTGTAATTACCGAAGGTTGTAATAATACTTTAATCCGAAATTACCGAAAATAACAGTGACAAGACTCTACCGATCAGCAATCGCACTCCGATGTGTATCAGTCGAGGTATAACAAAATCTGGTTTTAGTTCCAGCGCGTGTGTACTCCTCCGAGGATTGTATCTGACTCCCTATTGGATGTCTCTTTACAGATATCCAACAGAAACGAACCTAAGGGATTCGCCGCCGAAGGCCAGCCAATGGAGAAAGTCAAAAAGAAAAAAAAAGGGAAACAGGAAAACTCATGTAGCAGGTCAAATCTGCTGCTACATGTTTGGGAAAGATAAACTGCCGCCAGCTGCAAGGGATAGATTCTTGATTGACGTGAGTCAATAAAACCCTTGCCGAAGGCAGGAATCTATTTTGGGATAATGAATCCAGCATTGGGTATGGCCGTTGCTAGATCGTTTAAAATAAACATATTTCGGTCATGTATGATTCGATGCATGTTGTTTTAGGGATATGGTAATCCCGTTGAAGGTACTGTCAGGCGAAAGTATCCGCTTGAGTGTTTACTTTGTGTAAACTAAAATTGGTGGTCATGACCGATGCTGGTGATCGTTCCAAGAAACGGCAACGGATCATAAAATCGGTCATGCTTAGATCCAAGCAAAATATGCGCGCCTGAAAGGCCAATGTTTGATTTGATCTTCTTTACTTAAGGAAAGATAGATCGTAGACATGCCGTTGGACATCTAGCTTGCAGCTGTGCAAGCAACCCGAAATAATGCTAGGTCAATGAATGGGTACAAAAATAACACACGGAAAGATCAGCGTGTGTTGGTGGATATGTGCCATCCATTGTTCGGTCGCGGAAGCTCGGTTGATGAATTGATGTCATGGCAAGATGATAATCTTGCCGTGAATTATGCTTTTAGGAAAGACCGTGGGGAAGAGGTTTGGAAAAGCACCCAAAACAAAAGGTAAGCTGCCTAATATATATTTATGTCGGTTATCCTTGGGGATAACCGAATTAATTCCAGCGAATTGGTTGGCGGTTAATGCCGTAGCAAAGTTGCGTAACCTTGCTGAAGATTCGACTTCAAGGTAAGTCGCATCGCTGGGAATGGTGGGGATCGAGCGATGCATGGCTCTTCGGGCCCTGAAAAGCCCCACAGGTCTATGCCAAGGTTGCGTATTTCTCTTTTTACTATGCGATCGAAACGCGACCAATGTGCTTTTCGGAAATCGAAAGAGTGTACCTGGTCGTACTGCTCAAGTAGATGGTACTCGTTTGGCACGTGTATTACGGCTCCAAGTCTGTAATGATCGCTATCGTACTCAATTGTGCGAAGACAATTTCGAGTAGTTACCTCGGTATCTGGTATCTGGAACAGGGTTGAATAGAGAGTATCTATTCGTGCTCTTTGTTCAGTCAGTGTTCTTTGAAATTCGGCAAATTGTCCTTGCATGGTTAATAACATTGTTATTATTTCTGAATGTGCCTCTGGTGCAGGCATTTTCCCATTACTATATGTATGTTCCATGGATGCTGGTTGCTTAGGAGCACCGGCCATTTGTGCATATGACACACAAGGAGCCACGAAATTGTTGTAAGAACGAGTTTTCATTTTTTTCTCTTCTTCAACTTGTTTCTTTTTGGATTCCAATTTTAATTTCGTTTGTTAAAATTTAGGACATCCTCTAAAATTAGCAGTGTGACCTGTATTTTTACAGAGGACACAGGACAGTGTTTTCCTATCTGGAAGCTGTTCCTTGCCCGAGGGGCATTCACCAATGGTATGGTCGGAGAGGCACTTTACGCACCTGAATTGCATGTGGCAGTTTGATGCCGCGTGCCCGAAGCGTTGACAACGCATACACTGCAATACGCGATCGATTTTTCTAATTTTTTCCCAACTTATTGTTTAGTGGTTGAGGTGTTTGATGTATCGGAGAGCATCAACTTTACTGTTGGGACTCAGTGATACAATAAAGAAAGGCAATTTGCAATTGCGTTTTCTGGAGTTGGCGGTAGAGAAGGGTTTCACACCTGTAAATTTTAAATTGTCGGTTTCGACATTTTTTAATTCCTCTAATACCTCCTCAGGGGAAAAACATGGATCAACGCCTTTTAGGAGCATGGAGATTATTTTCTCCGATTTCGGGGTGTACGTGTAGTACTCGCTTTTTGTCCTACCCAAAGCAGTCATTACTTTGCGATAACCTTCAATATCATCGCACATTAATTTTATTTTAGAATTATTAATTTTTTTTGTTTTGAAATTTTTGCAAGTTAACTCACCTAATTTTATAACGTGCTTTGTTTCCATGGACGTAAGTATTATAGGCGGCGCCTTTTCCTTTTTGTTGGCTACGATGTGCTGGTTTGTTTGCTGCTTCTGCATCTCCTTTGTTTGTTGCCTTTTGTTTGATTCCTGATGTTGTTCCTGATTTTTCCGTTGTGGTGTTGTATTTTCTTGGCTTTGTTGTTGCTGCACCAGGTCTTTTAATTTGAGGATTGCTTCTCTTTGTTTATTGAGTTCCTCTTTTTTTGTGTCAATATCCGCAAGGAGTTTTTCTAATTCCGCCGGATCTGTTGCAGTACCTGTGATATTGTTTCCTTCCTCAGCAGGTAATTCGATTTCACTTGGGTCAAGGTCAACCAATTCGTTGAATTGGTTACCTGCGCCTGTGTATTCGTTTTTCTTTCCTTTTGCATTTTTTTCGCCGTCTGAATTTGGCTTGTGCCGCTTTGTTATAATACTCGGCTGACGCTCGAGTCGGCTCCGTGTCATCGCTTTCAGGTCTGCCTGGCCCCTTTTCATGAAAGGCGACGAGCGCTTTAGCACTTTGTTTGTTTCCATAATTTTTTATTCTTTTTATTTTTTAAACAACCGCTCTCAGTGGCGGCCACACTGTGTAATCCATACTTGTTCACTTACACTCGCGCGACGAATTTATTTATTTATTATTATTTTTTCCTTTCTTTTGCTTTCTCCTGTTATCAGGTATACGTCTTATCTCTTTGACGTGTTGGTAACGACTGAATAATAGTAAAGTGTGGACGTTGTTGTATTCACTTTAATCAACAAAAAAAAGTTGTGAGTGTGTTAGAGAGTGGGCAAGCGCACGTGTTTAGTAAACAAATATTTAATGGTTCGATCACGTGTGTCATTAAACTGTTACAATATTATTTTTATTGCCCACAATGTTTATATTATAATAGATTGGAACGATCTCACTTTTTTAACGCTCTCTCTCCTTTGATAACAACGCCTGTACTGTGTTCTTGCTCCTTATAAATCGTTTTCCCTTGTATGCCCGACGAAAATCTGTGCCAACTTTCCACGCACGTTAGTCTAGTCAACTAACTGGTTTTCAGAGCAATTACCACGAACACAGAAAAAGAAACTATTCTTTATTCCTTATATAAATTTATTACAAGTCTTCTTTAAGTTTATTCTTGTAGATTTTAAAACATTGACATTATAATTGTTAACAAACACAATTTAGTCTATGTAGATTTTGAAATCTTAATTAAGTTTACTAAACACAATTTCATAATCATTATCGGCACTACAACCGGGATCCGGTCTTGATCTTATTTAACAAATCTCTCCACCGGTCCCGATTTCGAGCCGATGTCATCCAGTTTGGCACTCCCAGGCTCTGGGCGTTCTGGTCTACGCCATCCCCCCATCGCAGACAAGGTCTGCCGCGCTGTCTCCTTCCATACATTCTGCCATAAAGGACTTTCCGGACAGGCTCCTCTTCGCGCATTCGAGCTAGTTGCCCGCCCTCCGGAGTCTACCGAGCTTGATTTTTCTTACAAAATTAGCTTCAAGATAGATCGCGTACAACTCATGGTTGTACCGTCTCCGGAATCGTCCTCCCTCACATACGGGGGCAACAATTCTCCTTAAGACCTTCCTCTCGAACGCGACTAAGAGTTCAGAGTGCCTTCTTCCAGCATCCAGGTCCGGATCCATACATGAGTACTGGTAAGACCAGGGTCTTGTACAGTAGTAGCTTGGATGTTGTGAATAAATTTCGGGATTTAAAGAACCTTGATAGACCATAGTACGCTTTGTTGGATTTGATCAGCCATCCGCGTATTTCTTCTTCCATATTGTTATCGGCTGATACTATCGATCCAAGGTAGTTAAAGGATTGCACTACTTCAAATTCGTGCTCAACTACCCTGATAGTTTGACCAACGTTAGGTCTTCTCTTCTCAGAAGTTGCCACCATGTACTTAGTTTTCCCCTCACTAATATGCAGTAACAGTTTTTGCGCCGCCTTCTCGATTTGGGTGAAGGAATCCTCTACAGCCGATTCGGCTCTACCGATGATGTCGATGTCATTTGCGTAGGCAAGTATGTTGCTGGACTCGGTATAATAGTCCCTCTAGTTGTGACGCCAGAGTCACGGATTGCTTTCTCCAATGCCAGGTTGAAGAAGAGGCAGGCCAGACCGCCCCCTTGTCGGAGTCCATTAAAGATGCTTATTGAATTGGACAGCAATCCCGCTATTTTTACTTGACTAGTTACATTGGTCATGGTCAACCTACAAAGTTGTATCAATTTGTTTGGAATTCCAAACTCTCGCATGGGATTATATAGTTCAACCCTTGCTATGCTATCGTAGGCGGCCGTAAAGTCTGCGAATAGATGATATAATGGAATCTTAAATTCCAGACATTTTTCCATCGCCTGCCTAAGGGTGAATATCTGATCAATTGCTGATTTGCCTGGGATGAAGCCACACTGATATTGACCAATGATGGTGTAGCGATTCTAACAGATACACATACAATTCACAAGCAGACATAGTGAAGAACACCGAACGAAAAATCGAATAAGAAAAATACATCAGAACCGTATACCAAGCGATAACAAAAAAATAATTCACATCAGTGGAATATAGTCGAGTTTGGAAATGAAATTCTAAACACGGTCAGTAGCCTGATATGTAACGCTTAGGTACATTTTTTTTCGTGATTCGAGCTGTCATGGCGTCAGTTCGAAGCACACGATCTCCTTCACTATTATTTCAAACGCTATAATGGCTTTAGCGTTCGGGGCTACCCGATGCTGTAGAATAGTGGAGAGTATTTTATAGGCGGTACTCAGCAACCCCTATAGTTGCTGCACAGTGTGATATCTCCCTTCTTATGTATGGGGCAAATTATACAACGACGTCAATCTTCCGGCATCTCCTCTTGCTCCCCTACTTGCACCACGATCTCATGAATTGTGTGATCTAACACTGTCCCTCCTCGTTTGCTCAGCTCAGCTGGTATGCCATCAGCTCCGGGGGTTTTATTTGATTTGAGTTGTCTTATGGCTTTTTATGTTTCCTCAATGCTTGGTGGCGGCAGCATTTGGTCTTGATCTTGCATTGGTGGAGCCTCCAATTCTTCTATGAGTTGACCATTTAGCAATTCATTGAAGTGCACTTCCCATCGCTCCAGAATGCCTTCAGGATCGGTGATCAGATTACACTCTTTATCCTTGCAGTAAGTGCAGCGTGGTGTGTACCGCGTCATGCTGCAAATTATTTGGCAGAACTTCCGCGCATGGTGCGGACCTCGCTCTCTACTTTTCTCTATTTCACAGACAAGGTTTTTTTTTCCCAGGCACTTTTCTTTGGCCTGTGAAGTCTTTTTCGAGATCTTCTGAGCTCTTTGTATTTCTCCTCGCGTACCGGCGTCCTATGAGACTGCTGCATTGCCCAGTATGCAGCATTCTTACGTTCAGTCGGTAGTTTGCACTCATCATCAAACCAGTCGCTCCGATCTCTATGACTACTGCCTAAGATGGAGTTGGCAGTACTAATGACAGTATTCTTAAGGCGTTTCCATTTATCTTCTACGCCCGCCATTCTACCCCCAGAACTTACTCTCCTGTCGTCGAGCTCTTCGAGGACGAGTCTTAACCCATGACCAAATGTGTTACTGGTGTTCTTATTGCGTAAGGCAGCCGTGTTGATTCGAACCTGATCCGCGGATATAATATGTCTCCGTAAGGTAATCCGCGCTCGGAAAACTGTACCAACAAGACAGTGATCCGAGTCGACATTAGCACCTCGGTACGTTCGTACCGCCATCAGGCTCGAGGAGTGGCGGGGATCTATGAACACGTGATCAATTTGGTTGCTAGTGGCTCCATCAGGTGATACCCAGGTGGCTTTATGGATATCTTTACACGAAAATCTGGTACTTGCAACGACCAAGTTTTTTAATGCTGCCAGTTCGATGACTCGTAGTCTATTGTCATTAGTGTTCTCATGCAAACTATGGGAACCTGCGTAGTCCCCGAAAACCAGATCCCGACCTATTTGCGCATTCAAATCACCAAGAACGGTTTTCACATCGTATCTTGCGCAGTCATTGAGGGTCCGTTCGACGTTCTCGTAGAATTCTTCTTTTTCGTCGTTAGGGGACTCCTCTGTAGGTCCGTGAACGTTTATGAGGCGTATATTCTTAAACTTGCCTCGCACGCGAAGAGTGCATAGCCTTTCGTTTATTGCATTAAACCCAATGATGGCAGGCTTCAGTTTTTGGCTGACTAGAAAGCCTACCCCGAGCACATGATGTTTTGCATGACAGCTGTAATAAATGTCATACTCCTTTCTTTGAATAACACCACTCCCCGCCCATCTTATTTCTTGTAATGCTGTTATGTCAGCCTTATATTCAGTCAGAGCCTTGGCTAACTGCTGCCCAGCTCGAGCTTTGTATAGTGAGCGGACGTGCCATGAGAAAATTCTCAAATCGTTTAGCCATTTTCGTTTCCGTTGTCGTCGTGGTGTATCCGGTCCATATCCGAGGCTTGTTAAATTTCCCATAACAATTTTTTTTCGGGCAAGGTTATTAGCCATCTTTTCTCAGGATGTCGCTGCATGCATTGGTTCACTACTTGGCGGGTACCAACGTAGCTATCCAAGGGTGTCACGTGGAGACTGCATGTCAACTTGGATTGAACAGGGACAAGGATCGTCCTGGCCTGCGCCGGGTTGAAAGCAATCAGTGACTTTGCCCTATATGTTCGCTCCCATCCCTACAATTTAGTCTATATATATTTTAAAACATTAGTGTTATAATTATTAACAAACACAATTTTGTCAATGTATATTGTAAAATATTGATATTATAATTATTAAAAAACACAGTTTAGTCAATGTAGATTTCGAAATCGTATCTAAGTTTACTAAACACAGTTTAGTCTATGTAGATTTTGAAACCTTACTTAGGGGCCCGGACCCGACCAACAAATTGCACCACGAATTTTTAATAATCAAGATAGTACTGTCCAGTTAAAAAAACAAAAACACACGAGACTTGCCACACGACAGATTCAACCATAGTAGCCGGGCGAATTTTCAATTTACAAGAGAGATAAATAGCTCATTCGCGTCCTTTTATAGAAGACAAATTTATCCCCACCTTACTATTTACTGATTCATTGGATTTGGTTTCGGATCTCGCTGGCATCAACCCCTTTTCAATGAATCGTCAGGTGCATTTGTATATAATGGTAGGGTGACGGCAAATTTGTTGGAAAGGTTAATGTGGGGGTGGGCGGGGTGGGAAATGTTTGTATGTTATATACAATGGAAAGTTTGACAAACGCTTTTGGGATAGGATTATGTTTTGTTAGGGAATATGAAAATGTGATATGGGAAATGGAGAATAAAAATGTACTCTTGAAGTGTAGGACAATGTTGTTTTTGGATATGATATGTGTGTGATTAGGGAATAAGGACGCGAATTTGCACATTGAACGAGGAGGTTGAAATTAACATTGTTAATTATATAACAAAACAAACAACAATTTAAAATGAGAAATTCGCGAAAAACATTAAAAAAAAAGTGACGCACTGGCCATGAACGAAGGTCAGGCCATAGGTAAAAAGACAAGGAGGAGATTGAATCCACAACCGAATTTAATCACCAAAAGGCAGAAATCAGATGCGAACGAGGATCGCGAAATGCGTAAAAATGATGAAAAGTCCCAGTGATGCCCACTCTGGAGCGGGGAACAAATACAAAGACCTGCCCATTAAGGACCCTGGGGAAAAAATAAGGCTGATGAAGAGCTCGACAACATTATCGCCGAGCTAATCAAAAAAAAGAGATGAGCTGTGCAGAGAAGTAAAAGCAGTTCTGGAAAAAATGAATATGCACCACTTGCAATTATGCGAAGAAAAAGAAGAACAACAACGACAACAACAATACAACAGCAACAACAAAAACGACGACGACGACGGTGGCAACAACAACGCCACCACCACCACCAAGAACAACAACAACAACAATTGCAACAACTGCAGCAGCAAGAAAAACAGAAATGACAAATTGATAGGAAGGAGAAAGTACCTCCCATCATTGTGAGCCACGTGGAGGTTAAGGACGTTAACATGCAAGAATTTTAAAACCAAACTCATCAATAATGCATAACTTAGTATTATGTGTACTAACTTAGAACACTAAGTTAGTACACCTAATTTAAATCTGCTTTGGGTAAGACAAGTAGCGAGTACTACAAGTACACTCCAAAAGGGGAGAAAACTGTCTCCATGCTTCTAAAAGGAGTTGATCCGTCTTTTTCCGCGGAAGAATTACTTGTGGAATTAAAAACGATTGAAACAGACAGTCTAAAGCAGTGGTTCTTAACCGGTGGTGCACGCACCCCTTAGGGGTGCGAGCTTGAATATTTTGGGGTGCGAAATTGTAATTTTACAAATTCACGTGTAGCTAGCAAAATAAAAAACTAATCTTAAAAATTCATTTTGGTTAGTAAATTTTTTATTCCCTAAACATTTTTTAAATATGTTTGTAAATTATAAACCATCGAGACAAATTAATTTTTGTATTTTTTCTACAATTACAAAAATTCAAATGCGTTTCTAGTTTCTATACTAATTTTTATATTTCCTCGAAATTTCAGTTGATTGTTGCGATTATTCTTAGAAATATAAATACTGTTGATGCGCACATTACATTGAATAAAAATTTAAAAATAATTGAATTTTAGTGTCGACTATTACAAGTTTGAATTTTCGTGTTGAATATTAAAAGTTAAATATTAATAATAAAATAATTAATACAAGTTAATTTTACAAGTTTAGTTGAATATTTATATTCTAATTATTAGAATATAATTTGGTACATTAAAGTCAAATTCAAAAGGCGCCATGTCAAAGAAACGATGTTGGAATGACGATTATGTTCGTTATGGTTTTACATTTACAACGGAGAAGGATGGAACGCAGCGACCACAATGTATTCTGTGCTGCAATAAATTTTCAAACGCCAATCTCAAGCCGTCGAAACTAAATGAGCATTTTACCAAACAGCATGGTGGTGTAGATGCTGGCTATGATTTTGAAAGTTTGAAATCTAAACGAGTTCGATTTGATAAAAGTGGAACTATCACAACTTTTGGATTTATATCACACGAAAAGCCGCTGTTGCAAGCGTCTTATCAAGTTGCATATATCTGTGCCAAGAAGAAGAAACCACATACAATAGCTGAAGAACTTGTAAAGCCTTGTGCATTAGAAATGGCAAAAATAGTGTTGGGTACTGAAGCACAACAAAAGCTTCAACAAATTCCTTTGTCAAATGACGTAATCCGTACTAGAATTTCTGATATAAGTAAAGACATCTTACAACAAGTAATTGAAGATATTAAAGCTAGTAATGTCCCAGTGGGTATTCAATTGGATGAATCTACAGATGTTGAAAATTGTTCTCAGCTGATGGTGTTTGTACGATATGTAAAAGAAAAAGAAATTGTTGAAGAATTTTTGTTTTGTGAACCATTAGAATTGACTACAAAAGGAATTGATATATTTAATAAAGTCAAAGACTTTTTATTACAATATGAGATACCGATGAACAAAATAGGATCAATTTGTACTGATGGAGCTCCTTCCATGTTAGGCAAAAATTCTGGATTTGTAGCGTATGTAAAAAAGGAAGTGCCTCACGTTACAATTACCCATTGTATTTTACATAGACATGCGCTAGCTACAAAGACATTGCCTGAAAAATTAAAGAAAACATTAATCACTTCAGTCAAAGTTGTAAATTTTATCAGAGGTCGAGCTTTAAATCATCGTCTCTTCCGTGCTTTATGCGAAGAACTTGGTGCCGAGCATACTGTCCTTTTATTTCACACAGAAGTAAGATGGCTATCGCGTGGACGTATGCTAAATCGTGTGTACGAATTGCGAAGTGAAATAATGCAGTTTCTTAATAATCAAGGCAGTAGTTTAGCTGATGAATTCAGCAATAGAGATGCTATAATTCAGCTAGCGTATTTGGCAGACATATTCACGCACCTTAATGAATTAAATATTTCAATCCAAGGATTTGGAGTGAACACTATAACAGCGAAAGAGAAGTTGACTGCGTTTAGTCGAAAACTTTCAATTTGGATTAACCGTGTTGACAAGATAAATTATGCTAACTTTCCTTTGCTTGAAGAAGTTCTTGTTTCAGATGATGAAAGAAACAATATTACCACCGAAATTAAAGATCATTTGCAAAAGTTGAGCGAATCTTTTGAGGGATATTTTGCTACTGGAGATATAGATATATCAGAAAAATGGATATTAGATCCATTTATTTATAATCTGGACTCAATGGATGACAGTAATTTATTGAAAGATGACCTTGTTGAACTACGGACAAATGGACATAATCAAATGGAATTTGAAGCAGAGAATTTGGAAAATTTCTGGTGTGCTCAAGTAATGTCATATCCACGATTAGCTAAAATAGCGCTTCAGCATCTTGTTCCATTTGCCACAACATATTTGTGTGAGATGGGATTTTCGTCACTTGTGCATATAAAAACAAAAGCTAGAAATAGACTTAGTGTTAGTAATGATATGCGTGTAGCTATTTCAAAAAAGATCCCCCGGTTTTCAAAAATAATTGAGGAAAAGCAACAACAAAAAAGCCATTAATAAAAACTTTGATAATTTATAATTGATTATTTCAGCTAACAATTAAAATTTATAAAAAATTTGTTACGCACATAAAATTAATAAAAAATATGTTTTGCATAATGTTTGTTTTTTAATTTATATAACTCAATAATTTCTAGTAAGGGGTGCGAGAATATTGTTTGAAAATTTTAGGGGTGCCGGTAGCTAAAAAGGTTAAGAACCACTGGTCTAAAGTTTATAGGCGTGAAACCGTTCCCCACAACAAGTTTTAGAAATCGCAACCGTGTGTCACTAAGTCCCGACAGTAAAGTTGATGGGCTTAGGTATATTAAATATCTAAACTACCAAACAATAAGTTGAAAGAAAATAAAGAAGTCCGAACGCGTATTGCAAGCATGCGCTGCCAGCGCTTCAGCCATGTGGCATCGAATTGCAATATGCAGTTTTTATGTGTAAAGTATCTAAACGAGCACATTGTTGGGGAATGCCCTCTCCCGAAGTCGTAAACGCAAATTGCCGTTCTTCATTGTCTCTTTAAGTCCTAACAATAAAATTGATGCACTCAGACATATTAGAGTCCTTAATTAGGTTGGGAGAAAATTAAGAAGCCGATACCGTATTCGGTGTTAACCCTTCGGCCATGTGGCATCGAATTGCAGCATGCAATTTAGATGCGTGAAGTGCCTCAACAATCATGCAATTGAGGCATGACCGCTGGGTAAAAAAAAAAACAGATCCCGAATAAGAATACGTTTTCTGCGTCTACAAGAATACAGGCTATCTTCCTAACTTTAGAGGTTGTCCTAAATACCAACAACTAAAAGTAAAGTTGAAAGCTAGAAAAAGGAAGCTGAAGAAGAGAAACGAATGAAAACTGGTCTAACAACTACTTCGTGGCACCTAGTGTGCCATGCGCCCAAACGACAGGTGGTGTAAAGAATGCACCAACCATGCAACAACCACGAATTATCATTAAAACTCCTGAACTGTAAGTACAAACAAACATACCAGCAGTTTTTCTGTCCATACAAGGACAGCTTGGCGTGTTTGAGAAAAAAATCGAAATAATTAAAAAAAAAAGTGACGGAACAGGTGGGCCGAATAGTTAATATCTACTCGACCCAGTTTCCAGATAACTCAATATGCTAGTCACTACCTTCACTTCGGCTGACTTAACCCTTGAAATTATTGCTGTGAATGTAAATTCACTAATCCGGAAGGAAAGAAGGGATACTCTGGGCTTTTGGCTAGTGAAACTAAGCTAAACCAAAGATACAAGTTGGGCTACAGAAATTATAAAGTTATAAGACGAGATCATCCAAATTCCACTCAAGGAGGAGGAGTCGCCGTCCTAAGCAAAAATGGTCTGCAACACAAAGTCGGATGTACACAAGTTTCAGGTGCTAAAAGCCTGCATTATAGGTATTCCTTTGAAAAGTCAAGTCAATGTGTGGTCTCTGTTTACACTCCTGACGCTCCTCAGTGCATACTCAAAGAAAAGAAATACTGCCCAACTATATTCCTTGACGTCTCCCAAGCATTCGACAGAGTATGGTATGAAGGTCTTGTAGTTGTGTGGTCGTTGTTGGGTTAGTGATGGTTCTCTCCCTGGTCTCGGTTTTGTGTCCGCACGACACTGGTTCACCGAGACGTCCACACCGTGCGATCGTCCACTGTGATTCGGAGCTCGCTATGAATAACGGCTGACCCTTAAGACTTTTTTTCTTTATTGACAGTGATGTATACTATGTACTTTATATTTTAACAACTCGTATCCAAGTATAACGTGTAAGTTTTATTTTTCTTTAACATATATCGAAATTACATGGGAGATATAAGTTTATGTTTTCTTAATATATATCGAAATTATATATGAGGTGTAAGTTTATATTTACTTAATATATAGTGAAATTACATATATTGAAATTACTTATATTGAACTTATATATATTGAAATTACATATATTGGAATTACTTATATTGAACTTATATATATTGAAATTACATATATTGGAATTACTTATATTGAACTTATATATATTGAAATTACATATATTGAAATTATATATATTGAGATTACATATATTGAAATTACTTATATTGAACTTATATATATTGAAATTACATATATTGAAATTACTTATATTGAACTTATATATATTGAAATTACATATATTGGAATTACTTATATTGAACTTATATATATTGAAATTACATATATTGAAATTATATATATTGAGATTACATATATTGAAATTACTTATATTGAACTTATATATATTGAAATTACATATATTGAAATTACTTATATTGAACTTATATATATTGAAATTACATATATTGAAATTAAATATGTTGAAATTACAAATGAGATGTAAGTTAATATTCTCTTAATATATAGCGAAATTACATATGAGGTGTACGTTAATATTTCCTTAATAAATATTGAAATTACATATATTGAAATTAAATATATTGAAATTATATGTGAGATGTAGGTTAATATTCTCTTAATATATAGTGAAATTACATATGAGTTATAAGTTAATATTTCCTTAATACATATTGAAATTATATATGAAGTGTAAGTTAATATTCTCTTAATACATATTGAAATTATATATGAAGTGTAAGTTAAGATTCTCTTAATATATAGAAATTACATATATTGAAATTAAATATGTTGATGTAAGTTAATATTCTCTTACTCAAAGTTACGTGTTACCAGGGGCGCGATCAACGAAATGGCACTGTATATCATTTGTGTAGTTGCCGTAATATTTCACTAACTGTTCTAGTAATGAAGGTTCAACTGACCGATCAAAGAAATGACACTGTATATCATTTATTTCTAGTTGCCGTAATATTTCACTAACTGTTCCAGCAAGGAAAGTTCAACTGACCGATCAAAGAAATGGCACTGTATATCATTTATTTCTAGTTGCCGTAATATTTCACTAACTGTTCCAGCAAGGAAAGTTCAACTGACCGATCAAAGAAATGGCACTGTATATCAATTATTTCTAGTTGCCGTAATATTTTTCTAGCTATTCGTGTGCGGAGAATTCGACAGACGGATTAACAGTGGCACTGTAATTTAATTTAGTTTAACGTGGAGGCCCGACATGCCTCCACGGAATCCAAAACGCGATTAAATTATTTCATCGAAGCGATAGGATACCAAAATCCCATCATCGCTTCGATGACCATATTTGGTATTCTCCTTTGCTTAGATGCCACTCAAAAAGGGGTGGAAATATACACACGATGGTTGCTTTTACCACTCATCGTGTGCGTCCGCAAGTATGCAAGCATTGCATAAGTCCTCTTTACAAGTTCGCAGCAGGTGCGAGTATCTCGACGGCAAA
This sequence comes from Microdon myrmicae, assembly GCA_963931805.1. Lineage (NCBI taxonomy): Eukaryota > Metazoa > Arthropoda > Insecta > Diptera > Syrphidae > Microdon > Microdon myrmicae. The sequence goes on along the minus strand of OZ007499.1, from coordinate 87,791,728 downwards.
AGGGTTGCAATGTTTACACGATCAGTGGCTACGTAAAGCATTATTGCTGATCGTGTACATTTCGCTGCATATTCTTGCAATCGAACTCTGATGGTAATTTTCCATTTGCGAATTCGACTGCTGGGGCGCCAGCCGGATGCCCTCACGTATCGGTCGTTCGATATGGGCATGCTTGCTAAGGCAGAATACATTTTTCTGCTGGTGTGCAAGAGGATATCGTATAGATATTGCACAGGCAATATTGGTTGGTTGGTTGATAAACCAAATTGCCTGGAAGAATATAGCGTTTGATGCCGCTGTAATTTCACTTCAGCGCGACTTAATGTTTCACAGGGTTTTTCTTTTATTTAACAGGTACAGTACAGAAGGTAAGTATAGGCTTTTAATGAATTTCAGGGACTGTTACCTTGTGTACCTGTAAGGTAAGTAGTGGCGTTCAATGGAACTGCCACGGTACTTGTTTCTCCTTTGTCGTATGCCCTATTTGGGGGTTTTTACCTAGATTGTGGGGCGATGAGTGCTGGCGTTCAGGAGAATCGCCACAGTCTTATATTTAAAATAAGTAAACTACTTCCAGCAAACTACATATTGCCAACTACTCGAATCATACTTGCCTGATAGAACATTCAAAGTAACACACAAAGGAACTCACTCTAGTTTCTATACAAGGAAGTGTGCTGGGACCTTTCCTCTACTTACTATACACAGCAGACATCCAAACAACCAAAAACACATCCAAAGGTAGGTTTGCAGATGGTACAGTTATAATATCAGCCGAAGATGGTTAAAAAAGTTACCTAAGAGTTGCGCCAGACACTCAACGAAATTAGCCACTGGACCACTGATTGGAAGATTAAACTCAACGAGATGAAATCTATTCACCCAACAGCGACGATCAGTTAGCAATATTACTATGTATCTCTGTTTTTGGAACTGGAATGCGATATTGCTGAATATTACTGCATTCCAGTTCCAAAAGCGGATTGAGGGAATATCTTGGTATACACCTGGATAGCAAACTAAACTGGAGACATCATGTAAAACAGAAAGCTGAACAAATAAAGCTCAAACGTAGATAGATGTATTGGTTAATCGGGCACCACTCTCAACTTAATCACTATTGTAAAAAATTGATCTATCAATCTCTTATCAAGCCGATCTGGATGTACGGAATCTAATATGGGGCTGTATCTAATTATGGGGCTGTAGGAATAATTCAATGCAAATTCCTTCGCATTATCACCAATGTGTACCGCTTTGTGACAAATTGAATTAGATTAATCGATTATCCAAGAATATGTTGTCAAACACAAAAACCGCCTACACAATCATACCAATGTAGAAACTATTCAGCTCTTGGATATCACCCACAAATGGAGAAGGCTAAAACGGACGAAACCTTGTGAAGTAACATGTTAAAATCTAGAGCAGTAAACCTTCATACGTTTCACTTCATTAAACTAAATTAAGTACAGTTCAAATATAGTATTGGATTAAATTGTTAAGATCATACTATTCATATCCAATTCACTCGTTTGCTGATGATAGCACGTTGAGTTTCTCATACTCATTTGAACATTCCCCACCAAACTCTTCGAATCTCATTACCAACCAGCAGTTTATGCTTGATATATTGAATTCAGACCTCAATAAGATATATCAATGGGAATTGTCTAACAGAGTAGAATTCAATACCTTAAAAACTCAGTGTTGTCTCTTGTCGTCAGAGAAGGACCTTAAAATTAATACACTATCGATGAACGGCACTTCCATCGACGAAGCCAAGGAACTATCAATGCTCGGTACTCGAATTAATTCGATTCTTACTTGGAGCGAAATCATCAAGAAACTGTAGCGTTCTATGAACGCACAATTCTGCGCAGGTAAGGGTCGTACCTTCAAAGAACTTACTTACCTGAGAGCGTTGCACGCGCCCACAGACGCGTGCCCCAAAAGTCCCACCATAGGGCCTGCAACTCGCAGCCAACGTTGAGACCGACACCAAAAAGCAGGGAACTGAACGTCCCCAAAGCTTTTTAGGTCAAGCTCAACAATTATAATTCATCATGCCTGAAACAAAGGTATAAACATCCATGCGTTCTATTCCTAAAAAAACAATTCCCAAAATGCCATACATGCTGCCTGCGCCCAGGAACATCTCATCGAACCGGCAATTCCGAAATTCAATACAAAAGAATTGCTATCATCAAAGAATGAGCCGATCAACGGATGCACGTGCGGGTAATCTAACGCAAGGACCACCCAAATCCGTTGAACAACAGAAGGCAGCCACGACCTATCGCAATCGAATATATCTCAACGAGATATCCGATAATTTATGAGGAGTTAAGCCAACAAAGGCAATACTCCGGTCCCACGGCCACGCTAGAATTTCGCACCATTATAAAGATCTAATGGATTTCGATTCCGGGTACCAAGTTCAAATAAGTCCCACGGACTGCACGTCAAAACAATCGCCGAATATCTCTGGTCTGGGCGCCAGATGTTCTGTGCAAACAGAAGGCCGTGGAAATGAAATTCTATCAGCGATAATAATGATGTATGCAAAGATGACTTTCCCCTTTCAGGAAACTACAAAATATCCCGGGGGATGTGATAACATGCTGCTAACAGAAATTCGGAAGTTCTGTTAGCAGAGCAAATAGGGAATATTTTCCGGATAGATACAGATACCAGTTTGAATCTGGGTATCTGTGTGAGCAGGATATTGTTGAGGGCAGATAGTTAGTAAGATTGCGATCGTCAACGCGACGAGAAGGACACCGAGAATCCAACGAGGAGACCAGTCCGCGTATTGAATGAAATAAAAGAAAGGAACGTCAAGTGTGTGATCGGGCGTGCGAAATTATGCCTAGTGATTTGTCCGTGTAAACTTTTTTAAACAATAAAAATAAATCCACAGGTTAAGGACAAATATCCTTGTGTTTCATGTGTTCAGTGCCACATTAGTCCCGGTTTCGTTTCGTGTTTTAAAATTTTTTGCGCACAGTGTTCGGCGGATCACTGCCTCAACTTCGACATAGACACTAACGGGCCGCCAAAAAACCACTCGGCAAAAAGAGGACGTAGGCAAAAACGGAAAAAGCTGGATATACGCGTCGGGACGTGGAATGTTCGAACGTTATATAAAACAGGCGCGATACAGACGTTCGTAGAAAACGTGAAACAATATAAAATGGACATCGTTGCGCTTCAGGTAGTCACACTCCCACATCAAATAATCGAAACCCACGGGTTTACACTGGTGTGTGGAGGTACCGATACATATAACCTCGGAACTGGTTTCATCATAAGCAACAAGATTACGTCTTGTATAAAATATGTAAGATTTATTAATGACCGAATGTCGGTGCTAAAAATACAGGGCCCATGGTACAATTAGGTACTTATAAACGTAAACGCCGCAACAGAATCTACCGACCAATAACCAAAGATCCTTGTGCGATATCTCGTTGCCGAACGAGGAGTGTCGTCGGTTGAGATCCTTGGTGTTCCACCGAACGAGGAATGTCGTCGGGGACCGTGGGTTTTGAAACACTGGAAGGAAGACGGTGCACCAATGCTGATTGCACGTTGGTTCTGCTGGTGACCGCTGCACCCGATGAGATGCTGTCGCCAGGAAGTCACTTTCTTCATTGCTTGTTTGATTTACTGAAAGGTGACAATCCTCTGGATTTTCCTTTACCAAAAAGCGTCTGGAGTGTCGTTGCTCTTTGGGCGTCCACCGCATAATTTGGGTGGAGTGCCTTCAGCTTTAAGAGGCTGATTTCAGCGCCGGTGTCCACGATTAGGCGCGTAGTGTTTCTACGGCCAATGTCCAAAGGGAGTTGGATAATTGGGACTTGTGTCGGCGAGAGCTGAGGGCGGTTTTTGCTGATGTGCGAGTTTAGGTCGGTCGGGTTGGGGTTTTCCGACCTCAGGGAGTACTCCGAAAGCCGAAGAGCGCAATGAAGGAACAGCGTTGGTAGAACCCCCACCAACCCACCCCTCTGCTATCGAATCCGTGCCATCCCCGTCTTCGCAAAGCGACTATCAGTTCAAACATCCGCGAAACTACCCGCACAACACCTCACAATCACGACCGTCTCGGTGTATAACTAAATACCAACTCGTTTCCTTTTCCGATCGTTTGATCGTAGGAAAACCTTTTTTTTTGTTCGCTAACACAAGGCAACGTGTTGCGATGATCGCACTCGAGATCCTTTGTATTAGGATCTCTTTTGTGAGCCCGCACATGCTTTGTCTGATCCCAAGGTATTGTATCTTGGATCGACAACCGTCTGGAATCCCTTAAGTATTACCTGGGATTTCTCACAGTGCCCAGACTTGGCAATTTCTGTTTTACTGAACATCGGAGCCAAAGATATTTTGTATCTTATGGGTATTGTTGTTCAGCGAGTGTTTTTACAATCGCCGTCCTTTTTTCCGTATAGGAAATGTTTCCTTGAATAGGATTTAAGGGGACGGTGTCGCCGTGCATTTTATGCTTTTTACCAACTTTACTTAAGAGTTGGTCATCTGGTCCGCAGATTTGGAACCAGGGGAATTTACGTGTTGAACATCTGGTTCATATATCACGTTTTGGATTTATATTGTATTCAGTATGGACAAATTGAACGTTTAGTTCAATTTCTTTGATATTGAATTTTATATGGGCAAATTGAACGTTTAGTTCAATTTGTTTGATATCAATTTGGTATTGGCCCGTTTAGTGTATGGGGCAATGCTAGGGCTTGGGGAGTGCTTCATCCTTTTAGTGGATGATTTTGCGGTTACCGCAATTCTTTGGTGGAGACTGGCTCCAAAGAGGTATATATTTATGGATGGGTGGTTTTGGACGTAACAGTACTATATTCTCCCCGAGCATATATTGCGAATCCGCAACATCCTAGAGGAAGTATTTGATGGAATCTCTACATTTGACGTTAAAATCCTCCTCGGGGACTTCAACGTGAAAATTGGAAAGGAAGATATCTTTCAACCAACTACAGGTAAAGAAGGGCTACACGACGTTTCAAATGATAATGGAATTCGAATTATCACATTCGCAGCGTCAAAAAATATGGTAGTGAAAAGCACGATGTTCAAGCACAAGCAAATCCATAAAGCCACCTCGATATCACCCGACGGCGTAACGCGTCACCCAATAGACCATTTCCTCATAGACAAAATACACCACTCGAATATCCTCGACGTCAGATCATATAGAGGAGAAGATTGCGACTTCCATCGTCTTCTAGTGAAGGGCAAAATCAGAAGTCGGCTCGCAGCAAATACACATGGGCAGTCACGGGAGACGAGCAAAAATTCGACACTGATAAACTGAAAGACGCGCAAAAGGGCTGAATATCAAGACGAACTAAAGAATAGATTTAGCATTCTAGAGAATGGGAGCAGTGAAGAAGATCCATCAGCTCATCCAAACAATATGGGATAAGGAAGCCACTCCGAAAGAATGGAAAACCTCAATAGTTGTTCCCATTTTCAAAAAACGCGACTGCTCTGACTGTGAAAACTACAGAGGAATATCATTGCTCCCAACCGCATACAAAATATTAACAAATGTCATTCTGGCGCGAATCACACCGTACGCAGTAGAAATACTGGGAGACTACTAATGCATATTCCGTAGGAACCGGTCAACAAGCGACCAAATATTCACAATAAGGCAACTGCTGGGAAAGAAGTGGGAATACGGAGAGACGGTTAACCAACTGTTCGTTGACTTTAAAAAAAACTACGACTCAGTCGCAAGGCAAACACTCTACAATATTGTAGTTGTTTTGTCTCGATCCTGACGAGGAATGTCGTCAGCCGAGATCCTATATGTTGATGTTCCGCCGAACGAGGAATGTCGTTCGGGGAATTGCGACGGTGGATTACGTCGCCAAAAAAAGATTGACGCAATGGCGCCCTACCCAACGAAACCTGAAACAAATTTGTATTAAGAAAAACGGAAGGGCACAGCAATACCTGTTGATCTCAAACCGCCATGTAGAAGATGATAAATGTCCCTCCGTGTGCCGTGACGAGTTACGCTGGGTTCCAGCAGCGAATCCAGACATCCGCGCTGAACGGATGTATTTGATGAATGTGTTTGTTACGTTGTGCAAAACCAAGCCGTTGTAGACCGCTAATGAGCACGAATCTGATGTGCTACTTGGTCTCCTGTTAGTTTCTGGGTTGGGTGATCCAGAAATTCCAAATGATACAACCAGTGTATAATCCACAATGTCCTTTAATGACAAATGATACAACCAGTGTCTAATCCATAATTTCCTTTATTGCTCAGAAATTTGGTCTAATCACAAACAAAATGTAAAAGGAAGAATATCTTCGTACAAAAAACAAACTTCAAGCTTTTTCTTTTTTCACCCAAAAAAACAGCAAAGCACCGTAGATGACAGTAAGTCAAATTCTGTATAATTGCCGGACCACCAACAACAGTAAAACCGCAAGAGATGACAGTTTCTCCACTGTCATCGTGTTGTTGGCATGTGTGGTGAATATGTGTCGGGAAGAGTACTAGATGATGTAATAGATTCTCCCCGAGCATATAATCATGAATCCGAAACAGTAGTTGAGCTGGAAATCCCGAAAAGATATACTGCCCTCATTCAAATCTGCATCGAATGGTCAAGCGTGGAAGGAGAGTGCACAGGACAGGGAACGATGGCGGAGTCGAGTCGGTGAGGTCGTGAACTTCCGGGTTCCTACATGCCAATAAATAATAATAAATAATAAACTGTACTACATGGCATGGAAAACTCAATTTATCATTAATCATGGTCTTCATCATCTGCACTACAACGACCGGTATCCGGTTTTAACCTTATTTAACAAGTCTGAAGCTTGTTAAATTATCCATAATAATTTGTTTTACCGGGCAAGGTTATTAGCCTTGCGCTACAATTTATCATTAAGGATGTAATTAAATGTAAGAATATCATCAAAATCATTCACAATTTCAGCCGCTTGGCTTACATATTCGTTTTTATCTTATCAAAATGGTAATATATACCAAATTATATGTTTGGTAACTTTAGTCATTGTTACCCCAACAGTGACAACTGAGTCGATCTTCCAAGAAAACCCTCAAACAATTTCTTTTAGTCTGCAATGTCAGTTCTCCATGGAGCACCACTTATTTGATCAATATTTTATGAGATATGTCTCACTACCACGATTTAGAGAACAAATAACGAATCTTCACCCAACTAATATATAAGGTATGTTAACATGTGCAAAGTTATTTATTGAAGACGTCGTTGTAAATCCACTCCAATTGATGGATTTCCAATGCACTCCTGCATACAAAAACCCGACAAAATCCTTTGCACAGAACCTAAACATAATCCTTTATACATCAGCGGCGGAGAGGAATCATACCTTGACACGTCTAAGTCATTTCCACAATGCTGGTCGGTTTAGGCACTTACATGAAAAGTACTCCCCATTACAAATTGCTTCCGAAAAAGTAGTACATGAAAAGGAGAGGATTTATTGCCATCGAAAGTTCTGAATAAACTTTAAGCATATACACAACTACCAACCGATAATGGTCCTTCAGGTTAAAGGGCTCCAACGGTAAATATTAAAGACACCAACTGTATTCAATCGTAGAATAGATGTCCTTCTGAAGTTACATAGCAGGAATGTACGGATGAACAGGAGAAACGACGTCATGAAGACATCTAGCGAAGTACTCGTTTGAGAGAATTATCCTTTAAGTCTGAGTCCTTGTGTCTAGTGAAGGCACAACATCCTACGCAATTCCTAATCTTAAATAAATAATGGCTCCGCATCATAGAATTCGATTCCCAGTGTACATTATTAAGGGCACGTAGTCACATTATGGTGCTTCCAAAAATAGCACTTGCTTCAGAGAAGTATATAGTCGTAATTTGTGGGGTGTGTGGTCTTAGCACATCCACCATTCAGTAAACGAGTATATAGTAAACTGTTTATGACTATGGAATTATGTTTTGCCATGCGACTCATTCGAAGCAATTAGAAGTCTGTGTTTTCGCGTGCCATTTTTTCATGCACAGAACACATTACTGAAATATTATGTGAAATTTGTTGGAATTTAAGGAAGTAGTTCAAACTGCGCATATGAATGGTCCTTGCTTACAGTTACTAAGAAAACAACTTGTTCGACTACCATTTAACTAATTTCATTGCAATATTTATTGAAATGTATATTACTTTTCTTTTGATTCAGCTGTTGAGCTAATGCATTTTGTTGGACTAGCAACTACGAGGGTTGCCTCTTATGTTTCGGGATTTGGCAACCCTAGTGTTGCAATCCGGCAATTGACAGCTCTGTCGTAAAGTTGGACATTTTTGAGGTTATACGCACTCAGAACGTTTTGACATACGAGCGCTATTTGTGTTGTTTACAGTAACTTAAAGGATTCATCTCGGCCCAAAAATGGAATTAAATCGTCAACATTTTCGTGCGATTATTTTTTACAACTTTCGGCGTGGATTAACTCAGCAACAGTGCATGGATGAACTTAATTCAATTTTTGGCGATGAAGCTCCATCAAGGACCAGTGTTTATCGATGGTATGGTGAATTCAATCGTGGTCGTAGTTCACTCCAAGATGAATTTCGTGAAGGTCGTCCAAAATCAGTTGTTGTTCCGAAAACCATTGATGCTGTGCGCGAACTGATATTGGAAGATCGTCATGTGACCTATCGTGAGATTGAGACAACCTTAGGCGTTAGTGGGACCAGCATACATTCAATATTGCATAAACATTTGACTGTCAAAAAAATTTGTTCGCGTTGGATCCCACACAATTTGTCAATCGCCCAAAAAAAGGCTCGTGTCAATTGGTCGAAAGAAATGCTCAAAAAATACGATCGCGGTGCTTCGAAACACGTCTATGACATCGTGACAGGTGATGAATCGTGGATTAACGCATATGAGCCCGAAAGTAAACAGCAGTCGACTGTCTGGGTGTTTCAAGATGAGCCAAATCCAACAAAAGTTTTTCCCGCACGAAGCACTTCCAAGCAAATGGTCGCCTGTTTTTTCGGAAAAACTGGACATGTCGCAACCGTACCACTAGAACAACGCAGAACAGTCAATTCTGAGTGGCACACAACCATTTGTTTGCCAGTTGTCTTCCAAGAAATCAGGAAAACCAACCGCCGAAGACGGATCACTCTTCACCACGACAATGCGAGCTCTCACACATCGGCTGCGACAACTGCATTTTTGAGCACCCAAAACATCAATTTGATGGGTCATCCGCCGTATAGTCCTGACTTGGCACCGAATGACTTCTTTTTATTCCCGTACGTAAAAAACAAACTGAGAGGTCAACGTTTTTCGACACCTGAAGAAGCGGTTGCTGCATTCAGAATGCATGTGTTGGAGATACCTCAATCAGAGTGGCAAAAGTGCTTCGACAATTGGTTCAAACGCATGCAAAAGTGTATAGATCTTCATGGGGAATATTTTGAAAAACAATAAAGTGATTTTCGATGATCAATATTTGTTTTTGTTCTCTAATCCCGAAATATAAAAGGCAACCCTCGTAGTATACGGTCTAAACAGTAACTAGTAACCGATCGCTTCGCCATGTATGAAGGTATGGGACTGCTAACTGGGACGATTTGCGAGATTCCATATGTACGAATTTGATTTCTAAACTCAAGTACACTCAACTGATGTGGAATTGCTATGATATTGCTTGGTAAATTTGCTTATTTTATTTCTGTGTTTTTCTTCACTATTTGCTTGTGTACTGTATGCGTATCTGTTAGATACGCTACACTACTCCCTCCTCAGCAACTTTGTTACGATCAACTTCCTGTGCGAACGACGGAGCGTGGAGCAAACGAGCGAGAGACCGTCGGAGCACGCGAGTGAGCCGGTGCTCTGTGGAGAAGTCGGGACCGTAGTAGTAAAGTCCTGTTTGCCTATGGGAGATTGTGTGTTGTTTGCACACTGATCACGACGGGTCACCACCAATTATAACGTTTGCGACGATAGTGAAGAACGTGTGAATCGAAGTGACACTATGATGGTTAGAATCACTAAAAATTGAACCAACGCTCCTCCACATCAGACCACTGCCGCGTGTACGAATTCGATTTCTGAACTCAAGTACACTCAACTAATGTGGAATCGTTATGTTATCGCTATGGTATACGGCTCTGCTGCTTTTATTATTCGAATTTCTTTCCGCGTTAACTATTGGCTTGTATCTTGTGCGTGTATCTGTTAGAAACGCCACACTCCCCCATCCTCAGTAACTTTGTTACGATTAACTTCCTGCACGGACGACGGAGCGAGTATCGAGTGAGCGAGAGCACGTTGGAGTAAGTGAGTGGCCGGTGCTTTGTGCAGAAGCCGTGATTGAAGTAGTAAAGTCCCGTTTACTATGGGAGATGGTGTGCTGCGTGTACAGATCACACGTTGGGATTTGAACACATGATTAAGCGGGTGCGAAGCGAATCATTGAAACATCAGACTAACTGCCACGTGAACGAATTCGATTTCTAAACTCAAGTACGCTTAAATGATGTGGAATTGTTATGTTATCGCTATGGTATATGGCTGTGATGCTTTTATTATTCGAATTTCTTCCCGTGCTCACTATTGGCTTGTTTATTGTGCATGTATCTGGTAGAAACTCCACAGCAGTCCTTAAGTACTGTGCTCCAGGACTGTCGGCGGTTCTTGGTGGGCTCTTCCGCTTTTCTTATGCATTGAGGACATTTCCTACCTGCTGGAAAACGGCTCGAGTTCAGCCAATCCCAAAGAAGGGGAAAATGTTTGTCCCACAAAAAATAATCGCCAATCACATTACGGTCTATGCTGTCTAAGATGTTGGAAAAGGACATCAATGCCGAGTTAATTGAGTATTTGGAGTGCAACGGACTTCTGAATGATTATCAATACGGATTACGTAGCAGGCGGTCCACGGGAAAGGGTCATCTATGCCGAGTTAATTGAATATTTGCAGTGCAACGAACTTCTGAATAATCTCCAATAAGGATTCCATGGCAGGCGCTCCACGGGAGATCTTTTGACCCTTATAACCGATATATGGACATCTGCGATTGAGCGGCATGGTGAGTTAAGGGCGGTCGTATTGGAAATCTCCAAGGCTTTTGATAGGCTTGCGACTGAACGAAGAGTTTCCTCGAAAAGCGGTGCTTTGTTTATCCATCAAATGAAGAGGGAGAGTGTAATGAAAAGAAACGCCGACGCTCATAGATCTTGAATGTTCCAAACTCATGCAGTTCGTCTGAAAAATTATTTCTTGTGTTTATCGGCTCATCTAAAAAAAACTTGCTTTGACTGATACCGGTAGCAAATACTTGAGAGAGAGAAACGCGATGTCCAAGGAATGATTGTGGTAATGGCTGCAGAACAGTGATAGGCAAGATACGTTGCACATGTTCTCTGATTGCGGATTGAAGTGTCGTCCCTTACTCTATGGGCTTTGTTGTCCGATTTATCATCTTACCAGAACGCAGTTTAGTTGTAGTCGGAGTACCGATTGTTGAGAGATCCGTACGTTTGAATGTAATCACACGCAACGACGGAGATTCATAATCATGCATGTAAACATTCAACGACGGATTGAATCCAGTGTGTCGCCTTTGCAGATACTTCTTGGGGAAGTATGCTCGTGAAAACTGAACTGAAAGTAAACAGTTGCAGGTGGCTGAGATTGAGTAAACAAATCGCGAATATGGGACGAGTAGTGAGGAGACCAAACCTGACTAGCATATTCAAGAAGGGGGCGGACAAAGACTATACGAGTATAGAGCGATCTGGAAACGTAGAGATTAGTGAATTTTTTCGACCAACGTTTCACAAAACCAAGGACAGAGTTGACTTCGAGAATAATGTCATCAATATGTGGGATCACTGTTAAGCTCCCTATCACATAGATGGCAAGGTCACGAATCGTTTGTACAGGTGTTATATGTTGGTTAAGTAAGACATAGGAGCGTAGCGGGGAGGGGGGTTGCTTACGGGAGAATTTGATAAAGTGACATTTGAGAATATTTAGTTCGATGCAGTTATTTTGGCACCAAGTTGAAAAGCTGTCGAGATCCATTTGGAGAAGTGGGGAGTCGACAGAAGAGCGGATCGTCTCGAAGAGTTTTGTGTCGTCCGCGTGTAGAGAGATGAAGGAGTGCTTGATACTGGAGTCTATATCATTAATAGTAAGAATGAATAGGAGGGGTCCAACATGACTGCCCTGGGAAACCCCTGACGTGGGAAGAAAAGGATTGGAGGGAATGGATCTAAGTCTGATACAGTAGCTTTGATCGTTAAGATAGGAAGAAATCCACTTAATCAGTAGTGGTTTGAAACCAAGGGAGGATAGCTTAAAGAGGATGAGATTCTGGGAGATTTTGTCGAAGGTCTTGTTGAAATCGGTTGTGATTATATCGACTTCGTTGCCATTCTCTAAGCCCTGGAGAGTTTTGGATGAGAACTCAACTAGATTGGTGGTGGTCGACCTACCCACAAGAAAAAAGTGCTGGTTAGGTGAGATGATGGATTTGCAGCAAAAACATAACGTGTTGTAAAGAATGCCTTCGAATAGTTATGGAATATGTGACAGTCTGGCGATGGGACGGTAGTTACTAACGTCGTTTTTAAGTCCCTTTTTATGTATGGGGGTGACAAAAGAGGATTTCCAAACACTTGGAAAAACACCTTGTGTAAAGGACAGATTGAAGATCTTTGAGAGCGGGAGGTCTTTGAAGTAAGACAGGTTAGGCTCGAGACAGTTATCCGTGAAGAATTGTTTTAAAGAAAGATGCGAAAAGATTGTCAGTAGTTTGAGGGTCGGTTGAAGTATCATGGAGGTACGAAAGATAGAGGCGGACGTTTTCGTAGGTCACTTTGTTTCTAAGTTTAGATAAGGCGTAACGACTATCAGATGAATTGGTGGAAGGTTCTGTGATTTTGACAGTTGGCGGTAAGGGGGGATCAATAATTGGTCGGGTGGGGGCGGAGGGTGTCGAGCAAGGAATTGTGGATATGGAAGGTAGGGGGGGGGGGGGTTCGGTGGGCGGGTAGGAAGTTTCTTGGGGGGCGGGGGGTTATTGGGATTAAGGGTGTGTGATTTCTGGAAGTTGGTATCTTTGCACCAGTTTTGAGGCCGACAAGTGGTAATGGACAAACGATACGGGCAGAATGTGGTGAGAGGGCAAACAGTTATGTTGTGATTAAGGGGGAATTTATTTATTAGCGGCAGGCGAGGGCAGGGTGTAGAGTGACGGGTGCTGAAGCGGTTAGAATTAGGGAGAGGAGTTGGATTGGAATTTGACATGGAATCGGAGTTTGTGGCTCGAGTTGTCATTATTTTTTGAAGAGGAGTCGAGAGTGATCAGATTTGGTGAAGGAAGGATGGGTATGCATTTGCGGTGGGTGGGACCTTAAGGGACGAGTTATGATTGCAATGAGGGGTGCAGCGGGGGGAACAGGAAACGAGGTGGTATTGTGGGCTGGTTTAGGAAAGGCAGTACGGCTATTATCACGTTCTATGGACTTAGGAAAGGGGGCGAGTGTTTAGTTGATATGTTGGGATTGTTCTCGGATATAGTCATCCGATCGTTAGGTATCTAGGGAGGAGAACTATGCGGAAACAAGATCTGTATTTGTAAACAGGAAGCAAGTGACATTCTTTTACGGGAATCCTGGAGAATTACGGGAATCTCACCAAAACTCAGCCAATCTCAAAAGTGGCCCCTACACCTTCTTCCAGTTCATCAATCATAAACGTAAATCTGATCGTTACCCCATATCGCTTACTTTAATCTCGAATACCTCATCGATCCTGTTACTATAACTTTAATCAGCCATTTACTAATCAATCATTTACCAATGACTACTTTGTTCCTGACTTGTCATACTTCAACTACCTACCTGACTTCCCCCCGTGCCCCCTCTCCATAACTCCTTTGATCTCGACAACTCATTTGATCTCCACAACTTCTTTAATTGAATTTGAGCTACTGCAACTCAACGACGTGTTTACACCGGGCTCCGATTGTATCCCTGTATTTCTCCTCAAGAAATGCTCATCCATTCTCTCTGCTCTCCTCTCACTGATCTTTAATCTCTCACTCTCTCACGGTGTATTCCCCCACATGAGGAAAACCTCCTTCATCACCCCCATCTACAAGAGGGGCCCCAAACATGATGTCGCGAACTACCGCCCCATAGCCAAACTGTCCCACTTGACCCTATATTCTCGAAAGCATTCTATACGAATCTCTTAGCTTTCGTTACAAATCTTTTATTTCATTAAAGTAACATGGTTTTCTCAATGGTCGATCAACTATAAGTAACCTCGTTGAGTTCTCTTTCTTCCAGCACTAGAGCACGGTAACGAGGTCAAGACCGACCTCAGTAAGGCATTCAACAAAATCTCCCACAATCTAATCCTCTTCAAATTATCCGCCCTCGGCTTCGAACGCGGATTGCTGAAATGGATTTCTTCCTATCTAAACGATAAACTTTATTTCGTTCGGTTCAGGTCCACGATTTCCAATCCCTTCCTTGTAGCATCTGGGGTCCACCAAGGTAGCCACATGGGCCCTCTCCTATTTATAATTGCCCCTAATGACATTGAGAATGCATTAAGAACTCCGGCTTATCGCCATACGCTGATGATACCAAGTTATACAAAATCATCGAGTCACCACTTGATTCTGCACTGCTGCAATCAGACCTTGATAACCTCTCGACTTGATGTGGCAAAATTGCTTTGTACTTAACATCGCCAAATGCCGGTCTATAACCTTTTCCCATAAGCCCATTCACTCATCCTCACGTCCCTATTCCTCTCATAACCAACCCCCGACCATTGTCCAATCTATTCGAGATCTTGGGATGCTTTGCGACAAGGAACTTAACTTCCTCTCTCACATTGATGAGACGATCCGGAAAGCCAACTCTGCATTCGGATTCGTGAAACGATGATCTAAGGAATTCTCCGACCCTTACGTTACTCGATCCCTTTACCTTATCCCCGCCTGTCCGCTACTTGAATATGGTAGCCAAGTATGGCCTCCTTTCACAAGATTCATATTGTACGTCGCTTCCTTCGGTTTGCTCTTCGATGGATAGGGATAAGGGAAAACCCCTTAATCTCACCTCTGCACTTTAACCGCTTCAGGATAATCAGTCTCAGAATCTTTGAGTAGCGCAGGGTCCTGACTAACATAATATTCATTCATCGGATCCTCTTTGGCTCGATCGACTGCGCCTATCTCCTTAACTTACCTCCTCTGAGCACAAACCCCCAAAATACGCGCAATCCCTCGTCGAGATTTAACCGCTGCCGCGTACGGTCACATTGCAGAGAGTTGGAATTGTACCATCAGTCATCGTTGTGGTCGATGATCGTATGGCGTGAAAATATCGAGTGTGCGGGTTTGTAGCAAATGATTGCAATCACTCGTACAAATATAAATATCAATTGCGATATCGAAAGTTGTTTACTTAAATAGAGACCATTATGTTCAAGATCAAGATTTAGATCAGTGTTAACTATCTAGTGAAATTGTAGAGAAAAACTAAACCGTTTAACATTCACTCCACTCATCCATGGGTCCCATGTGTTGATTACATTACCAACTCAAGATATTCAAGAAAAAAAAAGCTAATTTGATAATTAAGTGAATTAAAAGAATCAAAATACAGTGCATAAAATAAAATCAAAAACTGACAATGTGCATGCGGAAAAAAACAAACAAATAAATAACAAAATAAACCAACAATAAAAATTAAATCAATTCAGTGTCAAGTGCGATAAATAATTATAACAATATATTGCTCGTTAAGCAATTGGTATTATATTTGCACTAACAATTAGCGTGGGTGTAAGGTGACTGGACAAAAAAAAAAAAAAAAAAAAAAAAAAAAAAACAAATAGAGTACAATATCAACAAGCAACAAATCACCTTTGGTTGCAGAAGCTCAAATAATGGGTAAACAAACAAAAACGGCGACATTGAAAACAAAGGCAGCCACAACGAAGCGGCCAGCAACGCACTTGGCACGCAACAAAGGCGCCAAACGTGTCTGGAACGAAAATAAAAAAGAAGAAGCTGAAGAATTTCCGCCTGCTCCAAAGGTAAAAATTCTACACAACTCTTTCGCCCAGCTCGCCTCGACCGAACCGGAAGACGAAGAAGAGGAAATCAGAGACGCAGAAGCTACACTATCGTCTCTGAAAGAGCAGATAATGGAACGAAGAAAGCAGCGGAAAATTAATGACGAGTTGCATTCACAACAACGACAACAACAGGAAAAGACAGAACAAAACGTGAAACAGCTAGCAGCACAGCCAACAGCACAACCAGCAAGCGCCAACCAGCAGCAACAAAAAAAAAAAAAAAAAAAACAACAAAAACACAAGGATGCCTCCTATCAACACCACTGATGTTAAAACGAATGAATTGGTAAGTCTTTGCAAAGCAGCTGTAGGTAAGAATAATTTTGTCATAAAAAGATTATCGGGGAATAGGCGTGCCATTCAATCGGAAGCTGATACCGATTTTGAGAAAATCAAAACAGCGCTGAAGAAAACCTCCGTGGAATTTTTCTCGTTCACCCCGAAATCTATTAAAAATCAGACAGTTCTGTTAAAAGGCGTTGACCCGGAAACAGAACCAGGACTTTTACTTCAAAAATTGCTGAAGTTCAATACTGTCGACCTACAGTTTGCCTCGGTAAAAGCGTTTACTACACGTAAATCAAAAAGGGAAAATAGGAAACTACCCTTCTTTTTGGTTCAGCTAAGTCCCAATAGTAAGATTGGGGGGCTACGAAAGATTACCGTAGTGAACCACAAAATTATTACTTGGGACAAACTAAGAAAGGGGAGAGACGTTCTACAATGTGTACGATGCCAAAGATTCGGCCATGCAGCGACGAACTGTGAAATGGAACCATGTTGCGTCAAATGTGGGAAAGATCACGGTTCAGCTGAGTGCCTATTGGGAAAGGAAAGGGTGGAAGATTTAACTCTCTTGAAATGTGTAGTATGTAGGGGCGAAGGTCACCCTGCTAACTATAGAGGGTGTCCTAAATTCCGCCAAATACGAACGAAAGCCGAGTCACGGCAAAGCAAATTGGAGCGCCCGACAACTGGTGGACAACCTACACGGACCGTAATACCTCCGATGTCGTCCGCTCAAATAACTTCTGGAACAGAGAAGATTGCCCTACCAAAGACAGCACCATCGACACAGACTCGTATGGAGCCCGAATCTCCTGTTTCACTTAATGACGTGTTCTCACTCTTGCTTTCCCAACAAAAGCAGTTGATAGAGATACAGAAGCAAACAAACGAGCACGGAAGACGACTAGACTGGATCTATTCGAATCCTTCCATTACCAATCAATTTCAGTCAATATAAACACCATAATGACCGAAAAGATTAAGGTGCTCACGGTAAATGTAAATTCACTGATCAGAATAGAGAGAAGAGCCACTCTATTCAAACTGTTGCAAGACGAGAACCCTGACGTGCTTTTGGCCAGCTGTAGTGCTCCAAAAAGCCTTACCATCTTTTTCCCCCATTCCTAATCCAAAATCCCAGCAATATTACCCTAAAACCCAATATCCTATCAAAACCTGAAAAAACCCAAACATGGTCCAAAATTCGCAATAAACGAATCAAACATTCGTTTATCGCATAACATTTGCCCCCACGGCATAATTAAATCCAAAATCAAAATTAAAATTAAGATTCACAATAAACGAATCCAATATTCGTTTATTGTTCTACATTTGCTCCACAGCATCACCCAAATCCAAAATTCAGAGATCGTTATCTCTATCCCAAAAATTCCATTGAGTTAAACAAACAAAAAACTCAAAAGCAGATACATTCACACATCTGCGCGATAGTTTCATAAGAATTCAAGAAATTGATTTCTTATCTTGTGTAAATACAACATCTCGCTCGAAATATCCAAAAGATCGAGATTGTTGCACGAAAATGTGTATCTTTGGGATACAATTTTCGATTCCTTTTCCTTTATAAAGGAATAGTCAAGTGATCTCCGGGCCGCAGTCTAAATTCACAGTCCCTGGAGGATGTACCCCAGGAAAATCCTGAATAATACAATAAAAACATTATTACTGAAAAAGGAAACTAGACGACTTTTCATTTCTACGGATATCTAAATATCACCTGGCCCCCACGGAAGACCAAGTGAAGACATCAGGACGAAGGCCGAATCTCTTCCCTCTGAACTCAGAGGAAGCACGGCAACGACCCCTTTTGTAGGACAAATTTTCAGGAGCGGTCAAAATTTTGAGAGATCGCCTTGTCCTTTTAAGGACCAGGAGACACGCTTCCTAAAAATAAAAACCCCTAAAAGAAACACAACACAGCGAAACCAAGCTAAACCAGAAGCATAAATTACGGCACATGAATTATAATACCATTCGGAGGGATAGACCAAACTCAACTCTAGGGGGTGGGGTCGCATTATTTATAAGGAAAGGACTGAAACATAAAGTCTTATACAGCGGAGAAGTACGCAGGTTCCAAGTGCTTGAGGCCTGTGTCGTACATATACCCCTTCAGCAAGGAAGGGGAATGTACGTGATTTCAGTCTATGCACCTGAAGCGCACCAACGAAATACCTTCATTGCGGAGCTCGAGAGTCTTTTCCGCTGCTTGCAACTTCACCTGGCGGGGAACTATTACATCATAGGAGGCGATTTGAACGCCAAACATAGGGATTGGGGAAATAATAGACCCAACACCAGGGGAAACCAACTAGCTAGCTGGTTAGACCAACATCACGTTGAGTATACAACCGACTTGTTGGCCACGGAGTATCCATCATTTCCCAGAGGTGGATCTTTTTTAGACGTATTGCTTATCGACTCACGGCTAATACTTACAAATATGAACACACAAAACAAAAACTGCCTCCGAACGATTGAGTATGACAGTGACCATCGTGCGCTCAGCGCTGTGGTAAATCTCCCTAGCGAGGCTACGGAACTGGATGAATACATGATTCCGCAACCCTACAACTACAGGGGAGTACGGTGGCAGCGCTTCACCAGAACCCTAACCCGAGAAATAAGCTCTAACATCTTCACACCGCCCGCAAATAGGAACCTGTCTAACAATGAAATCGACCACTCCACACAACTAATGGACGAAACAATAAAACGGACAATGGACAAAACGATACCAAAAACCGCACCTACCGATTACGTTAGCATACACCGAAACGCAACAATAGACGCGCTGCATAAGAAAAAAAGCAGGCTTCTTTCTAAACTAAAACTAGTGTACAGACGTTTCACAGACAGACACGACCAGAAGATAATATCACTGAAGTCTAGATTAAAAAACCTCCAACAGCTAATAAAAGCTAACTATAGGTTAGCAATAAATTCATATTGGGACAACAGAATCCGGGCTGCAAAACCCAATAACCAGAGTATGTTCCCACAGATAAATAAAATATTCAGGAGGAATAATCAAAACGATATTCAGTGTCTCCATATAAGACGGACGGACAAAAACAAGCAAATGCTGGAAAATATAGGCATCGATGCGGAAAACGCGATCCTAAACGATGAAGAATTTGTGATAGAAGATCCCTTGGAAAAAGTTAATACTATGGGAGCTGTCTTCCAGGATATTTACAAGGTGAATGAAACACTTCACCATAACCACGACCTGGAAAATAGAGCTTTACGAAACTGTCAACAGATTCAAAACAGTATTTTGCAATGGCGGTCGGATAATGGCGGTTCTACCGCATTTAGCAGTCAAAACACTGCAGATGCCGTCACAGCCACAGACAGAGCGAACAATCTTCTGATAACAAAGGAAGAAATCCAAGGTATCTTCGAATCACTGAAGAACAAAAAATCAGTAGGAATCGACGGACTACCCAACATTATACTCAAACAACTGCCTCCATTGGCCATGGAAATATACACGATCTTGTTTAACAACGCGCTAAATAATGCATATTATCCAACGCGTTGGAAAACGGCCATTATACATCCTATCTCCAAAAAGGGAAAAGATAGCACAAATCCCATGAACCTACGGTCCATTGGTATATCGCCAAGTATTAGTAAAGCCTTCGAGAAGGTAGTAAGCAAAGCGTTGCGTGAATGGGTTGAGGAGCGCAACATTATACCAAATAACTAGTTTGGGTTTAAGGCGGGTCACGAAACTACCCATGCCGCATCCAAACTGGCTTCAGACATACAATGGAATAAATGCAAGAACCAGTGTACAAGGGCATGTCTAATTGACTTGGAGAAGGCCTCCGATACCGTATGGCTCGAGGGACTGTACTATAAGTTAGTTAGACTAGACATCCATAAACCTCTGCTGTATATGCTGTATGACATGTTAAATGGGCCACAATTCATTGTCAAAAGTGGGAGTTATATAATAAAGAATGGGCTACAACAGGGAGCGGTACTATCTCCGATTCTTTTCAACATCTACACAAGTGACTTAATCGGCTCTCTGCACCATGCCATTGCGTATGCAGACGACATCATTCTCTATAGAACAGCCCCGAATATTGAGAGTATCAACAGCCTATTACAGCAGGACTTTAATAAAGTTCAGCGCTATTGCGATGACTGCAAACTTAAATTCAATATCATAAAATGTGAAGCTATCTTGTTCAGAACACCTTTAAATGGGGCTACTAGGGATACGAGGCGAAACTGGAGAAATCTAGTTGTCGTGGGACCGAATAGACAACCAATAGAGACTAAAAACCTAATCAAATACCTCGGTATTTGGCTAGATCACTACTTATACTTCAATAAGCACGTAGATGCAGCACTAGCCAAAGCAAAAAGAACTTTTGCCATTACAAGGAGGCTATTTCACAACAGCCAGCTAGATAAAAGAGTAAAAGTTATTTGCTACATGGCCCTCATTAGGCCAATGATCATCTATGGATGGCCGGTCTGGTTCAACGTAGGTCCAAATCTAATGGAAAAGATTCGGGTCTTCGAGAGACAATGTCTTAGAACTTGTCTTGGTTTGTATCGAACACCCGAATCTGACTACAGGAAGTACTATCCCAATGAAGCTCTGTATAATGGAGCCAATACGAGTATAAACAGAGTAGATAACTTCATGATCAAATTGATCCGAGGACACGCCGCCAGATCAATGAACTCGCCAAACGATCTTATTTTCGGGGCTTATTACCCAAATACTAGGTATTCGGAGAGAGTGCGTAGCAATGGCTTTATCCCACCAGAGGCTTTCATCGGTTTGGATATGGACGGCCTCATACAGGACGAATCTGGCGTTCCGTTGATTTTCCACGTTCACCGTTCGGTCGCAGATAAACGCTTAAGCTACAATCGGAATGTCACACAGGTAAATCCAGAGTGCCTGCGGCACAGTAGGGTAATATCTTGGAGGGACGAGAAAGATTTCAAAAAACAACGCGAGCGGTTTTGGTGGTTGAATGGCAGCTAAACACGTGTATTGTAAAGATCCAATGCAAATCAAATGCAAAACTGACCAGCGGCTAGTTTGCAAAGAATTTCTTATTCATAGGTTAGTTTAGAATTAAGATATTTTAGTTTAGAATTAAGTTAGATAAGTAGTTAAACAGTAGATAAAATTAGATTAGATTAAGGAAAAATTAAAAACGAGACAACGTTTTTTGTGCTAATCAAAATTTTTCTTTGTGCTACTGTCCGATAGTTTCTTAAATATCTAATCATGCCATGCCGAAAGACTATTTTTCTAAAGAACCAAAAAACAGATTAGCTTAGAGACTCTGCTTGGGACCAGTAAGTTAGACCTAATATATTACCATTAAGCTAGTATTTAAACATTTTTGTCTAGCCACTAAGAAATAATTTTTAAGGATATAATAAAAATGTTTATAAAAGTACGCGTAATCCCTGACTTCTCTACATCCCCCGTTACCGCACCCATTATGATTTCAAGGAACCCTTTCCGCGGCTGCTGAGAAATGTCAACTCCAATTCCGCCTTGTTCGACTTCGACCTCTCTACCCATACTCTCAAGCACCGCCTCCTAAATCAATCTCACCTCCAATCTTAAGCGGCGCTTCTACACTTTGCTATAACCTGCCCCCGCCTTCCGCCCCTACTCCTGCCTTCTTAAGTTGTCCTAGCTACCTTCGGGTAACCTTAGTTAAATTCGTTCTTACGTTCTTTAGCTTGTAAGTTATATACGCTTTAGTTGTAGGTACTTATGTTGCTTGAATTAAACCAATAAATGGGATGGTAGACCCACTAAATCCTATAAGTGAAGTACATGATCATCGTTTTAGGGGGATGAGATTGTAGTATCCCACTAGATACACCCCATTTAACATAATAATAATATCACGCAATTTCCTCTTCAATTAGCTGCCTATGGCGCACAGTTATTCCTCAAGCTACATGCTATCCAATTCCTTGTATATTTTTTGCATCCTATCGCATATCGTCGTTCATATCCAAATACCAAAAGCAACCACCACACCAGGTGGCATGGGATTCCCGGGCAATTGCTAACGCCTGCAATAATGCAACTTACGGGTAATGACAAATAGGTGTCACGCATTCGTTTAAGGGAATTCCTAATAAAAATGCTTATGCGTACGAAAGAAGGGTATACGGATAATAACGAACTACCACCGGTGATTCGAAGTGACGAAACGAGTGCTTGAACCAAGGCCACTGCACTTTAAGTGGATCGATTAAATGGAAATATCAATTAAGCGAAACGAATGACTCGGGCCGGGTGATTGCACTCAATGTGGGTCAAATCCGCTTGAGTGAAGCTGCGGCAGGGTAAATGACTTATGCGTGACATAATGCTGAGTGGAGAGAAATTGGATGCATCGTTTGCGATTGTTCCCCAATAAATTGGGTACAAAAGGAATGGTTGCAAAGGGAATATTGGTCAGTTAATCGGTATAGTCCAGAGGAAAGTATATATAGTAAAGTATTAATTAATTATAATTAAAGGACAAATAAAGAATCGAGTTAGTTTAATTAACAGAAGTTAAATGAAGAGTCAAATAAAGAGTTAAGAACAGCGGACCTCTCCGAGGGAATTAAAGGATTGGCATAATTGTAATAAGACAATTCAAAAAATACCATATCGGATTTTCCAATAGGGGCTTGACAACTTTGAATTTAATTTGTGAACGCACCCTTTTACTAATCATCGAACTGTCTCTGTGAATTTATCCAGTAAACTCAACAATTTCCTCATGGTTAAGTACACGAACGAACAACGTCTGCAAATTATAAAAATTTACTACCGAAAAAAAGTTGTCAAATCCCTATTGGAAAACCCGTTATAAAGAGAATTAAAGTTTAATTAAATTTAGGATTTTAGGATTTTAGAAAAGTCTGTTAGAAGATATTTTCAATATCGAGTGATACATCATATTTTCATACTAAAAACAAATTCAGAAAAGGATTAAATTTGTGATTTAATAACAAAAAAACTTCTGTGGAATTGTTTGTGACTGTATTCGTAATTAAAATGTGGATTAAAATCTTCGGTTAATGAAATTGTTTCGTGGAGCTAAGTTTTATTGAACCCTTTAAATGTTATCAATGATCTCAAGATAAAGATACAATTGCTGGAGATACCCAAAAGTTTTATTAAACAATTTAATGACACAACAAAAAATACATGGAAGAAAATGTTACACCGGTTCCAGCATTATCGGTTATCCCAAAACTCTTGCAGAAGAGTTTCAAAATAAATACAATGTGTGATTGAACATTGAATATGTAATAACTTTAATAAATGTATACTATTAATGTTTTTTAATGCTACGTCTTCTGCAAGCAACTCGGAAACAATTAATAGATTTACATTCTTATTGTGTTTTTCAGGAGCAAGATATAAGCCAAATACCCGTAATGCTCGTAGGCAACAAATGTGATGAAAGCGCAGAGTTGCGGGAAGTTACTCAAACCGAGGGCCAAGCTGAAGCCGCCGCGTGGGGAGTTTCGTTTATGGAAACTTCTGCAAAAACAAATCATAACGTTACAGAGTTATTTCAGGTAATTAGTAAAATTTATTTCAAATAATTTTCTTAGGTATTGTTAAGATTTCGCTTTGTTCAGAAAGTATTACGGGATTTTAAGCCTTTGATTTTGACAAACATTATTATATCAGCCGTAGTAAAAAGAAATCCATTATTTTTGCATGTAATTGAAGGCTTTAGTTAGCATAGTTGAATTGCTCCGATTTAGGTCCAATATGCACTGTTTTGTTCGATAACTTGATGCCATTTCGAAGGTAATTTCATTATGCCTCTCTTATAGAAAGGCTCGTCCCTATTGGCAAAAAAACTGGGACACTCGATTTTCACCAGCTTCTTTTGAGGCGAATTTTTCACCAGCAAAATGACTCGCAATAGACAGGTAGTAATCATTTGGTGACGGGTCCGGACTATAAGGTGGATGTATAAGAATCTCTCAACCAGAGAGATGCAACGGGTAATTGTGGGGGTTCTCTATACCACATAGAGAACCAACCCACAATACCAACCAATTTTGACCGCTAACAGCGCGTCACCCTAACCCAACCCGTAACCCATTTCCAAACATGCAAAAACACATCCCAATATACAACAGCACCCGTCCCCAAATCCGCAATTGCATACATCCCCAACCTACCAAGAACCCATTTCCCAAGCTGTAATAAACGCATATCCAATTTACTACCAGACACACACCATCTCCATCAACTACACCGAACCGCATACATTTTCCCGAAAACGCGTCGGTTAATTCTCTATCTAAATTATATTCTTTGCTTGCGACCAAGCAATCCTAATTTCCCCCGAAATCATATTCCGTAATAAACGCATATTCAAATTTACAATCGAATACTCACCATCTCCATCAACCACATCGAGTCGCACACATTTTTCCAAAAACCGCTTCGGATAATATCCCATCCTTTGCTTGCAACCAAGCAATTCCAATTTCCCCCGAAAATCATTCCGACTCACTTCTTGCTTAAACTATCTCCTCTCTTGTACCCAAGCAACATTTAGTTCCCCCGAAAACAATTTCGGTTCCCATTCCACCTAAACCATGTATAACCACACCAATTCCCTCTTACTGGCAAGCCAACGGCATGATTCGTCGCCTTTCCACGAAACGACCATCGCAACGATCAAGACCCTTGACCATACTTGGCTATGCCGCCGAAATCATTTTCCCGGTACACACAACCAAAGAATCCAACTCAGCCTATACGGCGATGATTCCGCGGAACTAAATCCCTATACAGGCATAGCAACCCTTTTCAGAGTTCCTAGTAAACGGCAGTGAGTTGATTTTAGCTATGACTCCACTGCCACGACGCGACGAAATTTTCCTCGCCAGTAATCAGTCAGTCGAGATTCAACCGCCACCGGGGCCGGATATATCCAGTCGGGTGCAGCCGAGCCGAGTAGGAAACCCGCGCCATTGTATTGATCGAAAGAAAGAAAACTTAATAAACGATATAACCTCGGTTCATAGTTAAAACACAAGCGGCGACCGTTTTGAAAATAGAACTACGGCGGACTTAATATTTTATTTCGTTATTTGATTAACGGAATGTATTACTGCGGGTGTTAGATCTTAACATAGACATATACGGAAGTTGAAGAATGTGAATGTGAATATATGAGAAATTGAAAAAATAAAAGACTGAGTTCAACGAAGCCCGGGTGTTTCATTTGTGATGTTTTCTCCTTGCGGGTGACAGTTTCGCATCAGATTTTCAAGTGCTCGTAACGTGCCCGACGTGCGATCTTCTAGTGGATGGCTGCCAGTGAATAACTTTAATGTATGATCCATGTTTCGGATTCATAACTATATGCTCGGGGAAAATCTAGTACACCGTCTAGTACTTTCCCCGACAAATATTCACCAGGTCTGCCGGCAACACGATGACAGCGCAAAACAACTGTCAATACATTGTTTACTGCTTTTGGTGCTCTTACAACAATTCTAACGTTATAACATACTGTTAACTTCTTCAACGATCAATTGGATCAAGTTGCAACTGTGAATACATACGGTTTTGGTGCTTTAATATTCTGAACAATTTATAAGACATTTATATTGAAGTTTCGCACGCCACCATGTGACCCTTTAGTGTTAAATAAATAGTTGTCTCCATCGAGAACTCAGTCGAACATTATCTCTATTCATTTAAAGGCATTCGCCAGTCGCATCGGCTTTGTTTCAAATTTAGTGAATGAAGTTTTAACTTTCCTACTTAAACGACATTCATCGTTTGGGGAAACACCATCAGCAACGATCTCGGCCGACGACATTCCTCGTGCGGCATCGAGATTCATCCCACAATCCGACCAATCAAACTTTTGAAACGATTGCAAACGCTCTAAACTGACCCAGTGGTGACTGTTCCCTGGCTTGCTATTACCCGCAAGTATTCACCGTTTCCGTGATTTCCGTCGGTAGGTGATAGTGAACCCGTGCCGTGCGTCGACACCCAAACATCAACCCCCACATAATAACTGTTCGATCACACTGGTTGAGCGGGAACGAGCGATCGATTAAGCATGAGCTTAAAGTGAACATTTAGTTCGAATCACATATTCGAAAATCATAGGATAGTTTATGATCGTGGGTTTTTGTTGATCGAACATGCTATTCGCAATCAACTTCTGTGATCAAACTGTTGCCTTGTGTTCGGGTCGCTCATCACACCCGAGCTACCATCTACCCGTGCACGCACAAAATTTGCATTTTTTTTTTTGTTGTATCGATTGTTGGATTAATTATATGCATTTAAAAAATGGAAGTGTGTTAGAAAATATTGTAGATGGCAATTATACAGTGTTTCGTAAACGCAAAGGGCGTATTTTGCATAAGATATATCGGTCTAAATTATAAAACAAGACAATTCAGCCTTGGCCGCATTTGTATACTGTCGCACTTGCGCTACGGTGTTAAAACACACAAGGAGTTTTTTTTACAATAACACGCGCATAATAGGGGTTTTTGGAGTACTTTAAAATATCACAGTGCGAGCGGAAGGAGAGGAAGTAAATAAGGAAAGGAGGTATCGATGTACACAGGTCTTAAATGCATAGAGATTAAAATGACTAGGAAACACATAATCAGGTAGAGGATACCAAATTCGTGTGGTTCGGCTAAAGAATGGCTCTCTATGTTTATTTGTGCGTATCATAAACCATTCACCGTTCTACAATGGAACATGAACAGCTATACTAATAATTTTGACGACTTAAACATTCTAATTAAAGAATATAACCCAAGGATAATATCATTACAAGAAACGCATTATCAACAAGCTACTTTCACAACCTTTTTTGTTATTACACCCGAGTGGACGCCCCGAGGTGCCACTAAATAACTGTTGCAGTTCTTTTTTAACAGTTCCAGGTTGTAACGCTCGCGCCGGAAGGAAGTTCCACAGCTTCCCCGCTATATAACGGAACGGATTCTTATGCAGGGGAAATTCGTGCGATCCGTCGGATTGTCTTCTGGAACGCTTATAAACCGAATTGCGCGGAACAATACCACGAATCTCCGAAGAACAGTATCCGTGATAATACCTGTAAAATAAAGGTCGACTACGCGCCTTCGATGTGATAGCGACTGTAGTCTCGACGTAAGCGCCGAGTCCCCGATCAGGTGATGCGAGCGTCTTTGTTTGCTCTCAAGTGGGTCGAGGGTATGTTTAGGAGCAGAGCTCCAAACATGAGGGCAATATTCGAGCGCGGGTCTAATTTGAGATTTATGCAGAAGAAGAAGTTGAGCCGGGGTAAAATATTTCTTGGCTCTAAAAAGATAATTCGATTTTCCAGAGGCTGACCTGACCACTCTTGGAGGAGTGTAACTGAAAGAAGAAGGTAATTGAAAGAGCAGGGTGATTGAAAGAGCAGAATAATTAAAAAGAAGGTTAAGTTATATAGGGGTGTGATAATTATCCATATGTAAAGCAGATATGAACTCTTAATGGCGATTGAGTTATCGGGGACCAGTCCCCATTACAAATGGTCTGGATATGAGTTTCTAATCAACAGCCTCTTCTGAACGATGCATTAACATTGACAGATATCAAGCGCCTGGCATTCATCATCAGCTGTGAAACCGATGATTCATTTTTCTTTGTGAATGACTTTGTGGGCTGTCTTCGTTGCATTGAAGTCGACGAGATTGGCCTTTTCCCACTGCAGGAACTTTTCCAGATCCCGATTCAGAGAGTCAATCGATATACATCTCAGCTGGTGTGACGTTGATGCACCAATTGGCTGATCACCTGAACAAGAGGAAACAAGCGTACTATCATCCGCAAAACTGAACATTTTGTTATCCGTTGTCTCCAACAAATCATTTATGTGAAGCGAAAACAAGGTTGGAGCCAAAACAGAATCCCAGAATTAATAGGATACAGATCCGAATACTCGCCGTCCACAACAACCCGGATCGATAGATTGTCGAGAAAGCTCTTCTCCCAGTCGCAAAGCTGCTGGGAAAGTCCATATGAACGAGCAGCAATACT
Source organism: Microdon myrmicae (assembly GCA_963931805.1). NCBI lineage: Eukaryota > Metazoa > Arthropoda > Insecta > Diptera > Syrphidae > Microdon > Microdon myrmicae. The sequence goes on along the minus strand of OZ007499.1, from coordinate 87,763,144 downwards.
CCATGCTAGACGCAGTCAAAAGCCTTTGAGATATCCAATGTGATCGCGCTTGACTCACCATGCTCCTCAATCGCAGATTTCCATATATCGGCTATAAGAGCCAAAAGTTCTCCCGTGGACCGCATGCCAGAAGATGTCTGTTGTACTACAAATGCTTAATTAACTCGGCGTTGCTGACCTTTTCCATCACCTTAGATAACACAGAGAGTAATGCTATCGGACGGTAATTTAGTGGGAGACGCATTTTCCCTTTCTTCATGATTGGCTGAACTCGAGCGATTTTCCAGCACGTAGGAAATGCCCTCCCTGCATAAGATAAGCCAACGAGTCTGCCAAGAACCGGCGATAGTTTTGGAGTACAGGACTATTGCCGGTATTCCGTCCGGCCGGTTGACTTTTTACAGTTCAGTCTACGAATAATGCGTTGTATGTACGCCTGCGAAACCTTACATCCCGGATGGAAGACCGTATCGGCACGGGTACAGATGGCTCTAAAAAACCGGCATCGAGGTTTGAATTCGCGGAAAATATTTTCGCTAACACCTTAGCTTATCTTTTAAATTTGTGAAAAACGTCCCGCTACCCGTCACTAACGGGGGGAAGTGGAGGAAGCGAAGTTACCACTGACAGATTTTGCCATTAATCAGAAAGAGCGCGAAACAGTCGGGAACGGCAAGAGTTTATTGGTCACCCTGTCGTTGTGAGTTTTCTTTGCGATATCAATCGCCTGGTTGCACGCTTTTCTGATTCTAACAAAATTCGTTCTGTTAACCTCGGTGGGATTGGAGCGCCATTGTTTAAAAGCTCTATTTGTTGCCACTATAATCTGTTCGCTTTTTCTTCAAACCAAGGCTTACCAGATGAACTTTGTTTGATGGAATGCGGAGTGTAAATCTCCATCCCGAGCAGAATAATCTCCGTGACCGACTCCGTGCATGCATCAACATCGGAATCTCCAAAGTACACCTCAGACTACGGAAAAGATGCGAAGTCTCGCAAATCGCCCCAGTTGGTAGCCCCATACCTCCACACTTGGCGAAGCTGCTTCGGTCGGTTATTCGTTTGAAATGTAAGTGGTTGCCCGATCGATACCAACCAATGGTCTGAGTTTCCCAGTGGCGCAGCGACCTCCATGATATAAATGCTCGGCTGGGATCCCAAAAACAAATGTAGGCTGTTCGCATAATCACCTCGGGCATGCGGCAATCGCGTACGTTATAATCGTGTTGGCTTATCGTCAAGAATTCTACACGCGGTCCTGTCGTTGCTCATTCGCGCCACATGTCCGGCCCAACTTAGTCTTCGCAACGTGATTACTTTCACTATTGTAGATTTGCGGTATAGCTCTACCAATTCGTGGTTGTGGAGTTCTCTCCATTGTCCTGCCTCCTCATATTTACCACCAAAGATACCCCTTGAAACTTTATTCTATAATACGGGGAATTTGTTTTCTTTCCGTTTTGTGAGAGCCCATGTTTCGCATGCGTATAGAGCATTCGGCATGATTATGGTTCTATAGACACGGAGCTTTATATTACGTGAGAGCAGTTTGCATTTTAGCAATTTACTGACTGCGTGCCAGCAAGCGTTGTCGGAGTGTAGTCTTTTGCTAATTTCATTTCATTACTGGCCGTCAGTATCGTTTCCAGATATTTAAACTCTTTAACTTTTGCAAATATCTTGCCTCTGACGTTTATATGTGTTCCCTGAGGTCCACCCGCTCTCGCCGCAATCATGTATTTTGTTTTGTCTTCATTTATTTCTAGGTCCACCTCTTCTGCCACTTCGATGATGATTTCACTGTTTTTACTTACAGTTTCTAAATTATCGCCAAGAACGGCGATGTCATCCGCATATGCAAGCACATGTGCGACCCCGTTCAGGGACGATCCGGCCATGTTGTCGTCTTGTACCTTTCTGATGACATACTCGAGCAAAAGGTTAAAAAGACATGGTGAGAGGCCATCCCCCTGTTTTAGCCCGTTGCGTATTTCAAATGGTTCTGAGGGGTGGTTTTTTATTCTACAACAACATCGTCGGCACCACAACCGGGATCCGGCCTTGGCCTTATTTAGCAAGTCTCTCCACCGGTATCCGGTCCTTATCCGAGACTTGTTAAATTGCCCATAATAATTTGTTTTTCTAGGCAAGGTTATTAGCCTTGCGCCAAGGTTTTTTATTCTAACTCGCCCTTTATTTTCGCTCATGCAGATTTGAATGAGGGCGGCATATTTTTTCGAGACTCCCAGCACAATTACAATATGGTAAAGTCATTGCCTTGCGACTGAGTCGTTGGCTTTTTTGAAAGTCAACAAACAGTTGGATTTGAATGAGGGGGGCATATTTTTTCGGGACTCCCAGCTCAACTACAAACTGAGTCGTAGGATTTTAGAAGTCAACGAAAAGATGGTGAACCGTCTCTCCATATTCCCATTTCTTTTCCATCAATTGCCTTACAATATGTGAACATTGAGTAGCTTGTTGACCGGTTCCTACGGAATCCGATTGGTAATCTTTGAGTATTTCTTCTGCGTACGATGTGATTCTCGTCAGTATGACATTTGTTAGTATTTTTGTATGTGGTTGGGAGCAATGATATTCCTCTATAGTTTTCGCGTTCAGACCTGTCGCCTTTTTTGAAAATGGGGGCGACTATTGAAGTTTTCCATTCTTCCGGAGTGACTATCTTATCCCACATTGTTTTGATGAGTTGGTGGATCTTTCAAGCGGTTGCCTCGCTTCCATGGCTCTGTCGGTATGCAGTCGACTCCGGGAGCTTTGTTGTTTTGCAATCGATTTATTGCGTCTACAACTTCGTTGAAATATACTCATTGTCTCTTTCCTAATGCGTTGACTTCATCATATCTTTCTAAGTGTATCACTCTGAGGCGTTTACGTTCATCTATCTTCGCCCTGCACTCATCGTCAAACCAAGGTTTGGACTTAATTGTTTTCTTAAATCCTAATACCTTTTGGGCTGTTTGTTTGATTGTGTCTTTGATCGATGTCCATTTAGTGTCCGCATTATTGGTTTCCTCTTCCTCACTACTCCCATTCTCTAGGATGCTAAATCTATTCGTTAGTTCGTCTTGATATTCAGCTCTTTTGCGCAGGTCTTTTAGTTTATCTATGTCGAACTTTTTGCTCGTCTCCCGTGACTGCCCATGTGGGTTTGCTGCGAACCGACTCCTGATTTTGCCCATCACTAGAAGATGATCGGAGTCGCAATCTGCTCCTCTATATGATCTTACGTCAAGGATATTCGAGTGATGTCTTTTGCCTATGAAGAAGTGGTCTATTTGGTTACGCGTTACGCCGTCGGGTGATATCCATGTGGCTTTATAAATTTCCTTGTGCTTGAACATCGTGCTTTTCACTAACAGGTCTTTTGACGCTGCGAACGTGAAATTTCTAATTCCATTATCCTTTGAAACGTTGTGTAGGCTCTCTTTACCTAAGTTGGTTGGAAGATGTCTTCCTTTCCAATTTTCGCATTGAGGTCGCCGAGGAGGATTTTAACATCGAATGATGAGATCCCACCAAATACTTCCTCTAGGCTCTCGTAGAACATGTCCTTCGTTCCTTCGTCCGTAGATTCTGTTGAGGAGTGTACGTTTACAAATACATAATTGTACCATGGGTCCCGTATTTTTAGCACAGACATTCGGCCATTAATAAATTTCACATCTTTTACATGGGGCGTAATCTTCTTGCCTATGATGAAGCCGGTTCCGAGGTTATGTGTATCGGTACCTCCACACGCCAGTGTAAATCCATTGGCTTCGATTACTTGATGTGGGAGTCGGACTTCCTGAAGCACGACCATGCCCATTTTATATTGTTTCGCGTTTTCTACGACCGTCTGTATCGCGCCTGGTTTATATAACGTTCGAACATTCCACGTGCCGACGCGTATATCCCGCTTTTTCCGTTTTTCCCTACGTCTTCTTTTTGCCGAGTCGGTGTTTTCTTGATGATTAGTTCTCTTATGGTAGTGTCGGCTCCTCACACCTGCGCCTACCGGGTTTTTCGTGAGATTGTTTTTTGTATATTGATTATTCATTTCGTAGGAACGCTCTAGGGTTTCAAATAGTCCGCCATATCAGAGCCCCTCTTTGATATGGTAAGGTCTGCTTACTGCTCTGATTCGACCCGGTGTCAGAGAGGTGTCGTTATAATATAGCCGGTATACCCCTAGCTGCAAACCATTCAATGGGCACGATGACGCGTAACACCCTGGATTAGGGGTGGTAGATCTTTGTGTGTTACTCCTCGCTAGCCTGTCTGATATGGGTGGCCCTACTGGAACCGTCAGCATAGCCTGAGTGATTCATCGTAGTTTAACCCCTGCACCACGTCAAGGTTTCTACCGAAATCCAATGTAGAAAGCGCTTGAAGTGTATATTACTCCAATAGTTTTTAAAAATGTTAAAATTGTCAAATGAATTTATTATATTTACATTTACACTTTTTTTTGTTATTTTCATTTCAGGAGTTACTTAATATGGAAAAAAATCGAAGTGTTTCTTTACAATTAGACGGAAAAAAACAGAAAAAACAAAAACAAAAGAAAAAGAAAGAAACAAATGGAACCATCACCGAGGAGCCTGCCCCTGAAGGCGAGGGTTCAAGTGGAAACGTTAGAGAAAAATGTCACGTTATGTAAATATAAGTTCAAAGACTATTTTGTGTTTTTGTTGAAACAGGTGAAGCAGGCAAAATTTTATTTGAATTTCTGTTTTAAGAAAGGTTACTTTGATGAACAGATAAGAAGTCTGTATGATGCAGTTGAACCCAATTATATACATATATGGTATGAAACTATACTGCATTGCAAATTGTAAAAACAAAACTAAAGTGATAAATACCATATAATTGACCACGAGCTGGTATCATAAACATACTGGTACACAAAAGCAAAAAAAAAAACTAATTAATTAAATATATAAATGTAAGAGAAAATATTAAATAATTTATGTGAATGCCTATATACCCATCTTACAAACTTAATATCCAAAATATCCAACCATAACTATATTATACCAGAATTGAATTAAAAAATCAATTGTAAGTCCATAAGAAACGATATCTGAGAAATTAATATACTCTACGTGACTTAATACATTTATATATCATTTAAGGCATCTAATTCAATAGCAATGTGTAAAAAATTGCCCATAACCTTTAGAAGCACAACCACACATATGCAGGCAAGAATTACAGAATTCCTAAGTAATAGAAGACAAAAACATGTATGTATATACACCTACTATAAACATATGCATTCAATTTTAATTTTACGTTCTTTACGCTCGTTGCCTTTTCATTATAATTTTTGATATATTGTTTATAGCTTTTGCCACCCAAGTCTTACAATCCCCCCTAAGTTTGCGACATGCACACACACCGAGTTGACATCGCAAAATCCTTTATTGGGTATTCTAAAAGTTTTAGGGGAGGAGACATAATTAATGATGCACACATATGCGAACAAAGAATGTGCCCGCGTAAAATAAATTAATTCCACTGAGAAATTTATTTTCTAGCTTCTGAAGTTTAATATTTGTTGCTTATATAATATTAAGTCGGTTTTACATATCAAATTAGAACGAAATCAAACTTAAAATTGCTGAAATATTTGTAGCCAAGCGATTATTCAAGAGATATTCTATAAAAGTTCCTTCCATAAGTAAAGTCACGTATCGAAATATCCTCCCTCCAAATAGATGATTTTTTTTAAAAAGCAAACAAATAATATACAAGTATATACAATAAATGTAGCATATTAAATAATGCAATTCCATGGAGTGCCACTGAAGCAACTATCAATTTTCAATACATTCCTTTTTGTTTTCACATGGATCATCTTTCCACATTTCTTCCGGGGCCGGATCCATGGTGTCTATTATTGGGAATACGCATTCGACGGCCATTACATCTCACCCACTGAATTCCTAGTCATATATAATCGACAACTTCATGTTCAAAGTTAAAGCTGTTGTTTCTAATGTCCGGAAAATTTCCAGAAAATTTGTTTCCTTATCGTGGCCCTTGATAAAACCACAAAAATTCAATTCTAAATCAATGCAATTAAGGATGGATTAGTTTGGAACTGGAAAGAAGAAGTTGCCGAAACTTGCTAACGCAAAGTGAAAGTCGTTACTTTATCACACTTAAAACGTTAATGTATTTATAATTTTCCACATAACTAAACACAACGCGGGAAAAAGGCAGTTTCCCTTTTGTAATACAAAACCACAGTGAATCGCGATGCTAACCAGTCGAAACTAATTGACTCATTTTCTACAAATAACAAAAACAAACTGACGCCATCGAGATTTCCGGAGAATTATGAATGATTGACGTCGCTTTGCTGCTGTTTTTCCTTCTTTGGTAGTTTACTCCTGACTATTTTCAAACTGTCCAGCAATTCCACTACAAAACCACAGTGAATCGCGATGCTAACCAGTCGAAACCAATTGACTCATTTCTACAAACAACAAAAACTAACCCACGCCATCGAAATTTCCGGGGAATTATGAATGATTGACGTCGCTTTGCTGCTGTTTTTCCTTCTTTGGTAGTTTACTCCTGACTATTTTCAAACTGTCCAGCAATTCCACTACAAAACCACAGTGAATCGCGATGCTAACCAGCTGAAACTAATTGACTCATTTTCTACAAATAACAAAAACAAACCGACGCCATCGAAATTTCTGGAGAATTATGAATGATTGGTGTCGCTTTGCTGCTGTTTTTCCTTCTTTGGTAGTTTACTTCTGACTATTTTCAAACTGTCCAGCAATTCCGCTACAAAACCACAGTGAATCGCGATACTAACCAGCTGAAACTAATTGACTCATTTTCTACAAATAACAAAAACAAACTGACGCCATCAAAATTTCCGGAGAATTATGAATGATTGGTGTCGCTTTGCTGCTGTTTTTCCTTGTTTGGTAGTTTACTTCTGACTATTTTCAAACTGTCCAGCAATCCCGCTACAAAACCACAGTGAATCGCGATACTAACCAGCTGAAACTAATTGACTCATTTTCTACAAATAACAAAAACAAACTGACGCCATCAAAATGAATGATTGGCGTCGCTTTGCTGCTGTTTTTCCTTCTCTGGTAGTTTACTTCCCCATATTTTCATACTGTCCAGCAATTCCACTACAAAACCACAGTGAATCGCAATGCTAATCAGTCGAAACCAATTGACTCATTTTCTACAAACAACAAAAACTAACCGACGCCATCGAAATTTCTGGGGAATTATGAATGATTGACGTCGCTTTGCTGCTGTTTTTCCTTCTTTGGTAGTTTACTCCTGACTATTTTCAAACTGCCCAGCAATTCCGCTACAAAACCACAGTGAATCGCGATGCTAACAAGCTGAAACTAATCGACTCATTTTCTACAAATAACAAAAACAAACCGACGCCATCAAAATATCCGGAGAATTATGAATGATTGGTGTCGCTTTGCTGCTGTTTTTCCTTCTTTGGTAGTTTATTCCTGACTATTTTCAAACTGTCCAGCAATCCCGCTACAAAACCACAGTGAATCGCGATACTAACCAGCTGAAACTAATTGACTCATTTTCTACAAATAACAAAAACAAACTGACGCCATCAAAATGAATGATTGGCGTCGCTTTGCTGCTGTTTTTCCTTCTCTGGTAGTTTACTTCCCCATATTTTCATACTGTCCAGCAATTCCACTACAAAACCACAGTGAATCGCAATGCTAATCAGTCGAAACCAATTGACTCATTTTCTACAAACAACAAAAACTAACCGACGCCATCGAAATTTCTGGGGAATTATGAATGATTGACGTCGCTTTGCTGCTGTTTTTCCTTCTTTGGTAGTTTACTCCTGACTATTTTCAAACTGCCCAGCAATTCCACTACAAAACCACAGTGAATCGCGATGCTAACCAGCTGAAACTAATCGACTCATTTTCTACAAATAACAAAAACAAACTGACGCCATCAAAATTTCCGCGGAATTATGATTGATTGGCGTCGCTTTGCTGCTGTTTTTTCTTCTCTGGTAGTTTACTTCCCCATATTTTCAAACTGTCCAGCAATTCCACTACAAAACCACAGTGAATCGCAATGCTAATCAGTCGAAACCAATTGACTCATTTTCTACAAACAACAAAAACTAACCGACGCCATCGAAATTTCCGGGGAATTATGAATGATTGGCGTCGCTTTGCTCCTGTTTTTCCTTCTTTGGTAGTTTACTTCGGACTATTTTCAAACTGTCCAGCAATTCCGCTACAAAACCACAGTGAATCGCGATGCTAACCAGCTGAAACTAATCGACTCATTTTCTACAAATAACAAAAACAAACCGACGCCATCAAAATTTCTGGAGAATTATGAATGATTGGTGTCGCTTTGCTGCTGTTTTTCCTTCTTTGGTAGTTTACTTCTGACTATTTTCAAACTGTCCAGCAATTCCGCTACAAAACCACAGTGAATCGCAATGCTAATCAGTCGAAACCAATTGACTCATTTTCTACAAACAACAAAAACTAACCGACGCCATCGAAATTTCCGGGGAATTATGAATGATTGGCGTCGCTTTGCTGCTGTTTTTCCTTCTTTGGTAGTTTACTTCGGACTATTTTCAAACTGTCCAGCAATTCCGCTACAAAACCACAGTGAATCGCGATACTAACCAGCTGAAACTAATTGACTCATTTTCTACAAATAACAAAAACAAACTGACGCCATCAAAATTTCCGGAGAATTATGAATGATTGGTGTCGCTTTGCTGCTGTTTTTCCTTCTTTGGTAGTTTACTTCTGACTATTTTCAAACTGTCCAGCAATTCCGCTACAAAACCACAGTGAATCGCAATGCTAATCAGTCGAAACCAATTGACTCATTTTCTACAAACAACAAAAACAAACCGACGCCATCGAAATTTCCGGGGAATTATGAATGATTGGCTTCGCTTTGCTGTTGTTTTTCCTCCTTTGGTAGTTTACATCTGACTATTTTCAAACTGTCCAGCAACTCCGCTACAAAACTGCATGGTAGGTAGATCCCCAAAGCCCAGCCGCCCGGTGAAATACCACCCCATTACTTCGTAACAAACCGATAACCTTTTTTTCTTTTTTAAGCATTCTACGGGGATGTTGTTAATTGACTACTTTCAAAATAAAAGAAAACGGTGTGTCAAATATTGGTGTAGTTAAAAAAAAATACCGTATTTGTTTTTCTTTCAAGAAACACCGGCAACAAATTATTTTGTGGGTCTCTTAAGTGTCATAGTACAATCCGAGCGAAGCGTTTTTTTTTTTCATTTTTTTGTTTCAAATCACAAATATTGTTTTTCTAATTCCCCCTCAGGGATTCTTTCCGAGCAGCCTTTGTATAATGATAATTATATTCTGTTGAACGAAAACTAAGTTTCACACCACTCTTTGTCGGTTTGATTTCAACTCTCTTCTTTTCATTTCATTTCTTCTTCTTTTATTTACAACAAACATACAACGACGTTATTTTATTGCTAATATTTGTATACAAAATAAATTTTGTAAACAACATTGCGATGGTACGATTTAGTTTTTAGGACATGGAGACTCACAACTACTCTCGACTACCAAATGTTATCAAATCAATTGATCGACTTTCAACTGATGATCGCCTGATGCGAATCAACCTGGATTTTTTCTTATATTCTTTATTAATCGTCGTTGCTCCCTTGAGAAACCAATCATCCGATTACTCTGTTGTAGGAACTCGGGCGCAATCTCCGACCATACGCTAATATGAAGTGATTTCGCCAACGGTGAGTACGTTGATCGCATGTTAGTCAGGAAAATGGTATTTTCCTGCTTGCAATCTTAAACGAAACACGGACTCGACTTCGCCGTCGTTCCCTGTCCTGTGCACTCTCCTTCCACGGCCTACCAAATATTGGTGTAGTTAAAAAAATACTCTTACTGACTGCTGTATTTGTTGTTCTGACAAGAAACACCAGCACAAAAATAATTTTTTGGGACCCTTAAATTTCAAAGTACAATCCGAGCGCAGTTTTTTTGTTTTTTTTTCGTTTCTGATTTTTGTATTCATTGTGTGATTGATTCATTGATTGAGATACCGGCCCAATTTAGCTTTTAACAATGGTTGCGTAAGCGGAATTGTTGTTTTTTTCTTTTGTGATTTGCATTTTGATAATTTTTTCACCAAGGGGAAGGTTATTATTGGGCCATCCATCTTAGATGCGGTGGTGAAAAGAGCACACCAGCTTTTGAAGTTAGATGTGTAACTTTGAACCGCTTGTTGAGGATCGATTCTATTGAAAATGGATTTCGTTACTCAGTCCTATCGAGAAGGTTTTTGATAGCACAACTTTTAGCATCGAACACCTCTTCCTCGGTTTCCATTCGATCTATGTTCCAGTGGTGTAGTCCTTTAGTGTTTAACAATTATATTTTTATTTAAATTATCAGCATTCACAATTTTAATTTCTTTCTTACGTGCACCCGCCGTGACTGCTCGAACAAGAAGAAGGCAAGGAACCGGAAGTCCACCCATTATCGTCCTATTGTATTAGATGAGGCACAATGGGTTTACATTAATGATGGGCTTACAGTGTAAGGTCTAGCGATAAATTATGTGTACAATTTTTTATTTTTTTACTAAATCTCGGTCAACCTGACAATTTAGATCGACCACTATCTTACATGATTTAACAACAATTTTCGTGCTTAAACTCAATAATATAGTGGCAAGTGTTCCTAAGAAAACATTCAAATCAATCAGCTAGCACTAGCCCTTCAAAGGCAGACTAGTTTACCCTCGACGACACCATTGTATGGCAACTGTATAATTTGACAATTTTCGATGTCTCTAATCACATATCTGTCATGTGGTAATGCTTTATGGACCACATAGAGGCCTTTATATTTCGGAATTAATTTCTTATTGGTACCACTAGTAGTGTCAATATTTCTGATGACTACCTAATCTCATTCATGTCAGAGAACCAATAGTTCTGTCAGATTTAGTAATAACACTTCATGACACCCAAGTGGGCAATGCGTTCATGGACATGCCTAATTAGATTTGTTTCCATCTCGGTCGGGACATAAAAGAGGACTCTACCAGACTTATCCCTTCGGAACACAACACCATCATGGAGGGCGAACGATGTAGAATCCTTCTCACCTAGTTTATCCCTTAGAGATGAGATCATCCGATCACGATTTTGGGATGCTCTCAATTGAAAGTCTATGTCTCCGTTCGCATATTTCTTCCTCCATATTGTTATCGGCTGATACTATTGACCCAAGGTAGTTAAAGGATTGCACCACTTCAAATTCGTGCTCCACTATACTGTTAGTTTATCCATCGTTAGGTCTTCTCTTCGCAGAAGTTGCCACCATGTACTTAGTTTTAACCTCATTAATGTGCAGTCCCAGTTTTTGTGGCGCCTGCTCGATCTGGGTGAACGAGTCTATAGCGTTTGAAATAGTAATGAAGAAGAACGTGTGATTCGAACTGACGCTATGACAGTTTGAATCACCAAAAATTAAACCTAAGCGTTACCCATCAGGCTACTGGCCGATTTTAGAATTTGATTTTTAAACTCGACTATACTCCACTGATGTGAATTGTTATGTTATCGCTAAGGTATACGGCTCTGATGTATTTTCTTGTTCGATTTTTCGTTCGCTGCTCTTCACTATTTTGCTTGTGAATTGTGTGTGTATCTGTTAGAGTCGCCACAAGTCCTGTACAGCCGATTCGGTTCTACCGATGATGTCGATGTCATCTGCGTGGGCAAGTATGTGGGTGGACTTGGTGAAAATAGTCCCTCTAGTTGTGACACCAGCGTCACGGATTGCTTTCTGCAACACCAGGTTGAATAGGGGGCAGGCCAGACCGTCCCCTGGTCGGAGTCCATTAAAGATGTTTATTGGTTTGGACAGCAATCCCACTATTTTTACTTGACTAGTTACGTTGGTCATGGTCAACCTACAAAGTCGTGTCAATTTGTTTGGAATGCCAAACTCTCTCATGGCATTATATAGTTCTACCCTGGCTATGCTGTCGTAGGCGGCCTTAAAGCCAATAAATAGATGATATAATGAAATCTTAAATTCCAGACATTTTTCCATCGCCTGCCTAAGGGTGAATATCTGATCAATCGCTGATTTACCCGAGATGAAGACACACTGATATTGACCAATGATGACTTTAGCGTATGGGGCTATCCAATCTTGTAGGATAGTGGAGAGTATCTTATAGGTGGTACTCAGCAATATTATACCCCTATAGTTGCTGCACACTATGATATCTCCCTTCTTATGTATGGGGCAAATTATAACACGACGCCAATCTTCCGGCATCTCCTCTTGCTCCCATACGTGCATCACGATCTCATGAATTGCATGATGTAACGCTGTCCCTCCTTGTTTGATCAGCTCCGCGGGGTTTATTTGATTTGAGCTGTTTAATGGCTTTTAATGATTCCTCAATGCTTGGCGGCGGCAGCATATGGTCTTGATCTTGCATTGGTGGAGCCTCCAATTCTTCTGTGAGCTGACCATTTAGCAATTCATTGAAGTGCACTTCCCATCGCTCCAGAATGCCTTCAGGATCGGTGATCAGATTACCCTCTTTATCGTTGCAGTAAGTGCAGCGTGGTGTGTACCGCATCATACTGCAGATTAGAACTTCTCCGCCTGGTGCGGACCTGGCTCTCTACTTTTCTCTTTTTCCCAGGCACTTTTCTTTTGTCTGTGAAGTCTTTTTCAAGATCTTCTGAGCTCTTTGTATTTCTCCTCGCGTACCTGCGTCCTATGACTTCTGCATTGCCCAGTAGGCAACATTCTTACGTTCAGTCGGTAGTTTGCACTCATCATCAAACCAGTCGCTCCGATCTCTACGACCACTGCCTAAAATGGAGTTGGCAGTACTAGTGGCAGTATTCTTAAGGTGTGTCCATTTCTCTTCTACGCCCGGCATTCTGGCCCCGGGACTTACTCTCCCTCCGTCGAGCTCTTCGAGGGCGAGTCTTAACGCATGACCAAAGGTGTTGCTGGTATTCTCATTGCGTAAGGCAGCTGTATTGATTCGAACCTGATCCGCGGATGCAATACGTCTCCGTAAAGCAATCCGCGCTCGGAAAACTGTACCAACAAGATAGTGATCCGAGTCGACGTTGGCACCTCGGTACATTCGTACAGTCATCAGGCTCGACCACTGGCGGCGATCTACCAACACTCGGTCAATTTGGTTGCGAATGGCTCCATCAGGTGATACCCAGGTGGCTTTGTGGATATCTTCACGCGGAAACCTGGTACTTGCATCGACCAAGTTTTACGATGCTGCCAGTTTGATGACTCGTAGTCCATTGTCATTAGTGTTCTCATGCAAACTATGGGAACCTGTGTAGTGCCTGAAAACCGGCCCCCGACCTATTTTTGCATTCAAATCACCAAGAACGATTTTCACATCGTATCTTGAGCAGACATTGAGGGCCCGTTCGACGTTCTCGTAGCATTATTCTTTTTCGTCGTCAGGGGACCTCTCTGTAGGTGCGTGGACGTTTATGAGACTTATGTTCTTAAACTTGCCTCGCACGCGAAGAGCGCATAGCCTTTCCTTTATTACATTAAAGCCGGTGATGCCAGGCTTCAGTTTTTGGCTGACTAGAAAGTCTACCCCGAGCACATGGTGTTTTGCATGGCAGCTGTAATAAATGTCATACTCGTTTCTTTGAATAACACCACTCCCCGTCCATCTTATTTCTTGTAATGCTGTTATGTCAGCCTTATATACGGACAAGGCGTCGGCTAGCTGTTGTGCAGCTCGAGATCTGTATAGTGAGTGGTCGTTCCATGAAAAAGTTCTTAAATCGTTTAGCCATTTTCGTTACCGTGGTCGTCGTCGTGTATCCGGTCCATATCCGAGGCTTGTTAAATTTTCCATAATAATTTGTTTTTACGCGCATGGTTATTAGCCATACGCCAACCAACCTTTCGCGGGATGTCGCTGCCAGCATTGGTTCACTACTTGGCGGGTGCCAAAGTAGCTATCCAGGGGTGTCACATGGAGACTGCATGTCAACTTAGATTGAACAGGGACAAGGATAGTCCTGGCCTTCGCCAGGTTGAAAGTAATCAGTAGCTTTGCCCTGTATGTTCGCTCCCCCTTGGAAAAGGTGCCGTCAGAAAAAAGCATTGATAATAATGATAATAATAATAATAAAAATACTAATAATAATAATAAGAATAATAATAATAATAATAATAATAATAATAATAATAATAATAATAATAATAATAATAATAATAATAATAATAATAATAATAATAATAATAATAATAATAATAATAATAATAATAATAATAATAATAAGAAGAAGAAGAAGAAGAAGAAGAAGTAATGACACAATAATAATATTAGTTATAATATTAATAACGATAATATACAATTATTAAGGATTGACTGATCTTGCTTTCGACAGATTTTTCTCATTTCAAAGTGTTGACAAAAAACTTTTTTAGAATGCATTTTGGTAGTTGGTTACCCACTCTTAACCATCGTTTTATGCGAAGTCTTATAAGTCCCCAAATGTATTATATTTAAATAAAAATATCCGTAATTAAGAAAGAATTGTTTATGATTTTGTGGCATTTCGGAATTTGATTTGACATAGAAATCTCAGATTTGCAATACACCACTCACACTTCTGCGATTCTTGTCTAATCCAAATTAAAAACCAAATTTTTATGTAAGTTGCTTGCTTAGCCGTAGACCAAGAGAAAAACAATAAAAATAAAAAAAGTTCTTTATTCATTTAATTGCCCTGATTCATTAATTTAATTGAAAAAAGTTTTTTTTTACGTTGATAAATTAATGGTCGTGTTAACGTTTTAAATATATCCCTTTTGGAATTAACTTTTATATTCTTGCCCATGGATTCAATGAATTCCGCCTTTAACAGTAGTTTAATAAAGATGATTTAACTTCATTTTTTGAATTACTGGATTCCAAATTGATTTGCTGTAAACAACGATTTGCACTTTTATGAATTTGAATTAATCGATTCAGAAAAATATTATCTCTCCAGAATAACAAAGTTGCTGAAAATATTACATTACTATAAATGTGATTTTAAAATAATTCATAGCATAATTACTTTGAACTTTTTCCAATGATCTTCTTAAATAAATACTTTTATAAGTGGACCAATTGCTAGTAAGATTCTACTGTTGAAGTTAATTTATTAAAAGATTCGTTGTTTAAAAAATGAATTATATATAGACATTTTGTTAATATAGTCTTTAATCTCGGCTTATCTTATTAAAAACTTAGCGTATATTTGAGTTACAAAGAATTACATATATATAGAAGAATTACAAGAATTATATATATATATATATATATATATATATATATATATATATATATATATATATATATATATATATAAGAAACCAAAAATATAAATCAAACTATATTGCATGTATGTTCCTTTATAAAAGGTAAATATCCTTTTTTATCAATCAATCGATAACAATCGTTTTCAACTTGATTAAAAATATAAAATTATAAAACTTGAATCATTTATTTATTTTAATAGTAATGCGAATTAAGAAAGAAAAAAGGCAAATAAAGAACAACATTTGAAAGGAATATAATATTACAACAACAACCAAATGGAACAACTTCATTGCTAAAGTTGAAATAGTTATACACGGTTTGTTGAATTTTATAAAGGCTTTAAGAATAATTAACATAAGAGTTCTTTCGATTTCTTATAAAAAACATTGGCAGAATATCTGTTACATATATCTACAGAAGTTAAAACGAGAAGTTTACTAACTAGTAACAATGTAAAAAGAAACAAAAAAAATAGAAGCAAAAAAAAACCGACGCGAAGACGAACTAAAAATTTAAAAAACAAAAAATGTGTTATTATGATATAATATAATATTCCAGTACATTGCCTTAACATTTATCAGATACTTAAGTAAAACACTTGTATCTTATCGAGAATATTGTTGTATAGCGGAAATATAAATAAATAAATAAATCAATTAAAATAAAATAGAACTTAAACCAAAATGTTAAAAATAGAGAAGAAATAATCCTATATTTCGCTAGAAAAAAAATCTTATAAAACCTAACATGAAATTACATAGTTCATTCCAGAATACAACGAAGAATTATTATGATAAAAATAAAATGTAGGCATATTTAGGAAAAGCTAGCAAAGCCTAATGTTTGCTTATTTAAAATTAAATTCAAGAATCTAGAGAAAAGAAGATTTAAATGAATAGCTTTTTATTTCATTTGATTACTCAACATGCTGTTATTCTATATATCTTATATATACATTTCGTGTATTATTATTGTTTAATGTATATATGGCTATATATAATATATATATGCATATAAATATATGTGTGAAGAACTAACGAGATGATCATTACTTCATACTTTGATACGATTTGATGTGAATATGATCTGAATGGTTATACAATGTGAAGCAGTTTAATTCTTATATATTGAACATTTTTATATCCTTTTAAATCATAATTGAATGATATCATAAATACAAGAAAAACTAAAAAAAAAACAAAAACAATTATTATAAAAATACTTATTATTGTTAAAATTATTTACAAATCGAAATTAAAGAATATACCTTATATGGTTAAACCTGCAGTTCTAGAGTCTTCTTTATTAATTTATCACATCTCGTTTATTGTTATTGTGGCGTTTCCGCCAAACCCCACGGTTCACTTACCTGAAAAACCCCCACAACTTCCATCCAATCTCTTAACTTCACTAATGCAATCGCATTAGCACCTTAAATGCTTCACACATTAAAGAGATCAAATCTTTAATCTAAAAGTCCCTGGAAAAGAAAACTTACCTTTCATGCATCTCTTCGCATACAATTCCCTATAAGATTTCTTTCTTACCTTATCAGGAATCTTAAACCACTTCGGCACCTTCGTTGCCAAGCAAATCTCCCTAGACGAATTCCTGAAAACAAGATGATTTGGTTTACATACAATGTAACCATCATAACAGGGACCATACACATTGCGTCGCCTACTTCCCGTCGTCCCCAAGTGTATCATAAATCATCATACATACGAGGGTTGCCTTTTATATTTCGGGATTAGAGAACAAAAACAAATATTGATCATCGAAAATCACTTTATTGTTTTTCAAAATATTCCCCATGAAGATCTATACACTTTTGCATGCGTTTGAACCAATTGTCGAAGCACTTTTGCCACTCTGACTGAGGTATCTCCAACACATGCATTCTGAATGCAGCAACCGCTTCTTCAGGTGTCGAAAAACGTTGACCTCTCAGTTTGTTTTATACGTACGGGAATAAAAAGAAGTCATTCGGTGCCAAGTCAGGACTATACGACGGATGACCCATCAAATCGATGTTTTGGGTGCTCAAAAATGCAGTTGTCGCAGCCGATGTGTGAGAGCTCGTATTGTCGTGGTGAAGAGTGATCCGTCTTCGGCGGTTGGTTTTCCTGATTTCTTGGAAGACAACTGGCAAACAAATGGTTGTGTACCACTCAGAATTGACTGCTCTGCGTTGTTCTAGTGGTACGGTTGCGACATGTCCAGTTTTTCCGAAAAAAACAGGCGACCATTTGCTTGGAAGTGCTTCGTGCGCGAACAACTTTTGTTGGATTTGGCTCATCTTGAAACACCCAGACAGTCGACTGCTGTTTACTTTCGGGTTCATACGCGTAAATCCACGATTCATCACCTGTCACGATGTCATAGACGTGTTTCGAAGCACCGCGACCGTATTTTTTGAGCATTTCTTTCGACCAATTGACACCAGCCTTTTTTTGGGCGATTGACAAATTGTGTGGGATCCAACGCGAACAAATTTTTTTGACAGTCAAATGTTTATGCAATATTGAATGTATGCTGGTCCCACTAACACCTAAGGTTGTCTCAATCTCACGATAGGTCACATGACGATCTTCCAATATCAGTTCGCGCACAGCATCAATGGTTTTCGGAACAACAACTGATTATGGACGACCTTCAAGAAATTCGTCTTGGAGTGAACTACGACCACGATTGACCTCACCATACCATCGATAAACACTGGTCCTTGATGGAGCTTCATCGCCAAAAATTGAATTAAGTTCATCCATGCACTGTTGCTGAGTTAATCCACGCCGAAAGTTGTAAAAAATAATCGCACGAAAATGTTGACGATTTAATTCCATTTTTGGGCCGAGATGAATCTTTTAAGTTACTGTAAACAACACAAATAGCGCTCGTATGTCAAAACGTTCTGAGTGCGTATAACCTCAAAAATGTCCAACTTTACGACAGAGCTGTCAATTGCCGGATTGCAACACTAGGGTTGCCAAATCCCGAAACATAAGAGGCAACCCTCGTACACATTGGCTGGCGACCTACACCCGAAGGACCAAAACAAATATACGCATATCGCGTCTCTGGGCACCAATTAGACCCTACAGCATAAGCAAATGCAAATAGGAATTCAATACCTACCCTTACCAGCGATGCCATAAACACCATTTCCCGGTAATCTAGGTAAAACCCATTAGCATATTTCCACATTGCATTGCCGCCTATTTATTTAGCCACAATGCACATCTCAGAGAAAGACCCAAACGTTCCCTTCGTCTTTTCATATTTCGGGATCTGCTTCTCATCAGCAGCGACATGAGCAAACAAAAACCATTAGCATCCAAGGAGATTCGGTTTGTTTGCTGTACCGAACTCACACCTCATGGATACACCCTATGCCCTTTTCGTCGTTTCAGGGCCGTTCTCATGGTGTGTCCCATGAAAGAACCCATGTACACACATACATGTGTACTACCAACGATCTTCACCCCAAACGATTGAATATCGTTGAGTCCATTTCCATCTGCCGACCACGCTGGTCGCGCTGACTTCCGCTCTCCGGTGCACACGGAGATGCGTTTATACCCGGAGTCGAGTGTGTGCTAACTTTCAACATTTAATTTTTAGCCGGTCGAGTTAGTGCGTGTTTATTGTAGCTACGATATTAAAATAAATATAAACATTATTTTACCAATAAAATGACATTAATAAGAAATAAAAATCATTTAGTGTTTGTATTCTTCTTGTGGTGATCGTTCGCTCCGTATTTTGAAACTTGAGCATTTTCGCGGCGTCGCTCAGAGTTGTGTCCAGTGAACTGTTCGTGGGACGGAGTAGAACTCCGTGTCGTACGTCGGCACAACGACTTCGATCCCCACATTATCATTGCATTATAATCAAATAGTCGATCAAAGGCGATTTACCAGTTGTACCGGTGTGAAGTGAGTGTCAAGATACAAATGTATCGATAGGGAACGTTTGTTGTGAACGAGCCCTTATATATTTTTTTATTTGGTTGCTATGACATCTGTCAAACATATTTAGTATGCATCAAGTCATTGTACAAACAACATAATTTTTGTACCAGAAACTGATGATTTGCGGAAAGCATTAATTTTTTGTTTTCATATGAAAAACAGTGCTGCAGAGTCGCATCGAATGCTTGTCGAGGCTTATGGTGATCATGCTCTATCGGAAGCAACATGCAAAAGATGGTTTAAGCAGTTCAGAGATAATGGTTTTGATGTGCGAAATGAAGAACGTGGAGGACCACCAACAAAGTTTGAAGACGCCGAATTGCAAGCAATATTGGATCAAGATGACACTTTAAGTCAAAAACAAATGGCACAAATGATAAATGTTGCACAACAAACAATTTCTGACCGTTTAAAAGCTATGGGAAAGATCTAAAAGTGTGGAAACTGGGTGCCACTTGAATTGAATGACAGGCAGATGGAAAAGCGAAACACCACATGTGTTATGAGTTATTTATCAACAATTTAATATTTAAATGTAGTTAATATATTTATATATTAGAAATTTGAATATATTTAAATATTAGTGAATGGACTTACATGGGCTTAGTCGACCGTTGTATTCCTATTTTGTGTCCCGTTGAGCGGTCGCTGTGTTGCTTGATTGTTCGGCGACTGGCTGCAGGGGGCGTTGAGCGTCGTGCTCCCCTGTTCAGCTTATGACTTATTTCGAAATCTTTACAATTATTCTTTCTGTATAATTTATTTTGATAACGTGTTCGTCTGTAATTTTAATTTACGATAGTTCACATACACGTTAGAGGGATGACTCTCTAATGCCGACTGTTGTTTAGCGTAGTTTTACGGCGAATGAATTAATTTTCATTGCCGTTGACGTTTATTTTTTATTCGGCCCCAACGCCGTTTTTTATTATTTTCTCTCCCATATAGAATTTGCACAAAGTAGTTTATGCAAATTAGCTACTTGGCGAGTTGTTCTCCTTTTAGACGTAGAGAGGGGAAACTTACGAAAGGGGATTTGTGGATTTTAGGGGGGACCTGGACGTGAGGTAGGTCCGTAACAATACCTTTCCCCCTTAAATAATGATAGCTTCATTCTTAGAAGAGGAATTAAGCTTAGCTACAAAAGTATCTAACTGTAGCGTTGGTCCCTACACTGGTTGTGGTGTATTATCTTCCCTTGTTTGTCGTGGTCTGTCTGGCTTTTGCTTCCTCTATTCGTAATAGGGTTTCAGCCTATTGTTGTGCACCATCACTTTTCTTCTCCCTACCTTTACGACGCTATTTGCCGGACTATTTATTTGTACTACTTTATATGGACCCCTCCACATGGGAGCTAATTTTCCTTGCTATTGTACGTTCCGTATTAAAACTTTGTCGCCCACATGGAACGTGAATGGGCTTGCTTACGGTCGTAGTACTCTTTCGACTTCCTCTTGGAAGTTAACAGGTTACACCTTGCTATTTCGTACGTATTTTGAAGTTTGTACTTCAATAGGTTATGGTAACTGTCATGGTTGTATACCGGTTCCGGATGTTGCTTCCGGGGTGAACTCAAATAGACAGTCCATTGGCGTAAGTTTAGTACCTTCGTGTACATTGGTGTTGTAACATATACGAATGTTGTCGTACTCAGATACTGGTCCCATGATTAGGAATTTCCATCCACAATACTTCGCAGGTAATCTACGAGTGGGCGATGGGCTCGTTCTAAGGCTCCATTCGATTGTGGGTGGTACGATGAGGTTTGTAGTTTTTTAATACGGAGCAGTTTGCACACACTTTTAAACAAACTGCATAGGAAATTGCTTCCCTGATCGGCGACCAATTGCTTCGGGACACCATACCGAGCAATTATTTGGTCGAAAAAGACTGTGGCCACCGTTTCTGCCTCCGCATCTGGGAGAGCGTAGCAATCTATATACTTCGACAAGTTGTCTTGGAATGTAGGTATATATTGATTGCCGGTTGGAGTGCGATCAAGAGGACCTACTAAGTATACTTTGTCGAAAGGCCTCTTTGCAATGTCGGTTATTACCATAGGCATACGTATGTTCGGTGAAGATTTCATGGTTTGACATGTTTTACATACTTTGATGTATTGTTTAATGCCTTGCATCATGTTCTTCAACCAAAAATGTCTACGTATTTTGTGATACGTTTTACTCACTCATTGGTGTCCACCCAAAGGAGAATCATGGTATTCCCTGAGTAGGAACTGGATGTCTTCAGGATTGGTTATCTCCATTCCTTTTTCCGTGCAGGCAGGAATGGGATTCTCGTTAAGAGATGACTTATCGTCATTTGGACTATCCTGAGTTCCTTCGCTTGCCCTTAGCTTTTTAACTTGGGCGCGTGTTAGTACATTGCACCTTGGTAGTGTGGGAGTCTTATCACAAATTTGCGGAATACTACTCAAGGTATCCGCATTAGTGTTGTATTTACCGGATTTATACTCGATTTGGTAGTCGAACTCCAGTATTTGGCGATGGAACCTTGTAAACGTGACGTGGGGTCTTTCACGTTGAATACTCCCTTTTACGGCTTGTGGTCCGTGCATATTTTAAATTTTCTCCCTTGTAAATAACAACGGAAATTCTTAGCCGCCCAAACAATGGCTAGTAACTCTTTCTCGATTGTAGAGTAGTTGTTGTCCGCCTTATTCAAGGTTCGACTGGCTGGTCCTTACCGATTTCACCATGCGACAGTACGGCACCCAGTGCTTCGTTGCTCGCATCCGTGGCCAGATTAAAGGGTTTGGTATAATCTGGATAGATTAATAGTG
This sequence comes from Microdon myrmicae, assembly GCA_963931805.1. Taxonomy (NCBI): domain Eukaryota; kingdom Metazoa; phylum Arthropoda; class Insecta; order Diptera; family Syrphidae; genus Microdon; species Microdon myrmicae. The sequence continues at coordinate 87,740,950 of OZ007499.1, read as the reverse complement.
GCGGCGAGACCAATAACTCCTTTATGTTATCAAATGCTTGTTGGCATTTGTCTGACCAGGTGAAGTTGACGTCCTTCCTTAACAAATTTGTTAAGGGGCGTACTATCTTCGACAAATTTTGAACAAATTTTCGATAGTAATTCGCCAAACCTAGAAACGATTGGACGTGCTTTAGCGTTTTGGGAATGGGGAAATCCCTGACACTAGCTGTAGTGTCTGGATTTGGCATTGCCCCCTTTTCGGAACAAACATGTCCCAGGTATACTACTTCCTTCTGGAGGAACTTGCATTTCTCCGGTTGCAACTTGAGGTTGTGGTATCTAATTTGATCGAATACTTCCCGGAGTTTGTCATTATGGTGTTCTAGGCTTTTCCCATATATGACAACGTCGTCTAGATAAACAAAGCATTCGATTCCTTGCAACCCGGTTAGGACATGGTTCATGAGTCTCTGAAACGTAGCTGGTGCTCCCTTCAAACCAAATGGCATATGTTTGAACTCATAATGCCCGTAATTTGTGCTGAACGCTGTCTTACTTCGATCCTTCGGATCTACTAAGACTTGGTGGTAGCTGCTGGCTAAATCGAGCGTGGAAAAATAGCGTGAGTGACCGAGCTGGTCTAAAATGTCCTCTATTCGAGGGAGAGGGTACGCATCACCGATGGTTTTGTCGTTCAGTTTTCTGAAATCAACCACAACTCTCCATCGTGTTTTTCCATCGGGGCCCGCTTTCTTAGGAACTACCAATAGTGGCGAGTTCCACGGACTTTTGCTTGGTTGAATGATATCATTCTCCAGCATATCCCGTACTTGCTCATTTATCAGCTCTTTCTTGCACTCAGGCAGACGGTACATTCGTTGATTTATCGGTGCTTGATCCTGTATCACCGGTATCTCATCCGTTATTGCACTGGTATATGTTAGAAGGTCACCTTTAAGGTGGAAAATCTCGTTGAACTCCTCACATATTTCCACTATGGATTGACACTCTTGAGGACTTCGATTTTTCCCTAAGTGGACTTCCTCGTGTAATTGTGTCAATCTTAGATCTTTTGGTAATTCCTCCTCTGAGAATAAATGTCGGATATACTGGAGGTTTTCTCCCTCCGAAGGTTTTTTATCCGCATTGTATTCCGTAGAACGGTTGTCCTCATTTTACGGCGGAAAGATGGGAAATTCCTTCATTGGATGTAACTCCACCATGATTCGGTCTATGGTTTGGAGGTAGTTTGCGATATTGAGTACCTCAACTTGGGCACTCTTCGCTTTCCCTACAATACAATTGGATATGAAAATCCCTGATTGCATTGGTTTAGGTACTAGAATTACCTCTTCCCGAATTTCTATGGGAAGTCTCAGCATTTTTCGTGAACGTGCCGGTATTATTGCCGGTTGTTCAGAAAAATGTCTACCTCCGAAGCGTTTGGCAGTGAGTGTTCCATCACTGTTACTTCTTTGTTAGCTTTCTTTGGTTTGTCAGCTATTAAAGTGGGGTTGGGATGCTTGGAGCCTGACAAATTGTCGCCCCCTTTCCCCTGTTTGGGTAAGGTATCCGGTGTACTTCCGGCCGCGATCTGGATCTCTATGGATCCCCTTGGCACGAGTTCCCGACTGGTTACCTTATGTCTTGGCGTCCGCTTCCTATCTTTTGTAAATTCAACGGAAAAAACTTACCGGCTTTACATTGGTTTGGGAGAATTCCAAACAATTCCCGGGTTCGTTGATTTTACAATTTTTAGCCAGGAAGTCGTTTCCTAACAACCCATCTTCTGACAATCCCGGTAGAGAGTCTGTGAGGCTTTTCAGGGCCCGAAGAGCCGCGCATCGCTCGATCCCCACCATTACCAGCAATACAACTTACCTTTACAGTTGAAATTTCGACAAGATTATGCAATCTTGCTAAGGCATTAACCGCCAACCAATTTGTTGGAATCAATTCGGTTATCCGTAAGGCAGCTTACCTTTTTTTGGGGCTGTTCCAAGCCCTCTTCCAGCGGTCATTCCTGAAAGCATAATTCATGGCAAGATTATCATCTTACCATGACATTGATCCAGCATCAATCGATTTTCATTGGTATGATCTATGACCTATCTTTTCCAAGGAGGAGATGTTCAAATTTACATTGGCCTTGAAGGCGCGCATATTTACTGGGTTATCAGCATGACCGATTCTATGATCCGTTGCCGTTTCTTGGAACGATCACCAGCATCGGTCATGGCCATCAATATTTACTTACCCAATGAATAGCCACGATTCACACAATGGCTAGCGAAGCCGTTTTCGTTTACTTAATGTAGACACCTAAGCGGATGCTCTTGCCTGATGGCACCAAAACGGGAGTAATTACCCTAAAACAACATGCATCAGATTGTATCTGGCCGTTGCGTGTTATTTTAAACAACCGGCAACGGTTGTATCCTGTGTTCGTTTGCAGAAACCAACGTGCATCCATGTCTATTGGGATTGTTTATCTTCATCGAGACTTTCTATTATCGGCCGCCAACCATCCGCGGACCTAGGGAACAGCATGTCAATCAACTAAATGTTGATTTATGGTTTCTTCTATGTGCGAGCAGATCTTCGGTGCGTTTTCACACCAGAGGGGTCTGCCGTCGGCGAGCGTTACACAAATCAATTGTGTACACAGCTGCAGACCCAGGCAATGTCGGCGAACTCAAGCGGTTCATATCCCACCGTCCGATCATGGAATTAGCGTTTCTGTTGACATAAGATCGCAGAGACCTTTTCCTTCAGCTAATGATCATTACGATGGGATACAATAACAACGCCCGCATCCACCTATGTTCGTCCGTTGCTGGTCTTCTGTAGCGGATACACATACATGGAAAATTCACCCCATGTTATCTAACCCAACCACGATTGACTGCCTCGGGTTGATCGTGTCGCTCCTCCCCTTTTGAGGCTATTCGTCACCAGTTCATTCTTGTGTTGACGAATGGTTTTGAGTCAGATTTGATACGCCAAAGACTTCACGAGCATTCGGAGTCGGAGTTTAGTACCAGTGGAGACCGTTAATTGCGAACTTATTTTCTTTAACTTAGTGATCACTGCCTTAGTAATTGTATTTAAGTAAATTCATTTTTAAAGAGTGTCGTCCTCACCCAAAGACCTCGTGCATTATTATACGTTTAAATGATATTTAAGACATGCAAAGACTTAATTGTGTTCATCCAAAATTAATTATAATAGTGTAACTAATAAGAGTTCCGCGGCGATCCGGAGGACTAATTTAACTAAATCAAGAAGCTGCATAAATAAAGAAACGTTCAGTGTCAACATTAGGTGTTTTATTTGGTTTTTTCTCCATTTGCTTTGTTTAACCAATAAGTGCATTTTATGTTATTCCAAACACAATAAAGTATAGACTCCTCCGAATGTAAATTCACGTCTAAAATAATTATACATCAATAGCCCGGCAGAAATAAATGAACATTCAACTAAACAAGACATCGTGTTTTTTTTTTGTTATTTGGCGTTTTGATTTTGTAGTGCACCGGCCGCAGGAACTTGAATGCTGAAGGCAGTGTCCGTCAGCTTAATTTTGTTTTCGGTCTTCGAGTGCCGATTCCCTGTGAACTACGTGGGTGTTTTTTATCGAACCTGCATTCCTGACAATGCCATGGTAAAACACCACCACAAGTCCATTACCTGAGAGTTACAGGAGATTGGTTGGGGCAGTTTGAATATTCCCTTACAAAAGCCTCTAGACTTTCCCTTTCCAAAAAGCGTTTGGAGGGTAGTGGCCTTTTTGGTATCCAGTGCTGTTCCATTTTGGAGTGCCTTCAGCTTAAGAAGGCTGATCTCTGCACCAGTGTTCACTATTAGTCGTGTAGTGCTTCTACATCTGATCTCTAATGGGAGCTGGACTATTGGAGCTTTTGTTGGTGGTTGAGGACAGTTTTCTTTCGATGGTGGCTTTAATTCGGTCAGGCTGGGGGATTCCGACCCGACCTCTGGGAGTTTTCGGACTTCTCCCATTTTGCTTTTTGTCGACACACTGTCGTCGTGTGGTTGTGTCGCCTGCAAAATGTGCACCATTCCCCGTTCTTCTGTCGCCGATGCCCCTTTTTTGGCGTCTCTGACGCGTCCGTAGCGGTTGAATTCGACTGGCTACGTTTCGATTCGGGTCGACGGCGTTGTAATCGGTGTTGGCGTTGTTTCAGTTTTCGACCCCCTGAGTGTTCAGTACTGCTCGAACTAGTACTACTCTTGGGTCGTGTCTGTTCACCGCCTTTGTCGCGTGGCTGTTTATTGTCCTTCGAATTTTTTCTTCTTTGGACTGTTTGCCATTCTGTATTGACCGTGCAGGTCGGTGGGGTGTGGTCGCGGGGTACAGACTTAACCACATTGGGTATGTCTGTTGGCTTTTGTGGTTTTATCCACCTTGCCTTGATACGACACTCGTCCCACGTGTGACCCTTTCGGCCACAAAACTCACAACAACATCGAATGCTGTACACTCTACGATTCGATGCCGTTGCTTGTTTCGATGTGGATGGTCGTCCCTGCCCTTGATTTGAGGTATTCACGGGTGACTGCTGTTGGTTCTGTGACCTTGGTGTGGGTTCAGGGTTATCCGCCTTCCTTTGTGTACTAAGTGTTCGACAATCCTGGACATCGTGCCCATATCGATCACACTTTGTACAGTTTGATGATTTCCGGCGTCGAAGGCATTCGTCGTATACATGCCCGTTCCTATTGCAGAAGTTGCAATTCATGCGTGTAACCCATGTGTTTGGTGGACGCTTTCCCTACCTTGACTAGAGGAGTCACTAAGATAGTCACCTCCGCCTTTTTGAAGGTGTAGTGGTACCTCTGGCTTCTTTGGTTTAGACCCTGTTGGCCTTCTACTAGAAGTGTGTGGTGGTGTTTCCGACCTAAACGGGTTTTCCCAGATTGTGGGCGTGTAACGGGGTAAATTCGTTCTGGGAATCTAGTGTTAGAGTTTCTATTCTGTGTCTCTACTACCCGAAACGCATCGTTTATAGGCCTATTCTGTCTTTGCCTCGATTCCTGGGGGTTTGGTAGAGTATCCCCGTAGGTTCTATCTAAACTCTATTTGTTTCCTGGGGGGGATCTTGTTCATCCTCCCAATTGTAGAATGGATTATTCTTTAAAATTGCCTGCCTATTTTATGAGATGGGGGCATGGTAGGTGTCGTTCCTTTCAGGTGAAGGTGACTGGGCATAATACCTCGTTGGTATTTCATACCATCCACTCTCTATTCTCATTTCACTCTCTGTTTGTTCTAACACGAGTACCCTAGCAATTATCCTATCTAAAGGGTCTTTTTCTGACTGTACTATCAGATGCCTCAGTTGGTCGTTCCTAATTCCTACCATCAGAACCGATATTGCTAATCTCTCGGTCTGGAAGGTGAACCCTATGCTATTTGCACTCCCATACTTACGTGCTGCCGCTTCATTGCAGTCCGTTAGTGCTTGCGTTATGCGGTGGGTAAAATCGGCGACATCCTCTTCGCGGGATTGTCGCATACGAGAGAGTTTCGAGTGTAACTCTTCGTATGACGCATGTGGTAGTATCGTGCTTCGGAGTCGCTGTTCAAACCCCTTGAAAGTCGTTGGGAGTTGTTCTTTGAACATGCGGCGAGCTTTCCCAGCTAGTTTCATGGGCAACCACCGCAGGAAAATTTTGTCCTCCTCCTCCGATAAGCAGTCCAGCGTCCTGTCACAGCTTTCGAGGAAATTATGTAATTCCCTCGCTGCGTTAGGCCCTTTCTGGCCACTGTAGACTTCTGTGGGGTTGTTTAACTATGCACCAAGCACGGGTGCGGATTCAGCTAACACCCACTGACTGTTCCCGGAAACTGTTCGCCAACGATGAACGGAATAAATAATACGATAGAGATGTGGCTTGAAACTTTTAAAAGCACTGATATTTATTATTGCAGGAACAATGATCTGAATTAGTGTTTTTTAACATTTAAGGTACTAACATCGATTACGGGAACAACTGTTTTCATATTTAAAAGTTCTTACGTTGATTACGGGAACAAATGCTTTAAATTACTCGACACATTACAAGCACACTCGATTAGTTACGCAAGCGGAATTTAACTGAAATTAACAAGATGTTTAAATAACAAACTATTGATTGTAAATCGCACTCGTCGCGGAACATGAAATGCGCTGACGGACTCGACTTAATAAATTAGATGTATTATTGACCGGCTCGCGTAGAGACGGTGTTGGACTTTCGAACGGAATATGCGCGCACCTCGGGTATAGAAATCTGACTCCACGATGCAATTCACATCCATCAGATTCAATGGCCGCGAATTGCATCGATAGGGGAGGATTCTATATGTGTCCGTATAGGACAAGTACAACGCCCTGCGATGAGGACGATGATCGGTGGACACCTGATTAAACAGAAGTACGATCGTCGGGGGCGATGTACCCATACATCGTTGATGATGTATGCCAGTGATCGAAATAGATTTTTGTTTCAAAATAAACAAAAACGCTATTTCACAGATCAAATGGTGGCACACATGATGTATATGATGTGCCTATGATACAAAGGGGTCGTCATGGTATTAGCCTAAGATTCCTTGGAAACACCGAGGCAAATTATTTTGTTGACATAAGTCAGCAGAAACCTCGTCGACGGCGGCAAAGGGTCAGGCTGGATGGCCATATGTTTGATTAATATGCGGGTAAGTAAAACGCACACAGTGAGATACTGTATGTTTAATTTAGGTTTTCAGGTGGGTCATCATAGGCGGCATGGGTAAGGTTACCTAAACAATGATCATATCCATGCCCAAATTCATGATCGGTTGATAGCAGATAACGGGAAATTATCGCAACTGTCGCGGACCTAAGGGTATAGGCGCGATATACAATTGCGTACTATGGAAAGAATATTGGCTACAGGTATGTCAACAATACGCTGGCCAGCGTTTGTTTATCGTAATTGAAGACAGGCTGAGCCGATAGGAGATGAACTGGTTCATGGAACATGAACCAGGGAAATTCAGAATGTGTGGATGCCGTCGGGTAGGTTTTCCTTTCAGGTATGATGCTGCAGGGGAGCTTACGCTGCCCCTAATTGCAGGTAAGTAGGAAGACTTGAGGCGAGTGTGAGACAGGGTAATTTAAAAGGAATGGGTGGTTCTTTGGAAATGGCTTAAAGAACCGCCACACTTCCACATTAGCTTGGACTAGGCCCACGATTTTTTCTACACCCAGCATAGCTGCGACGGGTTCTTCCGTCATGATTTCCGCGGAAAGTCTCTTTGATTGACTCCTAGTTTGCATTAACGATAATGCTTTACGCGTGTTTAATTATTTGCGTATGGAGGGACTACCAGGATTATTCTGACCGTGGTTCGCTATTACCCCGTAGCGAACAAAAACACGATTGCGAAACAAACGACCCAACGATGAGGAATAAGGATCAATTTAAACAAACGTCCCAACGATGAGGGACAAGATCCTATCTTGATACCTGTGGATAAGGAAAGAAAGAAAGAAAAGACAAAACCTGAAAAAGAACACCAGAAACAACGGAAAATATTTGGGTATAATTTATTCTCTAAATTTTCCTCCCAACGTTGATCTCGTCCTCTCTCCTGTAATTGGAAAATAAAAAGAGAAAAGGCCATGTGATTTTGTCCCCCACACCACGTGCGCTGCATCGGTTTCTGGTGGGGCTTCGGCGTTGGTCCTGTCATCGGGACATGGGCCGGATTAAGCTTTGAGCAGGCGGCACTCTGGTCGGCGGCCTGCTGGTGTATACTCACTGGGAGTGTGTGCGGTTCCTTAAACGATTGTTTGGTGTTCACTTCTTGATTGGTGCTGTTCGCCTTAAGTGTGGAGACTGAGTCGAGCGCGAACCGACCCTCGAGCAGTCTCGGGTGTTGGGCATCATTGTCTTGGTCGGCGTCGTTTGCCTTAATGGGGGAGACTGGGTCGACCGCGAACAAAGCCTCGACCAGTCTCGTTGATTTAATCTCCTTGCCTTCCTCGGCGGGTTTCTCTGCATCAGGTTTCCTTCCGCCTTGGGCTGCTTCGGGTGGCTTGGTATCTTTCTTCGCTGGTGCTGGTGCACTGACAGCTGCTGGTGCCTTATTGATGTCCTTCAGTTCTTCTTCTTCAGTCAAAATCTGCAAAAACTCTTCTTTAGGTTCACCATTTGTCAAGTCAGCCTTCTTCATATGGGCAGCAGACAATAAATGAGTGTCGTAATCGACATGATTAGACAATTCCTTATCACCTACAGGACATCTCGGATGCAGGAACTTCTTCAATTGTGTGTGGCCTTCAGGATTGGGATGACCCATCAGGTTACCAGGGAAATTATGGCCACACATAGTGTAACATTCCAATGCACGCCCCTTAGATCTTCCTAGGCGCTTGGAACGATCCAATTCGCTATTTCTCAATGGTTGAGCGATGTTAGCTTCTTGACGAATCGAATTAGCTATACTTCGGGAACCTTCCTCATCACTTTCGCGTACAGCCAGATGAGGGCGTCCTTTAAGATGATTTTTGAACAACTGATTTGGTACGGTTGCATAAAAGGATTCCTTCGGGGCATCAATTGTCTTTGCATCGTTCCTCGTTGGTGCTCTGAGTGAACGGCCAGGTGGCATGCGTACGCCAGGAGTGGCGGGAGTTCCCAGCCACCACGGTGGTTGCGCCATCAATGGCGGCAAACGACTGATGGGTGGAAACACGGTGTCCGTCGCAGTCTTGTAAGCGGTCGGACGGTTGGCGATCAACGCGTGCCGTACCTCAGCAAGCGCCGTGGCCTCATTAAGGTAGGTTTCCTCGGCCTGGTCGATAAATCGCTCTTCGAAATACCCTTGGATGATGGCCGTCCGTGGAGTGATTAGGTATATGAGCTCTTCATGCCAATTCTGCATCTCATCCCAACTCAGCTGGAGCTCGCGCTCTTGCGCCTCCACTGTGGCCATCGTCGGTGGTCCTCTCTTGTGGAACTTATTGAAAGTTCCCATCATCCTTTCATGTGCGGTTAACTGGGCGCCGATGAGTTGTTCTGCCAATGTAGCAGTCATGTTTGACTTCACTGACATTGCTCCGCGCTCTGGGCTTTGAGCTAACTGTTATCACGAACTTGATAACGGTGGGTCTTCGCGTCTGGACTTTATTGTCCCGCGACCTTGACGTAGGTCGGCCCTTGGACTGGGTCTTTTAGGATGCCGCGCACTTGGCGGCGGTTGATCCTTACGTCTGGACCGGGGCTGCACCGCAAACTGGGCGGTGGTAGCCGATACACAGATCTGGATCCCGGGCTACACCGCGAACTGGGCGTTGATAGCCGGTAAGTAACTACTGAGGGCAGCTTCTATTTGCGCCACGAATTTGGCGGCGGTAATTTTGTTGTAATTGAAAACTATTACCTGTGAACCTGGGTGGTTGATCCTTATGTCTGGATCCTTCTCGCGTGCGCCGCGACCTGGGCGCGGTGTGGCTAGTTGTAGCGCGGGGGGCAGCTTGTTGTGGGGCCACGAACTTGGCGGCGTTGGTCCTTAGGCTAGACCTTGGGGCTGCGAACTGGGAAGCGGTATTTGTAGCTGCAGTAGGGGCAGCTCTGGTTACTGCGCCACGAACCTGGCAGCAGTATTGCAGCTACTATGTGGGCAGCCCATTGTTGCTCCGTGAACTATAATGTTCGAACGTTCCTACGGTCGTACGAATGATGAGATGATTGCAGCACTTCGTGACAAAATATATTGTTCCACTGCGAACGGACAGGACAGCAGTGGATTGGATCCACAGACTGGATCCGGCTCGAAGGACCAATATTTGCGTTCAGCAAGCGTCCACTAACAAATGTTTCTTGTTGGCGGGCCGGTGGGATGACGTCAGGACCGAAATGATCCCGGTGTGCAGCGAAGTTTGCCGTTGTCTATAATCAATTGATTGAAATGTCTTTTAAATGTGAAATGATTACCTCAAGAGTAAAGCTGCAATGTCCAAGAATAGCTCGATTGACGGTTGACCATTGATAACTTTTATTTGTATTACTGATTATGTTAATTTACAGAGATTAGTTGTTTTGCGATCTGAGTCGCATGAATAGCAAACGAAGAAGAGATTGTTGATTTTGCTTGCTTGACAACCAGAAAATTGATTATGTCAGCTAGTTGCTGACATTTGTTATTCCGTTGCCACGGGTAACATTCAGTTGCGAATTCACTGGTTGTGTCCAGTGCGAATCCGCAACAGAAAGCTAGTTTCGCTAGTCGGCGTAGGGACGTTAGAGCCTCTGGGCTCTTCCCACCACTGGATTGTATCCCCGACGGATTTGGTACAATTCCAGCTGGTGGTAACCGGCTGCGCCAAAATTGTTATAGTAGTTATTAACAATTTATTGTATATACTGATAACATAATTTGAATATGTAATATAGTTTTTAGTAGGCAAATTAAGGGAAAGGACTTACGTGTTTTTGGTCGACCGTTGCGCGGTCGCTGCAGTTGCTGCTTGTCAGCTGCTGGTGGGTTCTGCGACTGTGTGCAGGGGGCATTAAGTTGTTGCTTCCCTGTTCAGCTGGTTGGTTTGTTTTAAGTTTCAGCTTCAGTTGTACTTTTATTTCAGATATTCAAATATTCCCGCACGTGTGTCCTCTTCGGAGTTTGACGTCGAATTGTCAAATATTTGTTTATTTGCCGTTGACGTTTTATTTTTTATCTGGCGCCAACGCCGTTTTATTGTTTTTTTTTTCTCTACCAAGTAGAATTTGCACAAAGTAGTTCATGCAAATTAGCTACTTGGCGAGTTGTTCTCCTTTTAGAGGTAGAGAGGGGAAACTTACGAAAGGGAATTTGTGGATGTTAGGGGGGACCTGGACGCGAGTTAGGTCCGTAACAGGTCCTTGGTCCTATATTATTCACATTGTTTGTCGCAGATTTACCATGTCTAGGTGAAAACATTCAGGTAGCTATGTTTGCCGATGATACAGCCATTTTCTCTTCGGGTGCCTTATTCACTAACATCTACAACTCTTTGCAAGCAGCTCTTGACAAACTAGCAGTATATTACAGGAAATGGAAAATAAAAATAAATGGTAATAAAACACAAGCTGTCTGGTTTTCGAGATGTAGGAAACTCTGCTACCTACCAAATGGCAAAAGTTATACCTATCCCGAAACCCAGCAAACCGAAGAACAGGCCCGAAAGCTACAGTCCTATTAGTCTACTTACCTGTCTAAGTAAGCTCCTAGAAAAAATCATTAAGGAAAAGATTGATCGTTTCGTGGAAGCAAATAACATCTTACCAAACTTTCAGTTCGGTTTCCGTGGTGGTCACACCACAATCCACCAAGTCCTGCGCATTAAAAACCACATAGCTGGTAAATTCATCGACAAGGAGTCAACGGGACTGGTTCTTCTAGACATCGAAAAAGCCTTTGATACAGTATGGCACGATGCCATGATTTATAAGCTACTAAAACTTAAGCTGCCAATACCGCTTATCAAAATTATCCAGAGCTTTCTTCGTTTGAGAAAATTTGTTGTGAGTATAGGAACCGACAAATTCTCTACTCACCAAATCCACTATGGTGTACCCCAAGGTTCGGTCCTTGATCCCATATTATTCACATTGTTTGTCGCAGATTTACCATGTCTAGGTGAAAACATTCAGGTAGCTATGTTTGCCGATGATACGGCCATTTTCTCTTCGGGTGCCTTATTCACTAACATCTACAACTCTTTGCAAGCAACTCTGGACAAACTAGCAGTATATTACAGGAAATGGAAAATAAAAATAAATGGTAATAAAACACAAGCTGTCTGGTTTGCGAGATGTAGGAAACTCTGCTACTTACCAAAGGGCGCTAAACTCAGTATGTGTACAGTTGTCCGAAGACTGTAGATATCTAGGTATTATTCTAGATAAAAAACTTATCTTCCAAAAACACATCACTGCCACAATTGACAAAATAAACAAAGTCGTAAGAGTTATGTATCCATTAGTGTTGTAGCGATCCTAAATCGCCACTCCCATCCAAATCCCCAACATATCTAAATAATCCCATCCAAATCCCCAATACCTCCCATAACGCAAATCCCAATTTCATATTGAATCATATGGGCGATAAATTACACCAAAAGTTAATTTGTCGCACACTGATTCAATTTCACATTAATTCATACCCCAATCCATATTGAATCACATGAACAACGAATTAAACCAAAAGTTAATTCGTCGTACATTGACTCAATTCCCAAAATCCTGACATCATGAAATGCTTAATTCAAAACGCATTACATGATTCCCCTTCCAAGAACCTATCTGTTGTATTCCAGAATACTACCCTTATTAGCTTTAACACTGAATCTCATTACTTATCTATTCTCATTACTTTTCTAACAAATCCTTAAAACTTCCTCTTTATATATCTTATATTCTCACTTAATACATACCATTCATAAACATTCACAATATTCTATATCAAGCCAGTTACAGCACATTTAATAACATGCCCCTTTTCATAACATGCACCTTTTTTTCATTTAAAACATAGCACTCTGATTTTCGTTCAAAGTTTATTCAAAATTTAAAAGTCACAGAGACTAAAGGAATACTTTGATAAACTTTGTTTTGTTCACATTATAATTTACAACCAATTAGAACAATAAGTAGCATAAGAAGAGAGAAATTTTAATAGTAAAATCAGTTTAGTTTTGGCAGTTGAGTTTGGGGTTTTCAAAGTTAAGTTTTATCACAGTTGAGAAGCAGTTGAGTTAAGTTTCAGTTAAGATACAGTTCAGTTTGAGATATCAGTTAAGTTGTAAATTAATAGAGAAATCACTTCGTTTATGAGAAATCAAATCAAAAGAATAAAAGAATTTAAAATGAAAATGAAATAAAATTATTTTAAACTAAACCAAAGAAGAGGAGATATATGATTATATCAAAACTTCCACGCTCTTCCCTCGATATAAAGAGGAAGCACGGCGCTGGAGATGTAACATATCCAACCAAACTTCTAACCAATTCCCAGAACACAATTCCAATTGAAACACACAAAGTCTTGTGTGTGCTTCTTGGAATTTCGACACTAAAATAGTTGACAATTCTCAACTGAAAAAACAATAAAAGGGCAGTACTTTTCGATTTCGCGATTAGTAGATCTCCAGAAGCCGAACCGCTGGCTAATAGAATATAAATATAAATTCATAATTAGTAAAGTTCTGAAAGGCCGGACCCCTGGTCCGATACCGAGTCAAAATAACCTAAAAAGGAAAAATACAGAAGAGACTTAAAAAAAAGGGAAAATAGAAGTCCAGTATTTCATTTGCCAACGGAACACTCTCCCCGGTGGGAAGTAACCAAACACACAACAAAGAGATCTTAACTAGATGCTGCGGACCCTAGGATGGGAATACCCCTTTTCTTGTAGTTTTCCCTTAATTTATTATTTGTTATTCATTAAAATTGTGCTATTGTCATTATATAGATTTAAGATTATAGTTGTAAAGGAATTGCTGTCCTAAAACTCTTAAATACTAGTTGTAAAAAATACCATAAATGTAATTATCTACCTAATAAAAATTAAATTGAATTGAAAAATTACCTTTGAACATTGAAAACAGTGGCTCAGAGTGACTTTAAAGAAAAACAGTAATTTTAATTCTCCGTTTTATTAGTGTAAAATCACAGATGCATGATATAAAATATCCAATTATTCCAGTATTTCTTCGGCACTCATTGGATCATTCAAAGGCCTGATTCCGAATAAATTAACAGCTTGTTTTTGTGCTAAGAAATCTCTCATTTCGGCAAATTTGTCCCGTTTAGTCTCTAGGTTTTCTTTCTCATGTCCTGATTCATCATCGCTGTCGTCGTCGGTGTTGATCTGTGCGGTCTCTTTTGGAAACCAATCGTCAACGTTGATACCTTTCTCCTTTAATATCCGTTGTTCCTTCTGTTGCATTTCCTGGCGAATGGGTTCTATACGTTTTTTTAATTGTTTTAGAACAGGCTTAAATTTACTCTTTGTAATTCTCTTTTCAAAATTCAATATCTCGTTTTCATTATCTAATTTATTACTGTCAACATTACGCGATGTATCATGTTCATCGAATCTGTACACGTAGAAGTCGTCCTTTGGTTCATACTCAACGGGAGCTGTGCCGTGTGTTAAATCCTGGTGTAAAGGGCCATCGGAGTTGTTATGTGATAAATCTGGGATTTCGGTAATTGAACAACTGCTATAAATGCTACTATTATGTAATTTTGTATCTAAAATTTTTTTATAAATCAACGTTAGACGTACGAACTCCTCGCGGCAAACTGAAAATGAATTTTCAAGAACATCCAACCTTTTAGTGATTTCATTAGCATACTTATTGTCTATTTTAACAGAGTCCTCATCTGATATATTGTCTAAGGATTCAGCCAATTTCTGGCATTCTTCAGCTATTGCCACCGTCACCGAGCTTAGTTTGGATGACGAATGATGAACAGCAGCAGCGGATCCACTTTTATTCTTCGTACTTCGTGTTTGGTTAAGCTTTTCATTAGCCTGTTGAGCCTTTTGCCGAACATGGTTTAGCGTTTTATTGAAATATTTTTCATCTTCACCAGCGAGTCGTTGTATTTGAGAGCTAACCTTCTTGATATCCTGATTAATGTCACTCAACGACGGATTCAGGGATATAGTTAGGGCCAAACGGAACAGAAATTGTGATTGTACATACGCAAAGATGTTATAGAAATCCTAGTTGGGAAAAATAAAAATATAAATCAAATTATAGAGAATCTATATTTACAAAATTACTTTTAATAAGTTTGCTATAGAAAATATGGACGCTTGATATCAAAATCCACTCATTGTGGATTGAGTAAGAGAAATTCAATGTGCCAGTCACTTGGAAACCCAAACATTATTTTGAGGGGTTCTGATTAGATACTATAGAGAACTATTTGAATTGAACGTCCAGCACGGAAGTCCGTTAAACTTGTTTATCGCTGACTCATATTTACGATGTGTGTTCGAAACTCGATGACTATTCGTTATTAATATATCTTGTCGAGATCAGAGGTTAAAGTACATTGCAGCTTAAGTGTGATGTCGGAGGAATTTATTCAAACATGCTCAGAGTAAAAACAAATACTCAACGTGCTGTGGTCAGCAAATGAAAGAATTAAGTTTTTGGTGATCGTAGATCTCTACTCAAAATATGAAATAGAGCGAGTGACATTATAAGGCCCCGAGGAACACCGACTGTAATCTTATGAGGTTGATTTATCGCGTTCAAGTACTACCCGAATTGGGTAGTAAGGAATAAAATCTGTTGGTCATTAGATGAAGGATTCATCAACTCTATTTACATTAGTTACATGGAGACAAAGGATCTCATAAATTTGGGGGAGTTGACATGCGAAACTTTTAAAACAAAACGTATAAATATTTTTAGGGGGGATGGGAGCGAACATACAGGGCAAAGTCACTGATTGCTTTCAACCCGGCGAAGGCCAGGACTATCCTTGTCCCTGTTCAATCCAGTCTCCACGTGACACCCCTGGATAGCTACTTTGGCACCCACCAAGTAGTGAACCAATGGATGCAGCGACATCCTGAGAAAGGTTGGTGCAAGGCTAATAACCATACCCGTAAAAACAAATTATTATGGAAAATTTAACAAGCCGGGCCGGATACACCACGACGACCACGGAAACGAAAATGGCTAAACGATTTAAGAATTTTCTCATGGAACGTCCGCTCACTATACAGAGCTGGAGCTGCACAGCAGTTAGCCGATGCCCAGTCCGAATATAAGGCTGACATAACAGCATTACAAGAAATAAGATGGACGGGGAGTGGCACTCAAGAAGTTTATTGGTCAGTCAGTCGTTGTACGCCTTCTTCGCGATATCAATAGCCTGGTTGCACGCATTTATGATTCTAACAAAATTCGTTCAGTTAACATCCGTGGGATTGAAGGGCCATTGCTTAAAAGCTCTATTTCTTTTGGCGCTGTGATCTGTTCGCATTTTTATCAAACAAAGGTTTATCAGATGAATTTCGTTTGACGGAATGCGGAATGTAAATCCCCATCCCAAGAAGAATAATCTCCGTGACCGACTCCGCATATGCGTTAACATCAGAGTCTCCAAAACTCACCTCCCACCACGGAAAGGACGCGAAGAAATCCCACAAATCATACCAGTTAGCAGTCCCATACCCCCTACATGACAAAGCCGCTCAGGTCGGTTATTCGTTTGAAATGCAAGTGGCTGCGCGACCAATACCAAACAGTGGTCTGAGTTTCCCAGTGGCGCAGCAACTTCCACGGTATAAACGCTCGGCTCGGGTGTTAAAAACAGATCCTAGGTGTTCGCACAATCACCTCGGGTATCCAGCACTCGCGTAAGATCCTCTACGAGTTAGGTCAAATGGCGGCTAACAGCGAACATCTCCGCTAGCCTCCCAGCCTCGTCGTCTGGTAGAATATACCAACCAGTCGGAGTTGTGTACATTAAAATCATCAAGGACAACAATTTCAGAAGCCGGGTGGTTGATCTGCATCCACTCGACAGTACGTGAAAAATGTTCGAAACATGTCGCTGGTCGCATCTCATTTGGGGAGCGGTAAAGACAACAAAGGAACTTAACAGAATTCGTCAGCCCGACCCTCAGCCACATGATGTCCATGTTATTGTGTTTCAACGCCTCCATCCTCTGGCAAGCTAGATCGAAGACGCAGACTCCGCCCTTAAAACGGAATCTCGAATGCAAGTCGTGTCCTGGACAACGAACATATGTCGAATCAGTTGACGAATCGACCTGGGTCTCAGTTAGAGCAAGGATATCAGGTTTCGCTGTTTGCAAATATTGGTGGACGGCGTTTACATTCGTAGTGGTGAAACTGATGCCCCTGATGTTACAAAATGCCGTTGTCAGTCGAACATCGACAGAGTTTCGAGAAAAAACTCGATTACACGATGACGAATACCTTAAAGTTCGGTTGTTTATCAGGATATTTGAATGATGTTCCCCCTGACATAGTCCTCTTCGGGGATCCGAATGGGAAACTAGTTTACCTCCGGAATTCTTTGTCAGAAGGTACCAACATGACTTATCTCCGTGTCAGTCCGGGCCATCAGCCATACATCCGAAACATAATCGAAAATTTCTCCCGACGATATCGCGGAATGTACAGCGTGACGGGGTGGTATCTCACCTTGGGACCGGCTACCACCTAAAACAACCTTTTCTCAAACCGATCCATCAGCTAACCTCCAACAGATGGCCAGGGATTTCCCCCGATCATTTCGCGGAGCTTATAACTTGATGGGGTGGTATTCCACCGGGCAACAGTCTCATCCTCTCTAAGATATCTTTCCTTGGTTTCGAACATACATTCTAAACATAGTCGAAGATTTTTCCCGACGATATCGCAGAATGTATAGCGTGACGGGGTGGTATCAGGACGCCGAGGGCGACATCATCATCTTCGGAGATTTTAATCTTCCACAACTCATTTGGGCTTTATCTGACGAGCATTCACACTTCACCTCCCACCCCATCTCGGCCAAGGAATGTCTCTTCATTGATCGACTAAATGATTCTTGACTCAGTCAGATCAGCATCGTCGCAACCTTTTGGGTAGGCAGCTTGACCTCATCCTTACAACAGACGCTATCAATACATCTGTCTCACCCAGTCTCGTTTTTACATCTTTAGACATCGATAAGGTCATTAAGAATTCCAGCTTGTCCCTATACGTTGATGATACTATAGCGTTTGGGACGTTAGTGAAGAGCGTGTGATTCGAACCGACGCTATCACGGTTAGTTTCACTAAAATATAGACCCAAACCTCAGCGCATCAGGCCACTGCCGCGTGTACGAATTCGATTTTTTAAACTCGAGTACACTCAACTGATGTGGAATTGTTATGTTATCGCTATGGTATACGGCTTTGATGCTTTTTCTTATTCGATTTTCTTTCGGTGATCTTCACTATTTGCTTGTGTATTGTGTGTGTATGTTAGAAATGCCACAATACCGAGTTATACAAGATCATCGAGTCACCACTTGATTCTGCACTGCTGCAATCTGATCTTGACACCGACTTGGTGTGACAAAAATTGGTTTGTACTTAACATCGCCAAATGCCAATCTATAAACTTTTCCCGTAAGCGTATTCACTCATCCTCAGGTTCATAACCAACCCCCAACCATTGACCAATGTATTCGAGATCTTGGGGTCCTTTGCGACAGGGAATTCAACTTCCTCTCTCACATTGATGAGACGATCCGGAAAGCCAATTCTACCCTCGGATGGTCTAAGGAATTCTCCGAGCCTTACGTTACTCGATCCCTTTACCTTACCCTCGTCCGCCCACTGCTTGAATATGCTAGCCAGGTATGGGCTCCTTATCACAAGATCCATATCTGTAGAATCAAAAGTATTCAACGTCGCTTCCTTCGGTTCGCTCTCCGAGGGCTAGGATGGGAAAGCCCCTTAATCCTTCCCCCGTACATTATCATTATCATCGGCACTACAAGCGGGATCCGGTCTTGGCTTTATTTAGCAAGTCTCTCCACCGGTATCCGGTCCATATCCGAGACCTGTTAAATTGTCCATAATAATTCATTTTTCCGGGCAAGGTTATTAGCCTTGCGCCAACCTTTCTCAGGATGTCACTGCATGCATTGGTTCACTACTTGGCGGGTGCCAAAGTAGCTATCCAGAGATGTCACGTGGAGACTGCATGTCAACTTGGATTAAACAGGGACAAGGATTGTCATGGCCTTCGCCGGGTTGAAAGCAGAGACTTTGCCGTGTATGTTAAGCCTAGTTAAGATAGTTCTTAAGTTCTCCAATTTATAACTTATATATATTGTAGTCTAGATTTAGGTATGTTGCTTGAATTAAGCCAATAAATGGGGTGCTAGCTCTACTAAATTAAACTATCTCGCCGTGGGACCGACTGATACTTGTTAACTTAAATTACCATAACAATTTTGGCGCATCCGGTTACCACCAGCTGAGATTTGCATCAAATCCGTCGGGGATACAAATCCAGTGGTGGGAAGAGCCCCGAGGCTCTAACGCACCTACGCCGACTAGGGGAACTAGCGGCTAGGAGAAATAAAGGAAAAAAGCCCTAATAATAAATAAAATAAATAAAAATTTTGTTTTCCTTTTCTCCTCTTCGTTTTCCAATTTACAGGAGAAAGGACGAAATCAACGTTGGGTGGAAAATCCTAAATATAATATACCCAAATATTATCCGTTGTTTCTAGTGTTCTCTTTTCAGGTTTTGTCTCCTTTCTTTATTTACCTTTTTCAACAGTTATCTAGATTGGTTCTTGTCCCTCATCGTTGGGTCGTTTGTTCCACAATCGTGTAGTTTTGTTCGCTACGGTTAATAGCGAACCACGGTCAGAATAATCCGGGTAGCACTCCTTACGGAAAATAAATAAACGGCGCGTACTTTATTACTCCGCGATGCAAATGAGAAGCCACTCGAGGAGAAGTTGGGTGCGGAAAAAATGTTGGACCTAGTCCAAACTAATGTGGTAGTCTACAGTGGCCAGAAAGGGCGTAACGCAGCGAGGGAACTACATAATTTCCTCGAAAGCTGTGACAGGACGCTGGACTGTTTATCAGAGGAGGAGGAAAAAATGTTCCTGCGGTGGTTGCCCATGAGATTAAGTGGGAAGCTCGCCGCATGTTCAAGTAACAAATCCCAGCGACTTTCAAGGAATTCGAACAACGACTCCGGAGTACGCTACTGCCACACGCGTCATACGAAGAGTTACATTCAAAACTCTTTCGTATGCGACAATCCCGCGAAAGGATGCCGCAGATTTTACGCACCGCATAACGCAAGCAGTAACGGACTGTAATGAGGCGGCAATACGTAAGTATGGGTATGCAAATAGCATAGCGTTCGCCTTCCACACCGAAAGACTAGCAAAATCGGTTCTGATGGTAGGGATCAGGAATGACCTACTAAGGCATCTGATAGTAGAATCAGAAAAGGACCCTCTAGATACGATTATTGCTAGGGTTCTTGAATTAGAGAAAACCGAAAATGAGATGAGGAGCGAGAGTGGATGGTATGAAATACCAACGAGGTATCATGACCAGTCACCTTCACCGGAGAGGAACGAAGAATACCATGCCCCCATCTCATCAAATAAGCAGCCAATCTTAAAAAATAATCCATTTTACTATTGGGAGGATGAACAGGATCCACCAGAGGAAACAAATAGGGTTTCAGATAGGACCTACGGGGATATTCGACAAAACCCCCAGGAATCGAGACAAACGCAAAATAGGCCTATAAACGATGCGTCTCAGGGAGTAGGGACACATAATAGGAATTCTAACACTAGGTTCCCAGAACGATCTCACCCCGTTACACGCCCACAACCTGGGAAAAAACCGTTTAGGTCGGAAACACCACCGCATACTTCTAGAAGACCAACAGGGTCCAAACCAAAGAAGTCCAAGGTACCACGACACCTTCAAAGAGGCGGATGTGACTATCATAGTGACTCCTCTAGTCAAGGCAGGGACACTTGACTTGCACGTTCTGTAATAGGAAACGGATTTGGTACGACAAATGCCTTCGACGCCGAAACACACCGAAGTGTACGAAGTGTGATCGATATGGGCACGATGTCCAGAACTGTCGGACACTAAGTACAGAAAGGAAGGCGGATAATTCCGAATCTACACAACCAAGGTCGCAGAACCAAGGGAAGTCACCCGTGAATACCTCAAATCAAGGGCAGGAACAACCAACTACTTCGAAACAAGCAACTGCATCGGATCGTAGTGTACAGCATTCCATGTTGTTGTGAGTTTTGTGGCCGAAAGAATCACACATGGGACAAGTGTCGTATCAAAGCAACGTGGGTAAAACCATAAAAGCCAACAGAGACACCCAATGTGGTTAAGTCTGTACTTAGCGACCACACCCCACCGACCTGCACGGTCAATACAGAATGGCAAACAGTCCAAAGAAGAAAAAATTCGAAGGACAATAAACAGCCACGCGACAAAGGCGGTGAACAGACACGAGCCAAGAGTAGTATTAGTTCGAGCAGTACTGAACACTCAGGGGCTCGAAAACTGAAACAACCCCAACACCGATTACAACGCCATCGATCCGAATCGAATCGTATCCAGTCGAATTCAACCGCTACGGACGCGTCAGAGACACCAAAAAAGGGACATAGGCAACAGAAGAACGGGGAATGGTGCACATTTTGCGGGCGACACAACCACACGGCGACAGTGTGTCGACAAAAAGCAAAATGGGAGAAGTCCGAAAACTCCCAGAGGTCGGGTCGGAATCCCCCAGCCTGACCGAATTAAAGCCACCAACGAAAGAAAACTGTCCTCAACCACCAACAAAAGTTCCAATAGTCCAGCTCCCATTAGACATCAGATGTAGAAGCACTACACGACTAATAGTGAACACAGGTGCAGAGATCAGCCTTCTTAAGCTGAAGGCACTCCAAAATGGTACAGCACTGAATACCAAAAAGGCCACTACCCTCCAAACGCTTTTTGGAAAGGGAAAGTTTAGAGGCTTTTGTAAGTGGATATTCAAACTGCCCCAACCAATCTCCTACCAATCATTTCTCGAAACAGTCCATCAGCCAGGCTCCGAAAGATGCTCAGGGGTTTCTCCCGACCAGTTCACGGAACTTATAGCTTGATGGGGTGGTATTTCACTGGACGAGAAGGCGTTGGGACCCCACCTACCACTCGGCTTTTAGTCGCCTCTTACGACAAGCTGGCCTAGCAGTGAGTATATTCTAACGCCCTTGTGGCGTCTCTAACAGATACACACGCAATACACAAGCAAATAGTGAAGAACACCTAACGAAAATCGAATAAGAAAATGCATCAGAGCCATATACTATAACGATAACATAACAATTCACATCAGTGGAATATACTTGGAAAAAAAATCGAATTTAAAGCACGGCCAGTAGCCTGATGTGTTACGCATTGGTTCAATTTTTGGTGATTCTAACTGTCATAGCGTCAGTTCGAATCACACGTCCTTCACTATCATTCCAAACGCTATACCCTATTCACATGGCAGTATTTGGAGAGCAATGGACTTCTGAATGATCGTTAACCTTTGGACCCTTATAACCGATATATGGATATCTGGGATTACGGGGCATGGTCAGTCACGAGCGGTCGCTTTGGATATCTCCAAGGCTTTTGACAGCGTCTGGCACGGAGTATTGCTGAGCAAGCTTCGTTCATACGGACTTTCCCAGCAGCTTTGGGTCTGGACGAAGAGCTTTCTGGAAAATGGATCGATCCGAGTTGTTGTAGACGACGAGTCTTCGGATATGTAAGGTGTTAATTCCGGGGTACCTCAAAGTTCTGTTTTGGCTCCAAACTTGTTTTTGCTTCACATAAATGTTTTGTTGGAGTCTACGGTTAACAGAGTGTTCAGTTTTGTGGATAATAATACGCTTATTTCCTCTGTTTCGAGTGATCGGTCGATTAGTGTCTCAACGTCGCACCCGCTGAGATGTAGACAGATTGGCTCTCTGAATCGGGATCTGGATTAGGTCCTGCAGTAGGGAAAGGTCAATCTCGTCGACTTCAAAGCAACAAAGACACAATATACAACATTCACAAAAAAAAGTGTATCATCGGTTCCACAGCTGATGATGAATGGCCGCTACCTCAAATCAACTTTTTCTCCTACATTCTACGACCACATCCAAGGCGCCTAGCTGACCTTTGTCTGTTTAACAGATATTATAAATAAAATCCTACGGTTAGAACCATTGTGCGGTTCATTTCCCGACGGCGCGAACATCTCTGCAACAGACTCGCTCCGTAACAGAACGGGAAAGCTGTGGAATTCTCTCCACGCGCAAGGGTTTCCGAAGCGTTACAACCCGCAACTGTTCAAAAAGAACTCAAGTTATTTGGTGGTATCACGGGGCGCTGTCTTGGCGCTATAGGTTTGCCTCTCCCAAGAGATGTGTAGTTAAAAAAAAAAAAATAACATGTACCCGTTTCGACAGCTGATAACACACTCAGCACTCAATAAAGTTGCAAATGGTCTTCAGAGGTGTTTATCCAAACAATGAAAAAGAGTCCGAATTGGACTAAACAACCAACGAAGTTTCAAGACTCCTATTATTTTTTGGACATTCACATAGTTTTTGTGCGTTACATATTTTAATGTCATAAGGTCATAATAATCATTTGGATCGAGCGTATTATACAAAATAAACTAACTAATCACAGAGGCACACTATGTAAATAAACACCAAATAAACCCAGAATTGTACCTCTGCCACAATCGAACGGAGTGGGCAGTTCATATAGGCCCACACGTACAGGAAAACAGCCTGTTCGAAAAGTATAGCTTAAACGAAACCCAGTTTTAAAGAAAGGGACTTTGTAAAGCAGCTCGCAATTTGGTTAATTTGCGAAACCGAAAACTTACGTAATAGACACTAGATTGATACTGATACAAAACTTCTTACAAACACTACCAATCAAATAAAAACATGTTGCTTACCTTGATATTTTTTGGATTAAACTTCGTGACGTTATTTTTATAGTATTCACAATCCCTCCATTCTTCCATAGGTGAGTAATATTCAACAAACGTTGGCGGGATAACATATAACATTTCCAACTTTCTGGTAGCATCAAATAGTATTTCTATTGCCTCTTTCACCAATGCAATGCAGTCCCAAGCGTGTTCAATTTGATAATATCTGTAATGAGTATTTCATATATATTTTCGTAGCAAATTAGTTACACTACATACTGAAGTGGTCTTGCACTTAGTGCCATCATTTCGTTGAAATAGTTTATGTCGCGACAAATGAGATTACTGAATTTTTCAACTGATCGTATTAATCCCACCAAATTACGTTCGAACATCGCATTACGAAAACTGTAGGCGGTTTTTGCAAAGCAGAGAGCCACCAACGCGCTGTCTAATACTATTAATGGAACCAGTGTTGCTCTGAAGGACTTTGGAGTGATGAAATATTGAACTATCGTACATCCTACACTCAAACAGATGGTTTTTTTATTGATTATTTGGGAAGTCTTTGCCGGAGGATCGAGAATGGATAAATTTTGCGCCAACAGCTCCAGATGTTCGCTCAAGAGTCGTTTTGATTCTAGGATTCTCCCAATGAGTTTTTGTGTCAGCTCCTACGAAATAAATTGTTTTGGAATTTTTATATGATAGTATGTTTCAAAAGTCAAGTGCATACATTTTCTTGCATAAGTTCCACGATGATCGCTGGAGAATTAATCTGAAATATTATTATCACTTTATTATTAAAAGCAAATTGTTATTATTGTCGATATGCTAATACCCTTTTAGTTGTTTTGAGGCTCGACATATTATAAGAACTCATTTTATTTCACTCATCTACCAATCTTAATATAAAAGTACTTTAAAAAAGAAAACGACCTTAAATGAAACGTAGAAATGATTCTTTCACAATTAATTCCAGGCTGACATTGACATTACACCAACTGTCAAACGTATGTCAAATACGTACATGAGAAACGGGTGTTCAATATTGTGAAAGCTAAAATTTAAAGTAGAAATTTTACAGTATAAGGAAGAAGGCATTTTGCCTTCTGTTGCAGCACAAGCAACAAGAATAACAACCTGGGATGAATCGATTTCTCAACGATATCACAAATTCAAATAGTAAATTCAGCTGCCATCGAAGCAACAAAATTCACCACGACAATTCCATCGCCGAAAGGTATACTCCGTTTTTCCTAAATTATTAGTATCAGCATTACAACGGGAGCTAGCTCCTCGATAGTATAGTGGTTAGTATACCCGCCTGTCATTCGGGAGACCGGAGTTCGATTCCCCGTCGGGGAGCCTCTGGCGCAAGACTAATGACCTTGCCCAGAAAGAATAAATCATTATGGAAAATTTAACAAGCCTCAGGACTTGCTAAATAAGGCCAAGACCGGGTCCCGGTTGTAGTGCCTATTGTGATGATGATTACAACGGAGAAAGCACTCGTGCGATACAACCGTTTTCTTCGGTAATGTGCTGTTCGATGGCACGGTGATTTCGATCGGACGACGCTAACAGCAAACTATGGAAATTGTCCGAGGTATATTAACGAGCGCATAGAGACAAAACGCTTCTTCTTCATTGTCTCCTTGTGCCATGCAATTTGGTATCATAGTTTAGTGACCTAGACTTTAAATTATTCAAGTGTCCATTAAAGTGGCAATTTTTTAAGTAATAGTGAAACTAAAGTAACTTATCGTTAAATGAACTAAGAGTTTTTTTTGACGCAATCATTGTGGGAACTTGTAAAGGCTGTTCACTTCCCAGAACCAACTATTGGAGTTGGCGTTTGCTGCCACCAGAGCGTGAACCAACTAATGGAGTTGGATGGATTGCTGTTCCCAAACCAACTAGTGGAGTTGGCTTTTGCTGTCACCAGAGCGTGAACCAACTAATGGAGTTGGGTGGATTGCTGTTCCCAAACCAACTAGTGGAGTTGGCTTTTGCTGTCACCAGAGCCTGATTCACCATCTATAGCGGTCACAGAAATTTAGATTCAAGAAAGACGGTTAAATGTAAGTTATTATGAAAACGAACCTTTTATTTAAATCGTTACTTTAACTGCATTTGCAAATTTGGTGAATTCGAAATTTCGATTCCATTATGTTATTTTCGATATCAAATATGCACCTCGCATAGGTAGCCCTTTAGTTGGAAATGTCGATATAATCGTGGTTATGTCAGTCAGTTTTAAACCATCTGGATAAGGCTGGATTCAAAAAAACGCTTGGTGTTTGGATGCGACATAAATAGACTTAAAAAATAAGATGAATCGAATTTTCATTTGTGGAGTCTTGCCCGATCGAAAATATTTTTAAACGCTGTGAAGCGACTCAAACGGTGACTAAATCGGGATTAACAACAAGTAAAGCTTTTCTGAGGATTTGGCAGAGATTAAAAGGAATCATCTGCTTTATTTATAGTCAGCTTTTAATGCCCCTTGAAGCTAGGCGTTGACCAGGGCAACATACGCCTATAATGACTAGCCAGAAACTCCGAGAGCTTTGTTGAGATGTTTCGATACATCCACCTGACAGTCCAAACCATCAATCTATAGGCTCAGTGAAATGGCTTTATAATACCACCCCATCTAGCTATAGTTTCCGTGATATGGTCGGGAGAAATCCCTGGCTATTTCTCGGAGCTTAGCTAATGGACCGGTTCGAGAAAAGGTCGGCTTAGGTGGTAGTCAGTCCCAAGGTGAGATACCACCCCGTCGCGCTGTACATTCCGCGATATCGTGGGGAGAAATCTTCGACTATATTTGGGATGTATGGCCGATGGACCGGACTGACACGGACATAATTAATGATGGTACCTTCTCGAATAAAGAATTCCGCAGGTAAACTATATTCCCATTCGGATCCCCCGGGGGACTATGTCAGGGGACCATCATGCAAATGTTATGATAAATAACCAAACTTTAAGAAATCCGTCATCCCATAATTGGGCTCGTTCTTGAGGGTCTGTCCACGCTCGACTGATAATGCCATTTTGTAACATCAGGGGCATCGGTTTCACCAATACGAATGTAAAAGCGATCCACCAATATTTCCAAACAACGAAACATGACATCCTTGCCCTCACTGAGACCCAGGTCGACGTGTCAACTGATTCGACATAACTTCGTTGCTCAATATAGGACCCACTTTTGAGATTCCGTTTTAAGGACGGAGTCTACGTCTTCGCGTGGTCCGATCTGGCTTGCCATAGGATAGAGGTGTTGGAAACCCAATAACATGGACACCATTGAGAAATTATGTTAGATTTCTTTGTTGTCTTTGCCGCTCCCCGAATGCCGATCAACCAGCGGCACTTTTTGAACGTCTTTCACGTACTGTCGACTGGATGCAGATCAATCACCCGGCTTGCGAAACTGTCGTACTTGATGATTTTAATGTACACAATTCTGCCTGGATGGTGCATTCTAACGAAACCGACGAGGCTGGGAGGGTGGCGGAGATGTTCGCTGTTAGCCGTAATTTGACTCAGCTCGTGGAGGAACTTACGCGATTGACGGATGCCCGAGGTGATTGTGCAAACACCCTGGAGCTGTTTTGACATCCGAGCCGAGCATTTATACCATGGAGGTTACAGCGCCACTGGGAAACGCAGATCACTGCTTAGTCGCGCAACCACTTGCATTTCAAGAGAATAACCGTCCTAAGTAGCTTCGCCATGTATGGGCTATGTAGCTTCGCCATGTCTGCCAACCGCGATGATTTGCGAGATTTCTTCGCATCGTTTCCGTGGTATGAGGTGAGCTTTTGAGACTCTGATGTTATCGTACGCTCGGAGTCGGTCACAGAGATTATTCTAGATCTACATTCCGCATTTCATCAAACGAAGTTCATCTGATAAACCCTGGTTTGATAAAAAATACGAGCAGATTACAGCCCCCTAAAATAGAGCTTTTAAACAATGGCGCTCCAATCCCACCGATGTTAACAGAACGAATTTTGTTAGAGTCAGAAATCCATGCAATCAGGCGATTGATACCACGAAAAAAAGCTTACAACGACAGAGTGATTAATAAACTCCTTGAGTGCCCGCCTTGTTCGCCTCCAGGCAAGAAATGTCAGCAGTAACTTGACTTACTCCCCATTTTCTCAATTCATGACGGGCAGCGGGACGTTAGTCCCAAAATCAAAGGATAAAGCTAATGAGTTCGCAAAATTATTTTCCGCGAAATTAAACTTCGATGCTAGTCTTTTGGAGCCACCTGTGATAGCGTCGGTATGGTCTTCTATGCGGGATAAGACGTTCCGCTCGCGTACTAATCAACGCATTCTACATGAACTGGACTGTAGGAGGGCAGCCGGCCCGTACGGAATACCAGCAATAGTCCTTAAGCACTGTGCTCCAGAACTATCCCCGGTTCTTGGCAGACGCTTTCGCTTATCTTATGAACGAAGCACCTTTCCTGCCTGCTGGAAAATCGCTCGAGTTCAGCCGTCGCAAAGAGGGGAAGAAAGTGTATCCTACAAAATTACGTGTATCCCAGACATTACTGTCTATGTTATCTAAGGCAATGGAACAGGTCATCAATGCCGAGTTAATTGAGTATTTGGAGTCCAATGGACTTCTGAACGATCTTCAATATGGATTCCGTGGCCGGCGGTTCACGGGAGACCTTCTGACCTTTATAATTCCCGAGAGAAGTATTTAAAAAAAAACTCAGCATCTAGCGATTGTCAATTTTATTTAATAATGCAAAACTTCGTTAGTAATAAGAAATTATTAAGAAAAATCTTGTAAAATCAGGACTTCTATCAGAAACATTATCAAATAATCTTTAACTTAGATTTGATATTAGCTGTACAAATAAGTTTTCGCCGTTTTCTATAAAAATTATGAATTTGTAGTGAAAGAACGGTACATTATGTTTTATTCAAAGGATTGTCCATTACTAGATACTATTTTTCCCATCTTTCTGGCAGCATCCGGATACCACGTCGGAAGAACTCTTCATCTTTTGAGGATATCCATGAATCGACCTATATTTTGGTATCTTCATATGATGTAAAGTGCGGCTCGGACAGAACATATGACATGGATCGAAGTAAGTGATAAACAGAAGGGGCAAGGTCCGGTAAATGCGGGGGGTGGGGTAGGACTTCCCAATGATGTGTTTCCAAATAGTTTTCCACCGGCACCGCAACATGCGGACGAGCTATGTCATGGAGAAGAATAATTTTCTTATGTCTGGAGTAGTAATGGGTGCGTTTTTCCTTGAGTGCTCGGCCCAATGGCCGAGATTGTTTCACTCGGTTTCAGCAATTCATAATACACGACACCAATCTGATCCCACTAAATACATAGCATGAGTTTTTCCCCATGAATATTCGGTTTTGCTGTCGATGTTGAAGCATGGCCAGGTGCTCCCCATGATTTTCTATTTTTTGGATTATCGTAGTGGATCCATTTTTCATCCCCAGTGACTATACGATGCAAAAAACTCTTTTTTTTCACTGTCAAGCAGAA
The DNA here is from genome assembly GCA_963931805.1 of Microdon myrmicae. Taxonomy (NCBI): domain Eukaryota; kingdom Metazoa; phylum Arthropoda; class Insecta; order Diptera; family Syrphidae; genus Microdon; species Microdon myrmicae. The sequence continues at coordinate 87,711,861 of OZ007499.1, read as the reverse complement.
TTTCACTTATGTAAAGTCGGCGTTCAACGTCTCTCGGCTTCAGTTTCCTGGTTTTTGAATCATACCTAACGATTTTAAACGATGTGAACTTGCTTGTTGAATTACATCTAATATACGTGCCTGTTCTTTTTGGGTTTCGGGTGGATCTTCCTCCAATATTGCTTCCAATTCCTTGTCTTCGTAGACTTTCGACCTTCCACGTCGTTCTGTGTCTTCAAAGGCCAAACTCACTGTTTTTAAACTTTTGAAACCACTCACGACGACTTCTCTCGCTCAAAGCTGCCTCACCACATACGAAACGCACTTTAGCAGATCACATCAGCGCCAAGCGGACGACAAATATGTAGTTCAGCTCCCATTTAAGGAAGGAATGCGCCCAGTGTTAGGCCTATCACATCGATCAGGTCTTATTATGTTACTCCAGCTAGAACATATGCTCCAAACTCTTTGTTCTACAAAAGGGTTTTTCAGGAGTAGGACAATTTGACAATAGTTTAATAAAACTTTTACATACACTTCACTTTTTATGCCGTTCCGTTGAACGGTTCATCAACTATCATTTGTCGATTGTTGACACGTCTACACCGGATGGTGGTCATTTTGGTACTGTATGCCGCTGCACTCAATATGGGTCAATGCCGACTGGGTTAAACATCGGCCGGGTAAATGACTTGTGCGTGGTAATGCTGAGTGGAGAGGAATTGGGTGCATCGTTTGTGATTTTTGCCCAAAATTCTTAGTATATAAAGGAGTAGGTGAAAAAGGCAAGATTAAGAGTTAGTTAAAGCTCGCAACCAAGCAAAAGACAGCGGGCCTCTTTACATTTATAATAAATTCAATACAATCAAAAGTTAGTACTTCTTTTTTAATTTTTTAACTATCCAAAAACCAGCTCTTCATTCATAATAAGGATGCACGGTTAGTTGGCGACATGACACAAGCAATGAGGTAGTTCTGTTCCTTGTCAAAATCAATATTTACTCAAGCATTTTTAGGCTTTCAAAAGCGGTCGTAATTTAAAAAAATGTTTGATGGCACAGGCAAGTGAAAAGCAAAATGTTTTCATAACTATTCCACATTGCATTTAACACTGAGGAACTCTTAATAGGCTTTACGTGTGTGGTATAGACATGTAGATATCTAAACAGTCGCATCCTTTAGTATGTGAAACAGGGTATATCAATTTCCTTCTTCCTTGTTTTTAACTGCATACTCCTATTTTCACTTACACTAAGTAAGAAATGAGTTTGATAAAAGAATATAAAGGAATTTTAAATTTCTTTATTTTCTAAACCGATTCCGCAAATATAGGCTACAAATTAAAAAAAAATTGAACAAATCATCTCGGGCAAGTAGGTCGTTTGTCAAACGCGCTATATTTAAAAAAATAATAGTACAGTAGCCTCATATTCGACAAACTTAAGCACATGTGAGATATATTATCAAAAAGTTGGAGCACTAAAAACAAAAAGCCGGTCGAAATCAAAAACAACAACGATGTGCACTTCGGATACAGAATACCTAGTAACTTTCAACGATGAAGTCATTGAGCTGGAACATATTACTGTCAAATTTGCCGTTTCGGATACTCATGTCGTACCTCAAACTTATCCGAATTGTATGACATTTGCTGAAATTAAAAAGGACATCGGCCCGAAATTCGATGTTGATCCCAAATTATTGCTTATTTGCCAATGCGGGGAAATGTTAAATGATGAATGCCGGCTGTGCGATGCCGAGAAGAATGATGACGGGTTGGTTGACCTTCATCTCTTGACCTATGGTTTAGATGAAAATGGTCGAGAGCCTGTGTTAAGTACAGCTGTATATTACAGGTAAATTATTTTTTTATTAATCCTTTATAAACTATGATAAACATCCTTGACAAAATAAGACAACATATCTGCAGAGGGTTTGTTTCATAACTCCGCTTGTCTATTTTCGAAGTTTTCTGAATATACGTACACTCAGTAGATAAGCTAGAGTGGAGATGGTCACTAAACATATACAAATTTAACTGACGAATATATGCTATTGTAGAGGTTATTAAATAATTCTGTAAAACTATGGCTAATTGAAATTCATTTAGGGGGATTTAGACCCTATATAGGCACGGTTGCTGTTTTTGCGTTTTTTCATTACTTTGTTAAGTAAAACCCGTTCTGGAGTTGAGTCAGTAAAATCGACGGAAGTCAAGAATACATCTTCCAAAAATAATTAGCAGCATTGCTTCTATATTGTAAATATCAAATTGATTAGTAACAGTTAAAACAATATTTAATGAGCCTCTCTTTTTTCATTTGTTTATGGACTACTGTATAAAATCTTATATAGGGTGGGGCATACATTTTTGCAAATGGCAATGTTGTATTTCTCAATTTTTTTTATTAGACCTCTCGGGAGAGGCGAACCTATAGCGCCGTCGGATTGTCTTGTGGAGCGCATATAAACCGAATTGCGTGGAACAATGCCAAGAATAGAGGTCGGCTACGCGCCTTCGATGTGATAGCGACTGTAGTCCCGACGTCAGCGCCGAGTCCCCGATCAGGCGGATCGCCCGCCTCTGTTTTTTTTTTTTTTTTTTTTTTTTATTAGACTTCTCTCGGGAGAGGCGAACCTATAGCGCCGAGTGGGCGCCCCGAGATGCCATCAAATAACTGTTGCAGTTCTTTTTGAACAGTTGCAGGTTGTAACGTGCCGGGAACACTCGCGTGGGAAGGGAGTTCCACAGCTTCCCCGCTCTGTAGCGGAACGAGTTCTGATGTAGGGATGTTCGCGCCGTCGGGAGATGAACCACAAACGGGTGCGATCCGTCGGATTGTCTTGTGGAGCGCATATAAGCCGAATTGCGCGGAACAATACCACGAATCTCCGAAGAACAGCACCCGTGATAATATCTGTAAAACAGACAGAGGTCGGCTTGTGGTAGTAATTAGTTAGTGCGTCGACACGGACGCGGGTTTAACTAATTTCCACTACTTACTTCACGCCGCGAAAAGGAAACAAAGTTCTCGGGGTAAAACACTTCCCAAACGGAGCGAACAGAATGACATAAAAACACACCGGTTGTTGTTTCGTTGAATGTTCTTTATTTGGAAATTTAATTAAAAAGATTCTGAAGCATTATTTTATACTACACATGTATATACTATTGTTTTTCTATTTATTAGTTTGTTTGAATTTGAAGGAAATGAAAACACACGGTTTGATGTTTCAATGAAAGTTCTTTTAGGAAATTTAATTAAAAAGATTCTGAAGCATTATTTTATACTACACATGTATATACTATTGTTTTTCTATTTATTAACTACAAACGGAACACCTGCCAACACAACCCGACACATCAGCCAAAGAGAAGGCGACGCGATTCACAGCATTCACTATTAGGCACCTTGGACACGAATTGTGTAACGAAAGGATTCACTGTCATATAATCAGACACATTTTTTACTTCGACGGCGACGCGGGTGACTCCTTCGACTGGTGAAATCTGACTGACCAATCTCATTGGAAATCATTAAAGTGAAAGAATCCCGAAAGAAACTGGAAGGAAGGCGGAGTTACACGATTAACTTGATGTAGTTAATCGTGATTGGACCTGACGGAATAGACATACATTACGCATGTGTGCGTATGCCATGCATACGATCGTTCGGCGACCGTGGATGGAGGGCAACATCGCTAGTGCATTTTCTAAGAATGCAAACACTAGCATGTGGGGTGTGAAAAACTGAAACCGATAATTTGGTCATCCTAATGGAAGGCCATAAATCTTCATTTCGGTTGCCGATGATTACATTGCAACGAACATAGGGTGCAGCCGTTGCCAGATGTTGAAAGTAAACATTTTCTGGCTGCATCCTGGTCGTCGCGCGATTACGGTCTCTGAACATGGGGACCGCTAATTGGAAGCCAGCGATTGCTGGTAAACAGGGACATGTTTGATTTGCGTCAACAGAAACCTTGTCGGCGGTAGTAAATCAATAGGGGCAATAGCCGTATGCATGTTATGCCGGGGGTAAACAAATACAACGAGTCACAAGGAACTCTTGTTGATTGTTGTTTCCATAGCTTAAGGCTATGGAAACGAGATGCCCTGGCAGAATGTATGCCTAAAGATAAGATTTCAGATGCCATGGCAATGTGATGATTTTGCCATGGACTTATGTTCTTTTCAGGAAATGATGTACGCCTCGGGGGTAAATTTTCGATGCCACGGCAAGGTGATAAGCTTTGCCGTGGGCTTAATGTTTTTTAGGGAATATGGTCTGGCCGAGGGTGAGTTTTCGATGCCACGGCAAGGTGATAAGCTTTGCCGTGGATTTAATGTTTTCAGTGGTGATGCTGGAGACAAAGGGGTTTGGCAGGAAATCCCCTACAGAATAGGTAAGCTGCCTAACATAAATTCAAAACGGTTATCCGATTGGGTAACCGTATTAATTCCGGCGATTTGGCTGAGGGTAAATGCCGTAGCAAGGTTACGCAACCTTGCTGAAGTTCGACCGAGAGGTAAGTCGTTCGCCTGGAAAAGTGGGGATCGAGCGATGCCTGGCTCTTCGGGCCCTGAAAAGCCCCACAGGCTACGCGCCTTCGATGTGATAGCGACTGTAGTCCCGACGTCAGCGCCGAGTCCCCGATCAGGCGGCTCGCTCGTCTCTGTATGCTCTCAAGTAGGTCGAGGGTATGTTTAGGAGCCGAGCTCCAAACATGAGAGCAATATTCGAGCGCGGGTCTAATTTGGGATTTATATAGGAGGAGAAGTTGGGCCGGGGTAAAATATTTCTTGGCTCTAAAAAGATAATTCAGTTTTCCTGAGGCTGACCTGGCGATGTTCGACACGTGTTTATGCCATGATACATTCCCACAGACCGGGACGCCGAGCAATTTCAAACTTTCCCCAGCCTCGAGGGCCCGGCCATTCATCATCAGCTGTGGAACCGATGATCCAGTTTTCTTTGTGAATGTTGTATACTGAGTCTTCGTTGCATTGAAGTCGACAAGATTGGCCTTTCCCCACTGCAGGACTTTATCCAGATCCCGATTCAGAGAATCAATCTGTCTGCATCTCAGCTGGTGTGACGCAGATGCACCAATCGGCCGATCACTCGAAAAGGAGGAAACAAGCGTACTATCATCCGCAAAACTGAACACTTTGTTATCCGTTGTCTCCAACAAATCATTTATGTGAAGCAAGAACAAGGTTGGAGCCAAAATAGAACCTTGGGGCACCCCCGAATTAACAGGATACAGATCCGAACACTCGCCGTTCACAACAACCCGGATCGATCGAATTTCAAGGAAACTCCTCGTCCAGTTGCAAAGCTGTTGGGAAAGCCCATATGAACGAAGTTTGCTCAGCAATGCCCCGTGCCAGACGCGGTCAAAAGCCTTGGAAATATCCAATGCGACCGCCCTTGACTCGCCATGCCGTTCAATCGCAGATGTCCATATATCGGTTATAAGTGTCAAAAGGTCTCCTGTGGACCGCCTGCCACGGAATCCGTCTTGACGATCATTCAGGAGTCCGTTGCACTCCAAATACTTAACCAACTCAGCGTTGATGACTTTTTCCATCACCTTAGATAAAATAGAGAGTAATGCTATCGGACGGTAATTTTGTGAGAGACACTTTTTTCCCGTCTGAACTCGAGCGATTTTCCAGCAGGCAGGAAAGGTCCTCTGTGCATAAGATAAGCGGAAGAGTCTGCCAAGAACCGGCGATAGTTCTGGAGCACAGTTCTTAAGGACTATTGCTGGTATTCCGTCCAGGCCGGTTGCCTTCCTACAATCCAGTTCACGTAGAATGCGTTGAATAGTGCGCGGACGAAATCTCACATCCCGCATGGAAGACTGTACCGGCGAGATCACAGGTGGGTGCAAAAGGCCGGGATCGAGGTTTGAATTCGCCGAAAATAAATTTGCGAATACATTAGCTTTATCCCTTGAATTCGTGACTAACGTCCCGCTGCCTGTCACCAACGGAGGGAAAGAAGAGGATGCAAAGTTACCGCTGACACCTTTTGCCATTGACCAGAAGGAGCGCGTGCCAGTTGGGCACCGAAGGTGCTTATTGATCACCCTGTCGTTGTGAGCCTTCTTCGCGGTATCAATCGCCTGGTTGCACGCGTTTCTGATTCTGACAAAATTCGTTCTGTTAACATCGGTGGGATTGGAGCGCCATTGCTTAAAAGCTATATTTTTTGCCGCTGTAATCAGCTCGCACTTTTTGTCAAACCAAGGTTTATCAGACGAACTTCGTTTGATGGAATGTGGAATATACATCTCCATCCCCAGAAGAATAATCTCTGATACCGACTCCGCGCATGCGTTAACATCGGAGTTTCCGAAGCACACCTCTGTACGCTCTCAAGTAGGTCGAGGGCATGTTTAGGAGCCGAGCTCCAAACATGAGAGCAATATTCGAGCGCAATACAATACAATACAATACTTACCTATTGTTGCTTCCAAGCTTTCTGCTGGGTTAAGCCAGTGAGTGGTGGCTTCCGGCTCTTCTGCCCGTAGTTATGTTTCTGGATGTTAAACCTTCTGACTCGTCCAAAATAAAAAGGCCGGCTATTTGTTTTTTTATGTTTATATTTTATTTATTATTATATTATGTTTTATTTATATTATATTCATGTTACGGTTTTACTTAATTTAGTTTAAACTTAACTACCGAAGTTGTAGTAGGTGGACCAATGGGTCAGTTCAATCCGACTGATTGAATTCAATTGGATTGTGCCGCCAACAGAACTTCCTATTTATACCCCAAAATCCAGTCCGAATCCTATATTGTTTCCCACGATTCATTTTTCACCTTGAGACAGCCACCAGATGCCAGCCCCCAGTCGAAGGCTATGCCAACGAGGATGGGAACTGCAACGTTGCAATTTTGCCGCCGTTCACCCTGAGGTGGCAACCTTACGCCTACTCTGGCTGCAGCTCCACCCCAAGGCCATGGGAGAATTTCGATTCAAGGTGATGCAAATCTGATTTGCCCATATCCAATAGCATTCATGTGCATGGGTGGAATTTCCTTGAAGGTGATGGGGTGTTAGGTGATCATCAAGATGATGAGAATTTTTTGTTTGCTTGTAGGGCATAGATGGAACGTGGGAATTGCAGAATTGCAATTCTGGTTATGAGAACTGGAAATGCGTTTAGCAACAGGTAGGCATGTGATAAGGTTTCACAGATACACCGAAAGGATCCCATCGGTTGCAGCAGGAAATTATATTTGATGCTACACCGAAAGAATTCTTTCGGATTCAAGTTAATAAAAGATGTCCCATGTACGTGCAACATTATTGTATTTGCAGAATTTTGCGTATAGCATACATGTAGAGTATAGGAATTCTGCGATTTATTAGATTATGGGCTACATGCGTATAGTATACATGTTATATGGAATGTATTATTAATTTGCGTACAGCAAAGTGTAATATACATGTTATATGTAAATATATGTTACATTATTGAAGTATTAGGTGTTACATGTATGTAATTATCGGAGTATTGGATTTCTGCCTGTAACAGAAACACTTGATTTCGTAAAAACCGTTAGAGGAGGGCGCGGGCGAGTTGCGGGGAATTGTTTATTACGGTGTTGTTGGAATCGTTTATACATTTATTCCGGCCCGCCACTCGCGCCCCTCCCTCTAACGGTTTTTAAGAAATCAAGTATTGCTATTTGCAAAAATATATGGTCCATCCTATATATAATCTTATATTATTATTTTTATTATTATTTATTGGCCTGTAGGAACCCGGAAGTTCATGACCTCACCGACTCGACTCCGCCATCGTTCCCTGTCCTGTGCACTTTCCTTCCACGCCCGACCATATGATACGATATCCTCAAGGTCAAACCTAACATTGTCCTCCCATCTCCGCCGCGGCCGTCCTACCGGTCTTTTTCCCATTGGTCTACCGTCAAGAATTCTACGCACGGTCCTATCGTTGCCCATTCGTGCCACGTGTCCGGCCCATCTTAATCTTCGCGACTTGATTACTCTCACTATTGTAGGTGTTGGCGATGCATCATGAATTCCCAGGAAAGGCAAGGCAAGCGCTAACATACCATTTCCAGGGAAGCGACGATCAGTGGCGCACCGATTCCAGGAAGCCACTGAGAAAAGCAGATCCCAGGAAACGAGCGATGGAGGGGACGACTGCGGGCCTATATAAGGCGCGCACATTCGATGAAGCGGCAGGAGTCGTCGAAGGAACTCCTACGGAATCAGTCTTGTTCAAGACTAAGAATAAAGAGAACGAACAGAAAAATATTCGAAATAAATAATAATAATAGGAAATATAAAGAATTGGCAAAGTCTCGTTGTAAATCATACTTGGCGCGTTATTGTATTGTTTCGTCATCGTTTGGTTTGTCTTCTTTCGCTGGTCGTGTTGTTCACTTTCATTAATCGCGGATCTGTACTGGGCAAGACAAAGACGCCCGCCAATCCAGAGGAGTCCGGCTCTGGAGGTGCAATCCCTTTAAGGAAAAATCATCGTTGGCCGGCCAATGCCGGGGAAAAATACAGTCCACTCGAAAGAGAGACTGAGGCAGCGCTGGAGAAGCGCCATTTGGCTGTTTCGGTTTCTTTTCGTTTCAGCAACAGTAGGTTTGCGGTATAGCTCTTCCAATTCGTGGTTATGGAGTTTCCTCCATTTTCCTGCATCCTCGTCATATTTACCTCCAAAGATACCCCTCAAAACTTTATATAATCTTATATATAAATGTTAATACCATGAACTGTAATGTGATGAGATGTTTCCAGTTCATATTGATATGACTATCAAATTATTTTTTGATAATACCGGTTTCACTATCGATCATATTGACAAGTATGAAAACAAATCAGAAAAATAACGAAATAGCAGGCCGATAAACTTTTTATTTCCGATCACTCTCACACATGGTATAATGCTTGCCGATAACTGATTCCCGTTTTCCCGCTATACCCTCTTTTTATAGCCGATCATCTGCTGATCTCACCGTCCGTTGATACGGCGGCGCGCTGCTGCTGTGTACTTTTCACGGGCATTGGTATGGGCAGCTTCAGGTAGAGAGTCATGTAGGGCGTCTACATAGATGCTATTTGAGGACGATGGTATGCGATAGACAAATGGTGTTACAGCTCGTCCATCCTGACTTAAGGCTCGTCCCCGAGCCTTCTCCTGACAGATGGGGATAGGGGGTCGCCGCATAAAAACTTCCAAAGTCGATTTCTCCAGTTTCGTTGTCGGATTGGTTATCATCGTCCTACAGATCACACCACCTCTTCATCTTGTCTGAGCTTTCGATTGACTAAAATGTCTTTTGGTTCCGCTGCTGTTCCAGGATACCTCTCAGAACGTACTTGTCGTTTGGCAACGCCTTCGCCACAACGTATGCGATCCTCTAAATTGGATGAAGTTTCCTTCTATTAGCACTAGATCATCGACTGCATACGTGACTGGTCTCTCATTTTTTTGGTTTTACACAAACGCGCGCACAAAACCGGATTTTGAAGTACCCTTAAATGTCAGAGCACAGTGCGAGTGGATGGAGAGGAGGTGGATAAGGAAAGAAGGTGTCGATGTATTTTGGTCTTGAATGTCTGGACATCACAATGACCAGGAAACACATGATCAGCCAGAACATTCCACATTCATGTGGTTCGGCTAAAAAATGTCTCTCTATGTTTATTTGTGCCCCTGAAGTCCACTTTCAACGTAAACTGATACGCATTCACATATTGGCGGGTATCGCGGGAAAATGTCTGAACGCATTCAGCAAGTTCAGTTGAGCAACGACCGTGGTAATACCTATAGAAAAGAAATAGGCATGATACTTTGGCGGCTTTGGTCTATCCGTAGTAAGTGTCCCGCGGAACACTGCCCACACACTAAGAAGAACACACTGGAGCGGAAAACAGTACACAAGTAAAACACGGAGTCTAATAGTTTTTGATCTTTATGATTATTTTTTATTAGTTCGAATTCCAATTCTTATTGCTACTTGACATCAATTAACAACGCTGGATCACCCATGGCGATTCTATGAGGAACTTTTACAATGTTTTTCTTTTATGCACTACGAGCTAACTTTCGCCGAGCGTTTTTACGATCTTGATGGCACGGTACCGCTCAAGGAACTTTGGCACATTAAAACTTGGTCACCGCTACTCATCACTTAAACGAAATACAAGTTACTTTGACACTCGACGTGACTTTACAAAAGAACACGAATTTGCGACAGTGCTGAATCGAATACCGTTTAGGACTAGGTCTCACACCAACTTACACGAAAACCAATCCTCTTCTCTCGGTTTTCCAAGACGACCTCTCTAGACTGCAGCTCCAAGTAACTCTTCTTCACGACTCCTTCTGACTGACTAAATCCCAATTCCCCATCGGCAAGGGAAATCTTCCCAGCGCATCTCTGCACAGAACTTCCCATCATATCTGCTAACAGAATTTTCCATAGTATCTGTTAACAGCATAAATTTCCATTGCCTCTGAAAAGGAGAATTTCCCATAGTATCTGAAAAGAAGAAATCTTTCCTCATGATCATCAACATCATTAGCTGTTGGTTATCGGAATCTTGTTCCTTTTGTTTTAAGATCGAATGCCGCCGCTTATTCTCCGATCTTTTCCTTAGGATTTGTTTATACCGCACATTTGGCCTGAGAAGCAAAGGTTCTCATGTTATTCAGATGGGTAAGAAGGACTATGGGATGTAATGCTTTGTTTTTACTTCCACTCATAAACATCTATCGCGGGTAGTGTTAAGAGTTTATGGATGCATGACTGCTAATCGGCAGCGCAACGATATGTCTTGTTTGCACAAGTGTGCCTTTAGCGTTAGGGTCATGCCAGGAATTTAGATGTTAATTTCCATTAGCTACCAGAATAGGCATCCGTTTTTCGGTTTATTTACCGACAATGGTATTTCATGGGAAACATCGCGTTGATGCTTAGGATGGGTGAGTGGTTTACATGCGACGCTTTCCTGCCTTTTGGAATTGGGTTGAATACAATGTATTGATGCGTTGAACTCGATATTGGGGGCTTTTGAACGTTTAGTTCTTTGCTTTCTGATATCGGGTTCAACGTCGTTGCATGTCCTATAACGTTTTGTTTCAGGTGTGGTTACTGACTATTGGGACACGTGTCTGTGGGCACGTGTGCTGAAAAAGGTGAGTAAAGTTCCTTGGCGGAAAGGACACCTCAACCTGGAGTGAGTTGTATGGTTCGTAGAACCGCTACAATACGTTACGCATGTGTTCCAACGACAGAATTGATCGACTTACGGCTGAGTCCCCAATAAGTTTCACTGCTCGCTTTTGCAACCTGTCGAGCACGTGTAGTGCAGGGGGATGGGAACGAACATACGGGGTAAAGTCATGCTTTCAACTCGGCGAAGGCCAGGACGATCCTTGTCCCGGTTCAATCCAAGTTGACATGCACTCTCCACGTGACAGCCCTGGATAGCTACTTTGGCACCCGCCCAGTGGTGAACCAATGCATGCAGCGACATCCTGAGAAAGGTTGGCGCGAGGCTAATAATCTTGCCCGGAAAAACAAATTATTATGGACAATTTAACAAGTCTCGGATAAGGACCGGATACCGGTGGAGAGACTTGCTAAATAAGGCCAAGACCGGATCCCGGTTGTAGTGCCGATGATGATGATGAGCACGTGTAGTGCAGTTTTGGATGCCCCTCACCAAATATGGTAGTTGTACTCCATTTTTGGACGAATATACGCCTTGTAAATAGTGACCGGGTTGGAGTGAAGTATCTTTTGCATCTTTTAAATAACCCCATACATTTGGCTGCACTTTTAGCAGCTTCAAATATGTGGGCATTCCAATTAAAAGTTAAATTAATTCGAGTGCCGAGGATTGATAGTTTCTTGGCTTTGTCGATGCAAGTGCCGTTCATAGACGGTGTATTTACTTTGGGGCTCGCCTTTGACGACAAGAGGCCGCACTGAGTTTTTAGGGCATTGAATTCTACTCGGTTAGATAATCCCTACTGATATATCTTGTTGAGGTCTGAATTCAATGTATCAAGCATAAACTGCTGGTTGGTAGTGACGTTCGAAGAGTTTGGACGGGAGTGTTCGTATGAGTATAAGGAACTCAACGTGCTATCATCAGCAAACGAGTGAATTGAGTTGTGAGTAATTGACAAGAGATCATTTATAAAGATGAGGAAGAGAGTGGGTGAGAGTACCGAACCCTGGGGAACGCCTGCATTAATTTGAAGGGAGACAGATTTGACACCATCAAGGACCAGTTGGATTGAATGGCCAGTAAGATAGTCTCTTATCCATTGGATCAGGGAATTGTCCATTCCATAGGAAAGCAATTTTGACAAAAGGGCCGGATACCAAACTCTGTCAAACGCTTTTGAAATATCCAATGCGATTACCTTGCTTTCGCCGAGGTAGTGGAAAGAATGGCTCCACTTTCCGGTAAGATACGCCATCAGATCTCCTGTGGACCTGTTGCCACGAAAGCTATATTGGCGGTCATTGAGAAGATCATTTGATTCCAGATATTTCGAAAGTTGACGGTTGGTAAGTGATTCCATTACCTTGAAGAGAATAAAAGTTAGTGCTATGGGTCGATAAAAAAAAAGGGATGATTTGTCACCCTTTTTGGCTGAATGTTCGCTGACTTCCATCTATTTGGGAAACGGCCAGTCGAATAAGACAAATGGAAGAGTTTCCGCAATGATTTAGAGAGTGAAGAGGAACTTCAAGAGGATTGGGGGAATGCCACCCGGGCCAGCGGATTTGTGTGCCTTTAGCTCTTTGGGTGCGCGGGCAACAGTAAGCGTTCGGAAACGAATCTGTCTGATAGTGTGCTCCTCATGCTTAACTTGAGGTGAAACTGATATGGCATCAGGTAGCGTTGAGTTGGTTGCAAAATGTGCAGCAAGTAAATTCGCCTTCTCTATTGCAGTGGTGACCGGTCTGTCATCGACTATAACCGATGAAATGGATCTTGTGAATCTTATCGAAACATTCCTTTTGTTTTTGCTGGTTTTTACAATTGTGATACGGAGTCTCGTTTGTGATCCATTTCATCTTGATTCCAGTGTCCGTTCTGCACAAGCTCTAACATTAGTTTGTCCCCACCAACTCCTCTTGGTGTAAATGCAAACACCAATTCGTGTGGGGTTACCCTTGGAGTTGCGATCTTCGCCGCATTCAAACTCTATTGAGATCCTCTCAACTGTTGCGCCCAGTCCTTGCCCACTGAGCGAGCACCCTTTCGTGCTGCTAGTATCATTGTTACAATATTGTAGCGAGATTAGGGTTCGCTAGATTAATTATTTTTAATAAATAAGAGCCGTTAAATTGGTTTTGAATTAATGTAACACTTTATTAGTCCGTTAATAACAACCGTTACTTTTACCGTACACTTAACGATTTCTTGACATCGCTTCCGTACTTATCGCGTCTTTTACTGCTTACTTCTTACTTCTTACTTCCTACTTCTTACTTATCGCTTGCTTCACTTTCTACTTCTTACTCATCTCCATGATCTCTGTGTGCGACGTATTTATACCGTTTCCTCATTCTGATTCAGCGTTTCGTTTCCGTCCGTTCCATAGCGTTGAATGTTCTACTGTTCATACTCTCCAGTTTTCCAGTACTTCGTACAATATTCTAGTACTTTGTTTCGGACTTTCTCGAATATTCTAGTACTGATTGTCATATGCGTCACAATATTTATCACTTTGTGATTGTCACAAAGACATTCGAAAGTCTCTTGTAGAAGGACGATCGCTGTATTAAATATCTAATTGGTTAGTGTACATCGATATAATACTTACCCTCGTGCACTACTCCCATTGATAATGTGCTTTGACAAGGACATCACACAACCCGATTGTTGCGCGCATTATAAAAATGATTTTTGTCTTTTTCCTAATGCAACACTCTGTGTTTGAATAATCACTGGACATTTCAACTCTTAGTCTTATTTTGGGACATTCATATTCTTGGGTTGTATTTTGAGCAACTGTTTGCCATCGCTAGGGCGATTTTCCAGTCTGCGAAACCATATTTTAAAATCATAAACTGTCTTTCACTATTCCGATATTTACCGGTGTTTCTATTTATTTCGTCCTCATTCGACCACTCCAATTTTTTCTTCGGCGCTATATTTCTTTCGACTACAGAGGACTTTGATTAATCGTTTTGGGGCGAATCAATTATAACAAATTAAAAAAATCCGTGCACGCAACCATGTAACAAATACCGCAGTGTCGTCAATACATTCATCGTATCCATGGGTATTACCACAAGCGTTTACAGAAAATAACAAACCTACCGATGTGCATACATTTCACGCATGTGAGACATCAGTCTATCGAAATTTAAAGTAGCAAAGATGTCTTGTTCGGACCCTGAAAACGCGGTGACTTTCGACGATGAAGTCATTGAACTGGAACATATTACGGTCAAATTTGCCATATCCGAGTCGCAAATCGTGGCACAGATCTATCCAAATTGTTTGACTATATCGGAAATTAAAAAGGACATTGCGCGGAGATTTGAAATCGACCCAAAATTGTTAACTATTTCCCAACGGGGAGAAGTTCTAAAGGACGAATGCCGACTTTGCGATGCTGAGAAAAATGAATTCGGTATTTGTGAAGTTGACCTCAAAACGATTGGTGTGGATAAAAATGGACGCGACACTGAATTGAATATCGATATATATTGCAAGTAAGTAAAATCTCACAGTCAACAAGTACCACCAACATATTATTAAAAGAATTCTGAACACGAAACTGCAAGTCGTTTGATTTTAGAGATGAATAATATCGGGTTTTCCAATAGGGACTTGACAACTTTAAATTTAATTTGTGAACGCACCCTTTCACAAATCATCGAAGTGTTACTGTCAATTTCTTCAGTAAACTCAACATTGGTTAAGTACATGAACGAACAACGTCTGCAAATTATAAAAATTTACTACCGAAAAAAAGTTGTCGAGTCCCCATTCTCTATATGTTTCTGCATCGCTTTGAAAATGTAGTAGGAATAGTAATACTGTATTGAGACTAATTTAAATGCTTATAAGCTGTTGCATATTAATTTTTGTGCGTAAATGTACGGGATATATATAATACTGCTGCTTCTGTGAGGTTGGTTGAATTTACCGATATAGCGTAATTTTGTTTTTTTAGGCATCATTCTCGCTTTCAGAAATTTTCCCGACCATGTTCACCATTATTTGGCTTGCATAGCTCGTCAGAGGTGTCACCTCCGAAGAGAGATGCTACTGTGCTGAAAAGTCCCGTGATTTTTCAATAGGTGGTACCACTGCCAGTAGTTTATGTATGAAGTTTCGTGACATTTCGTTCGTTCGTTTGAAAGCTACACTCGTTTGAGTTACGCCGTGGCGTTTCTAACAGGCACACACACAGTACACACCCAAATAGTGAAGAACAATAGCAAAAGAAAATCCAATAAGCAAAGTATCGAAGCCGTATGCCATCGCAAAAACATAGTAAGTCCGCATCATTTGAGTGTTACGATCGAATTGGCACACGCGGCCGTTAGTGTGATGCTTCAATGCTTCGTTTCTCACCCGTTTGGTCGAGTGTTCAATTCACCATCTTCATCATCTTTGCTAACCACTAAAACGGTACTTTCATCATCATCATCGGCACTACAACCGGGAACCGGTCTTGGCCTTATTTAGCAAGTCCTGAGGCTTGTTAAATTTTCCATAATGATTTATTTTTCCTGGGCAAGGTCAATAGTCTTGCGCCAGAGGCTCCCCGACGGGGAAACGAACCCCGGTCTCCGGGTGACAGGCGGGTATAATAACCACTATATTATCGAGGAGCCCCGGTACTTTCGCCTACGTAAAAAAAATATGAAAAAACAGGAATGTCATCTTAATCAAACATTGTTTTTTAATTGGAAAAACTTCTGAACATCATTGCAATGGTTGCAGAAATGTTATCCCACATCTGTTCCTTCGTTGGTTTAGTGAATTTAAAATGAGTCCTGCAATCACCGAAGACGCACCTCGCCTTGGAAGGCCAAAAAGTTTACGAAAGCGAAGATTGTAAAACAAGTACATCGAATCATTTTGAATGATCGTAAAGTGAAGTTGCGCGAGCTACCTGAGGCCGTGGGCATCTCAAAGAATAGGCGGGATACATTTTGCACGATCCTTTGAAGACGAAAAAGCTATCGGCGCGATGGGTGCCGGGCTTGCTGACCATCGACTAAAAACAGCAGCGCCTTGTTGATTCAATGGCCGGTTTGGCGTTGTTGCTGCGTAATCGACCAGACTTTTTTCGACATTTTGTGACGATGGATGAAAACTGGTTCCATTACGAGGGTCGCCTCTTATGTTTCGGGATTTGGCAACCCTAGTGTTGCAATCTGGCAATTGACAGCTCTGTCGTAAAGTTGGACATTTTTGAGGTTATACGCACTCAGAACGTTTTGACATACGAGCGCTATTTGTGTTGTTTACAGTAACTTAAAAGATTCATCTCGGCCCAAAAATGGAATTAAATCGTCAACATTTTCGTACGATTATTTTTTACAACTTTCGGCGTGGATTAACTCAGCAACAGTGCATGGGTGAACTTAATTCAATTTTTGGCGATGGAGCTCCATCAAGGACCAGTGTTTATCGATGGTATGGTGAATTCAATCGTGGTCGTAGTTCACTTCAAGATGAATTTCGTGAACGTCGTCCAAAATCAGTTGTTGTTCCGAAAGCCATTGATGCTGTGCGCGAACTGATATTGGAAGATCTTCATGTGACCTATCGTGAGATTGAGACAACCTTAGGCATTAGTGGGACCAGCATACATTCAATATTGCATAAACATTCGACTGTAAAAAAAATTTGTTGGCGTTGGATCCCACACAATTTGTCAATCGCCCAAAAAAAGGCTCGTGTCAATTGGTCGAAAGAAATGCTCAAAAAATACGGTCGCGGTGCTTCGAAACACGTCTATGACATCGTGACAGGTGATGAATCGTGGATTTTCGCGTATGAACCCGAAAGTAAACAGCAGTCGACTGTTTGCGTGTTTCAAGATGAGCCAAATCCAACAAAAGCTGTTCGCGCACGAAGCACTTCCAAGCAAATGGTCGCCTGTTTTTTCGGAAAAACTGGACATGTCGCAACCGTACCACTAGAACAACGCAGAACAGTCAATTCTGAGTGGTACACAACCATTTGTTTGCCAGTTGTCTTCCAAGAAATCAGGAAAACCAACCGCCGAAGACGGATCACTCTTCACCACGACATTGCGAGCTCTCACACATCGGCTGCGACAACTGCATTTTTGAGCACCCAAAACATCGATTTGATGGGTCATCCGCCGTATAGTCCTGACTTGGCACCGCATGACTTCTTTTTATTCCCGTACGTAAAAAACAAACTGAGAAGTCAACGTTTTTCGACACCTGAAGAAGCGGTTGCTGCATTCAGAATGCATGTGTTGGAGATACCTCAATCAGAGTGGCAAAAGTGCTTCTACAATTGGTTCATACGCATGCAAAAGTGTATAGATCTTCATGGGGAATATTTTGAAAAACAATAAAGTGATTTTCGATGATCAATATTTGTTTTTGTTCTCTAATCCCGAAATATAAAAGGGAACCCTCGTACCATATGCCCCCATACGCCTGAGTCGAATAGACAGTCGACAGAGTGGGTGAAAAGCCATAAAAGCCGACAAAAGCGGCCAAAAGACCGACCGGCCGGATGGTTATGGCCTCCGTTTTTTTGGGATGAGCATGGCATAATCTTCATCTCTTACCTGGAGAAAGCAGGAATAGTCACAGGAGAAAAACAAACTGAATGACGAAATAAAGAAAAGACGGCCCCATATGGGAAAGAAAAAAGTTCTGTACCATCACGATAACCCACCATTCCACATATCCTTGAAAGCGATGGCCAAATTGGACTAATAACGGCTTGAATGGGTTGCTTACCCACCGTATACTCCAGACTTGGCCGCCAGCGAGTATTATCTGTTCCCAAACCTCAAGCCGTGGTCCAGGGAAAGAGACTCAGTTAGAATGAGGAAGTCATCGGGAAAACTGAAGCGCTTTTCGAAGACTTGGTCGTTTCGTACTACAGATAGGCACTGAAATGCTGGAAAATCACTATACCAAGTGTATCGCCCTCAAAGGCAACTATGTTGAGGAATAAATATACCTTCGTCTTCATTAAACATCCCAGACTTTTCAGCCTATGTAGTAGTTACTCAGGCATACGCACTTACTTTTCGCACAGCGTATACACATATATATATATATATATATATATATATATGTATATATATATATATATGTATATATATATATATGTATATATATATATATATATATGTATATATATATGTATATATATATATATATATATATATATATATATATATATATATATATATATATATATATATATGTATATATATATATATATATATGGTATATATATATATTTTTTTTTTTTTTAACCTTAACTTAATTCTTTTCTTCTTTTTTTTTCTTTTTTCTGTTAACATCCGTGGGATTGGAAGGCCATTGTTTATAAGCTCTATTTTTGCTGCTGTACTCTGCTTGGATTTTTTATCAAACCAAGGCTTATCAGATGAACTTCGTTTGATCGAATGCCGAATGTAGATCTCTATCCCGAGAAGAATAATCTCGGTGACCGACTCCGCGTATGCGTTAACATTGGAGTCTCAAAAGCATACCTACGACCACGTAAAGGATGCGAAGAAATCTTCCAAATCGTCCCAATTGGCAGCTCCGTACCTCCATACACGGCGGAGCCGCTTAGATCGGTTATTCGTTTGAAATGCAAGTGGTTGCACGATCGATACCAACCAGTGATCTGAGTTTCCCGGTGGCGCAGCAACCTCCACGGTATAAGTGCTCGACTCGGATGTCAAAAACATATCCAGGGTCTTCGCATAATCATCTTGGGAAGCAGGCACTCGCGTAGGTTCCTGCACAAGTTGAGTCAAATTGCGGCTAACGGCGAACATCTCCACTAGCCAGCCTAGTCAGGTCTGTTAGAATGCACCAACCAGCCGGAATTGTGTACATTAATATCGCCATGGACAATAATTTCAGAAGCCGGGTAGTTGATCTGTAGGGGTTTCTCTATCCTATAGGAGAAACAGCCCACAATTCCAACCACAATACCTACCCATTTCCTTGATAAGTTATTTACCTGTAAAACATGTCAAAGGGACGCATAGCTAAACTCATTATTCTATGCAGATAATGCATAATTGAGTTTAGCTACAATCAACGACATACGGCAACACTATTGCGCTAACCATGGGATTTCCACCGGAAATCCCATTCGTATTGGTTAGCAACAACCAAGTCAAACCAAGCGACGCGGTTGCGTCATAGTCGATAGGCTTGGGTATTTATTGAACATTCCACAGAATGGTATTATATCCCCAGCCGATGCGGCGTCCTATTGACTTTTCCCAGATCACCCATTCGCTTGGGATCAATGATCTCTTTTTGCTGGTGAATAACCTTAGCTAGGTTTACCTCTCTCGTATTTCTGTCTTGCTATAGTGCGTTGACCTAAGAGATTGTCACTAGGTCAGTAGACCAGCCGTATACACGGCATTGACGCACACACACCTAGTCAGATCAACCCTGGGTTATTGTGCTTTCCCTTTTGATTTCTCCATTCTGGCTACGCCCATCGACGTCGAACGAATACACAAGTACGTTTCGACCTGGATGAGTGTGGTGAGTTGGGGAACACACAAGAGAGCATGATTACCATTGGCAGATCAATGTGTAAAAAGCAGAAATTACGATTTCCACCCTAATTTAGTTAGTCGCTATTTGTATCTGAATAGGTTGTATCTGCGGATGAGCTAGTTCGTTTAGTTCACGGAACAAAAAGCCCAAGGAGTCGTTCGATAGAGTTGGTGCACAGGTAAAGTTCTTTAGTTCCCGAAGCCTGTTTTGACGGTTCACCTATATTCGCGATTTGCGTACGACCGACCAGCTGAACAGTCTGGCGTTCCCGTCGCGTACTGCATTCCCTGCTTGACAGAAGTGAAATAGTAAATCATAGATATTCTGATTAATCCAGTGAGGCTGTGATTCATGTTGGCAAATAGAATTAAGAGCCAATTTTTAGCTGTGTAATTAAGTTCAATCGATATTGTGCCATTCACCACAATTTGCTCGTGCTTTTATAAATTAATGTGATAGAACTAACAGTGTGCGTACCACATTAAAGAAAAATAAAAATAAATTAATTTCCATCTGTACCAGTTGGTGTTTCTGTGTTTGTTTCCCCTTGGTGCCGCAGTTATACGTGGGAAGAATGTGAATCTGTGCCCATGATAGGCATTATACCACTTACCCCCACAGATCTGTACCCAGTCGACGGCACGTGAAAGATGTTCGAAAAGTGTGGCTCACCAATCATGATTCGGGGAACGCTAAAGACAATAAAGAAATTTGACAGAATTCCTCAGCACGATCCTCAACCACATGATGTACGTGGTATTGGGTCCCAACAACTCCATCCTCTGGCAAGCCAAATCGGACCATGTGGAGACACATGCCCTTAAAACGGGATCTCAAATGTAAGTCGTATCCTGAGTAACGAAGATATGTCGAATCAGTTGACGAATCGACTTGGGTTTTAGTTAGAGCAAGGGTGTCAGGTTTGGGTTTTCAAATATGGCGTGGACGGTCTTTACAGTCGTATTGGTGAAACCGATGCCCCTCATGTTACAAAACCGTTATCAGTCGAACGTCCACAGAGCCTTGAGAACGAGCCCGATTACAGGATGACGAATTTCTTTAAGTTATTCATCAGAATATGTGCATGATATTCCCCCTGACAGGGAGGGAGGGGTGTGGGTGTGGGACCTGTGGGACACAAAGTCTGAGCGCCAGCATTGGCGCAAGATTCCACTTCGTCCTCACCATCTCTAAGACAAAGTTCCGCTGACGCTAACCACCAAACAAGGGAAAATAAAACACACAAATTGAGGATTTCGTGGCAAAACGATCTCCCAAGTGATTGTTCACACCGGACGACCGGCACCACAAGAAATGAAGCACACATATTGTTTATTGTTTTTCCTGGGGAAGTAGTGCGGCAGTTGATCCAATGCGGAATGTGGAGCGGACACAAAACGGAGAAATAAATACACTGTATTGTCTGTTGTAATGATTGTTCTTTTATTTAGTTAAACTGTTTAAAAATCAAGTGTTGTGGTTATTGTTTATATGTTCTTTGTAGGTAAAATTATTTAAGTTACTTTAAACAAACACGGTACGAACATTGATTGGCTGAATTTACTTATGCACGCAACAAGGGGAACCAGTTAAGGTAAGCAGGTACACTTTATTAACTTCCACTTGAACTATTATGGTGCAGACGACTCACACGATTCAAACTAAATTCGAGGGTGTTAAATTCGCGACTCCAGGATGCATGCGTCCCCGCGGCGCCACGGGAGCAGGAGAAGACACAACCGGCGTGTCCGGTGGTTGAAATACGACTCATCGAGGATAGAACTCTGACTTGAATTCAATCCTCAATTAATGGTGAGTGGTGAATATGCTCTCGGCTAAGGATATGCTTACTTACCACAAGAGAAACGTAAAGTCTCTCTTTGTGGAATAGAAAACAAGATCTCGCAATGAAGATTATGGTGATGTGGATGTACGTGTGATCGTAAAGATCAGATTGGTTTTCTCGTGCAACAAGGCCATGGAAGAACAAAGCTGAAAGGCAGTAAGGACAAAGGGATCGTGAAGATCATTGTCTATGGTGTGCATTGCGGCTAAATAAATAGACGGCAATGCATCGAGGAAATGGTGCTAAAAGGAAATATGGGACAAGGGCACCATAAAAGTCTTGGCTGAGAGATGCTCTTGCGTAAACAGACACATAACCATTAGAAAAAAGATGAAAATTGTATATCGTATTTTGGGTCGGTGGAAGAAACGAATCCCTTGTCTGCATTTGTATATGCAGTCTAATTCGTTTGTGGCAAAGCACGAAATTGGTGATTGTTTGTATTTAGGAAATGCTGGAGATGCGGTAATTGTTTGTCGATTGCATAAACGAATCGCTGGTCGGTTTGTTGCAGCTGTAAAAACAAGCTGTCCGACATTGCATTTTAATGATGACAAAGGGTGCCGAATGGTTTGGGATTTATGATGCATATGCACATTAAAGAATTCTTTTTAGGAATTTTAGATAATGCGTTGTATGTATCAAATGTCCTTGGAAAAGGAAATGTTTTCAGGTGCCAATGCATTTGCATTGGCGGGAAACAATGGGATTTGGGTTGTAATAATGGGGGGTTCTTCGGGTAAGCTTAAAAGAACCCCCACCAGTCCCTTAACAATATGATGCTTTTCTATACTTGACACATATGGTTCTCAACTTCTGAGACGTAATTATCTCACAGCAGAAACTTTGTAGCGGATCCAACTTCTTCGTTCTTTGTTCTTCGATTACAAAATAAGATCAGCAGTGGGCTGATCTTTATGTACATTTTTGCTGTCACCGACCAGCCGTTATCAACTGGCAGATGGCAAATCAGGAAAGTACTAGAATTGCTCTAGGAATTCGCTATAAATCGAACATCTATTCTATTTTGCTGCGATACTATCTGTTAACAAGTTCCTGGATTCTCTACACCATGTCAAGCATCAAGAGTTATTTAAAATATAACAATGTTGTGTTTTTTTTTTAATCTAGCAAATCTCGCTTGCCCGATTTCATAACAGTATACATTTCGGCGGAAGATAGCAAAGATGGACAGGAAAAATATGTTGTTGTGGAAATCCAGAAGCAAATGATTGTTAAACCATTTCTTGGAGGTTATAAAGACAGCAGCACAGGTAATTATAGTGTTGTTCAAAGAATTTAGTTATGCGGTAACGTTTTCATTGTTTTACCTTTTGCAGGTATAGAACAGCATCATGCATTCAGTTTAACAGGCCCCAAATTTGACTGGTTAAACTCGGGTGTGGCTGTTACTCGGACTACACAAACACAAGAATTGAAAAAGAAGCAAAACGTTAGTTTTGATACATCTTGCTGGAGGTTTTTCTGGATCTTTATTTATAATCATTTGTTATTATATAGGACACACCAGTTGATGAATGCTTGCAAGTATTCGGAGACGCAACCAAGCTTATTCATATTTCCACTGCAAACGATGTCCTTATAACTCCGAGAAAATACCAAAGTTTTTACCAAAAAGAAAAAGAAGAGAATAAACTAGCAAAGATAATATTAATTCAAAGGAATTTTCGACGATATCTTCTTTGGCGTTTTATAAAAGCATGTGCCGCTGAATATCGGTAAGGCAGTTTATATTATTTCATATCGTGGAAGATATTTGAGGACATCTCTTAAATTGTACATTAAAATAACACAATTTATATTAAGTATATTTCATTATTTTACAGTGACGTTAAATTACGATATAACACTACAAACTTTATAGGCGGCGTCGTTTAAGGTCATTTGCACTTTCGAAAACTGCTCGTAATATGACGCATACTTATCTCTGCAATTTGTTTGTTTTGGTGAGGGCAGAACTCGCAGTTATTCACTCAGCCTTAAAACAAACTATGCAAACTTGCATAATCGACCAATCCTGAGAAAAATCGGTGGACGTAGAGAATGTCAGTGAATTCTACGCTCTTAGATTAATTAGTTTGAGGCTGACTAGGCAGGGCAAGGGGTTTTTACAATGCTCCTCGGAGGACAAAACGTAATAACTGACCCCGAATGCTATCGATTCTGCGAATATGGAACAAATGATAATGGGACCAAAACTGGATAGCATATTATAGAAGAGGGTGAACAAAAGTAATCTGGAGCGGTCGGAGCACGTAAGGGTTAGAAAATTCCTCAGATTAACCTTTCACAAATCCGGGAGCTATGCGGGCTTTAAGGATTATGTCGTCAATATGTGAGAGCAAATTTAGCTGCCTGTTACATATGATGCAAAGGTCGCAGTTACGAACTTTTGATTTTAGTCGGACAAAAATAAAAGAAAAAGTTTATTTGAGACAAGTATCTCGCTTTATTGACTGCCAATTTAAATTTTAATACAAAAAAGAAAAAAAATAGTGGTGGGAGGCCGATTTAAACAAGACAAAAACAAATTCGTCCTTGATCGTGTCTCTGGCTTCTGGTCATTCTGCGACAACTAGCTCTCTCCATGAGAATGTTGGGCTCAGTCTCAAGATATCTAAAAAAAAAGAAGAAGGCGCGGACGTATCTAGGGATAGTGTCTACGGGGTTAGTTTAAATGGTCTCTAACTACTTGGATGGAGGGTCGGTGGGAAGGAAATCCCACTAGACTGGCAGGTCTTGAGCGCGGTAGTCTTTGATTAAAATTTCGCCAAGCTATCATGTACTTAAAATCGTCGTGTGGTCTCGTGTTTTTTTAAAATTGGTTGATTGTCTCTTAGGGTGAAAATTCGGCATTCGCAGGAAATTAATACAGAAGCTGTCGTGTAAATTATTCGGTGTTGTCGGTTATTTAGAGGAACTATTAAATAAAAAAATAAATTAATTGAAACGAAAATAAAATTATACATACCAAAAAATGAACATTTGACGATAATTATTTCGTGCCAGTTCAACAGAATAGTGAAAAAATGCATGTGGGTTTAGAAAACTGTTTGCCACTAAATTGATCCATTTCGGCCAGAAATTTACAGTAAAATTACTTACCTTTTATTGTGTGGATACTCCAATAAACATATTACGCCACGTCGCGTAAATAGGTTTAGTGCAGTGTTTATAAAAGCGCAAACTAATATCAGGTGGATAAACATTTAAAACAGTAACAATTAAATCGCAGCTACGAAAACGGGAACACAATAGACAGTGATAACAAGGTGGGAGTACCCGAAGCTACTGGTATAGTGACTAATTACTCCTAGAAACCAGCAGTTTAATAGCCTCAACTGAATCACCTCAACCAGCACCATCGAACAACCAGCGAGCGAAGTAACACAGCCCGACAGCACAAACCGCGAGCGGGTTCTTTGATAATTATTAGTTGAATATAAATCGTGTGGCGCCTTAAGAAGAAATGAGAGACAACAAGATCATCTTTTGACTCCCCTTGTTTACGATAACATTATCATCATCGGCACTACAACCGGGATCCGGTTTTGGCCTTATTTAACAAATCTCTCCACCGGTCCAGATTTCGAGCCGATGTCATCCAATTTGCCACTCCCAGACTCTGGGCATCCTGGTCTACGCCATCCTTCCATCGCAGACAAGGTCTGCCGCGCTATCTTTTTTGTTAGAGCAGTCTTCACTACAGCGTTAGGGATACCATTCAGTCCCGGGGTCTTGTTTTTTTTTTGACAACCGTTGCAGCCAAGAGCACCTCTTCGGTGATCAAGAGAGGTATCTCTCCTTCATTGATACTCCACTCCTCTTGCACGCTCAGCACCTCATCATCATCATCATCGGCACTACAACCGGGAACCGGTCTTGACCATATTTAGCAAGTCCTGAGGCTTGTTAAAATTTCCATAATGATTTTGTTTTTTCCGGGCAAGGTCATTAGTCAGCACCTCATCACACTGTGGGAAAAGCACAGCAACGATTCTGCCCATGTCAGTTTTCCTTTTGCATTTGATTACTGTTGTGTAGTCTTTTCATGACTATCCTGTAGGCGCTGCCCCATGGGCTGTTATCTAATTCATCCCTTAGAGAGCAGAACGCATCATATTTACTTTTACGGATTACATTCCTCAACTACTTCCTTTTGTTGACGAATTCCATATGCAACTGTGGGTAGGTGTTACGGTTTCTTGCTCTTTGTTGCAAGCGTCGCAACATGTTGGACTCCGATCGCACATGGACGATTTCTGAGTTCGACTAATACACTGGTTTGATATCCCCTGCAGGTTGTCTTTTTCGTGGCATAGAAGCATCGCATGCGATAGTTAGCCACTTCATGACTTTTCCAGCTTGCCTGTTCGCATCGGCCTCTGTGTCAAACTGTTCGATTTGGCCTTACGTACATAATCGAGCTGTTCCACATCGAGGTCCTTCTCTTTCCACTCATTTTTCTTGGTTTTCTTCGCCAATTTGCCAGTGATGAATCCCCTATGTGGTAATATTTCGTACATCACGACTTGGTGGTCACTATGGATATAGGTGTCCAAAACTCGCCACTCCATACTTCTTGCCAACATGGAGTTGGCAAATGTGGTGTCGATTTAGGATCGGCCTCTCTCGTTTATAAAGGTGTCATCGACACTATCATTAAGTAACATCACACATAGTACTGCGAAGGCTTCGAGCAGTGCCTGGCCTCTACTGTTAGTCCTTGTGCTTCCCCACTTTACCGCCCAAGCGTTGAAATCTCCAGCAACTACAAGACGGTCCTTATCTCTAGATGCTTGTGTTATCCTGTCCAAAAAGCATTTGAATTCTTCTATTTCCCTCCTTGGCGGAGCGTAACAACAGTAGAAATGAATTCCTCTAATCTTACCATAGGCGAATCCTTCCTCCCGCCGGACACTCCTGTGTTCTATAGGGGAATCTCCAGTTGTCCAGATGGCCGCTGCTCCACCGTTGTCTTCTTCCCATGTTATTGTACCAGTGTCAGACATCCTGTACTGCTCATTGGTGAGTACCACATCGGCACCATACGCTTTAACCCTTTGGGAAAGGAGATCTGTAGCGGTTCTACGAACCACCACAACCAACTATAGGTTGAGATGTGCTGTCCGCCAACGAACATACTTACCTTATTCATTACATACTTACTTACATACAGGCACGTAACAAGGGTCATAGGAAGATGCAACAATGTTGAACCCGATATCAAAAACCAAGGAACTTAACGTTCAAAAACGTTCAATATCGAGTCAACACATCCATTCATCGTATGGAAAACCAATCCCAAAATGCAGGAAACCATCGCATGTGAATCGACCACCCAGCCTGAGCAACAACGCGATGGTTTCCCACGAAATACCATTGTCGGTAAATAGACCGAAGAACGGATGCATACGCTGGTAGCTAAATGCAATTAGTACCTAAACCAGGCACACTTGCGCAAACAAACAATTCGTTGCGCCGCTGATTAGCAGGCGAACAATCATAAACGCATAACACTATCCCTGATAGATGTTTATGATGGAAAAGGCAAACAAAGCCTTACATCCCATAATCCGTGTACGCATCCGAAATGCAGGCGATCCTTTTGCTCATGCCAGATGTGTTGGATAAACAAACCAGCGAGTGATCGGAGAATAAGCGGCGGCATCCGATCAACGGACAAAGGAGGACAGGATTTCGATCACCACCACAATGGTGATAATGATGATTACGATGAAAAACCTTCGTTTCACAGATACGTTGGGAAAATTTCCCCTACGATGGGGGATACGAATTCAGTTTGTCGAAGAGTCTCAAGAATAGCATCGAACCAGAGGAACCCCATCGTGGAGGCATACAGGGGAGCGGAAGACGAACCGTCCGCATCGGCGGTTGAAATACGACTTAATGATTCAACCCTCGTTTGGAGTGAGTTTTGTGGTGTGGTGAAAAGGAAAGTAAAGTTCCTTTGACCAGTAACCAATGTAAGGCGATCTCTGGCACGCGGTGGTGTGTGTGTGAGATCGTACCCATCACCGTGTTTATCGATGCAATTAGCAAAGGATAAACGGAACCTGAAACGAGGAAAAAAGAACAAAGGGATCGAATAGATCATTGTTTACGCTGTGCATTGTGGCTATCATAGGCGGCAATTCATCGGAGAAATGGTGCTGAAAACAAATAAGGGCATCATTACAGTCGTGGATGAGTGGTGCGGATGCGTTAATACATGCGTCGCCATTAGGAAAAGGTGCTATTGGGTTTTAATGTTTATGGCCTCTCAGACAGCACTAGGAACCGAGTTCTTGTTTGTACTAGGAAATGCTAGAGGATTCGGTTCCGATGATAATGCTTGGTGATGCGGCAATTGTTTGCAGATTGGACAAACGAATCGCGGGTCGGTTTATTGCAGCTGTATAAACAAGCTGTCCGACATAGCATTTTACGATGACAAGGGTGCCGAAAGGTTTGGGATTTTTGATGCCGTATGATGTGAAGAATTCTTTACAGGAAATTTAAATAACGCATTAAATGCGTGAAAGCTGTGAGAATTCTCTTTAGGGATTTTCAGATAATGCGTTGGATGCATTAAATGTCCCTGAGAAAGGAAATGTTTCAGGTATGCTGGTGATTGGGATGCAAATATGGGTTGCGAATATGGGGGGTTCTTCAGGTGAGCTTTAAGAACGCCGACAGGTTCATTAGAGCCGTAAGACGTGTGATGACCGGGTAAATAGAAGAGACGAGGGTTTCGTAGATTTCGGGGATTAGTAGAAAATGGGAGGGAAGAGAGCAGGCTTGGGCAGTTGATTGAAACTGAGAGTAGCCGGTAGATGTAGAGAATGACGGCATGAATTCTGCGCTCTTCAAGCGTGTTAAGGTTAATTAGATGAAGACAGCTCATGTATGGGGGTAGAATCACAGGATTTTCCCAATTCAGTCCTCGGAGGGCAAAACGTAAAAAACGACGTTGCAAGCTTTCGACCCTGCGAATTAGGCACGAATAGTGAGAGGACAAATCTGACTAGCATATTCAAAAAGGCGGCGGACAAAGGCTATATAGAGCGATCTGGAAACGTAGAGATTAGAGAATTCTTTCGACTAGCGTTTCACAAAACCAAGAACAGAGGTGACCTTGAGAATAATGTCATCAACATGTGGGATGAAGTTAAGCTCCCTATCACATAAGATGCCAAGGCCACTAATCGTTTGTACAGGTGGTATCTGTTGGTTGAGTAAGACATAGGAACGTAGCAGGGAAGGGGATCGTTTACGGGAGAGGGTGATTGAGTGACATGTGACAATATTTATTTCGATGCAATTATTTTGGCACTCGGCATCGGAATCACAACGACTTATGTCACACACCAATTTTTTTAAACTTTTAAATGATTCCGTTGTGGGATGGAGTTTCATAAAAAACATTCCGTCGGAGTCCATGTAGAGAAGTGAGGAGTCGACAGAAGAGTGGATCGTATTGATGAGTTTAGTGTCGTCCGCGCATAGAGAGATGGAGGAGTGCTTGATACTGGAGTCTATATCATTAATAATAAGAATGAATAGGAGGCGTCCAAGATGACTGCCCTGGGTAACCCCTGACGTGGGAAGAAAAGGAGTGGAGAGGATGGATCTAAGCCTGACACAGTAGCTTCGATCGTTAAGATAGGAAGAAATCCACTTAATCACTAGGGGTCGAATCCAAGGATGAGGTTGTGTGATATTTGGTCGAAGGCCTTGCTGAAATCGGCTGTGATTACATATACTTCATTGCCGTTCTCTAAGGAACGGAGAGCGTGGGATGAGAATTCAACTAGACTGGTGGTGGTCGACCTAGCCGTAAGGAAACCGTGCTGGTGGGGTGAGATGATGAATTTCCAGCAAAAACATAACGCGTTGTAAAGAATGACTTCGAACAGTTTTAGAATATACGACAGTTTGGCGATGGGGCGGTAGTTACTAATATCCTTTTTTGGCCCCTTCTTATGTATGGGGGTGACAAAAGAAGATTTCCAAATATTTGGGAAGGCACCTTGTGTAAGGGATAGATTGAATATCTTTGATAGCGGGAGTGAAAGAGAAGAGGAACATTTTTTGAAAAGGACAGCCAGAAGTCCATCAGGTCCAGGGCTGAAGTCGTCTTTAAGCAGCTTTAATTTTACTTCAACTAGGTGATGCTGGATAATTTGAGAGATGAAGGGGCCAAGCGAGAATTCGGGCAGCTTTTTGAAGTAAGAGCGGTTAGGCTCGAAAGAGTTGTCCGTGAAGGATTTTTTTAAAGAAAGAAGCGAAAGGATTGACAGTAGTTTGTGAGTCGGTTGAAGTAATCGTGTTTTGTGGGATTTTTTTAAAACGAGATTAACGAAATAAAACAATCAGTTTTATACTTTGGTTTTTTTTTTTGTTTCTTTATTATTGTTCTCACTTTTACACTCACTTATTTACTAATTAATTATTTACGGAGACCTACTTTTACACTTGCTTATTTAGTGATTAATTATTTACGGAGATCTTGGGACGACTAACCGTGGACTTCCTTCCTGCCGTTTTAGGGAACGTGCTTTCCTTACGGAATCTTTTGTTTCACTAACTTTTATTAGGGGAGGTCCGATTGTTCTCTTTTCTGGTTCGTTTTCCTACTTGGTGATTCTCTCTTAATCGGGAATCTCTCTTACTCGAAATCTCTCCCCTAGATGATATCGCACCCTCTATCTGTGTCCTGCGATTTCCTGTTTGGTCGCAGGCACAGATGCGCGGTCGCACCCACACGCACAGACGCGGATGTTGTTGCCTGTGTGGCCGGAGATCTTCCCAGGATCGCCAGAATTTTCATACCTTCTGCAGAATCGCTTTTGTGTATATTCGGACGTGTGGTTTATTATTCTTGGCGATCCTGGGATTGTGGTAATTATCGTCGGTTACGATAATTGTATTTAATTTTTCCCGATGGGGAGAGTGTTTGCTAGTTATTACTGTTCCTCCGCAATGGCCTTTGTTTAGGCGATGTGCATTGCGGTAGGATCAAAGGTTTAGCCAATGGATTGTTTTACGGCAATTTGCTTATCGCCGGGGATTTGATGTTTGTCGATATCTGGCGCAGCTGTGCCAGCCACTTGTGTTTATCCAGCTAATGGATCGATACACAATTTCTATACTGGGTCGTGTGCTTCGATCGCCGTGCAGGCATTATGAAATATTCGAGACTTAAGGCCCACGTATCTGTGGATACGTGGGGTTGTTGACGCCAGTATGAATGTCGCCTTTGGCTAGGGGAAACGGTGGGCCAGGGGGGGGGGGGGGGGCATGTGAGGTTTGGGCTAAGGTGAGTATGTTCCTTGGTGAAACGACAGGTGTTTCAGCCTACTGTGGTTTGTGCGGTTCGTGGAACCGCCACAGTGTCATAGGAAAGGGAGTTGGTTTAGGCGTCAGATTTACCTTTATAGTTGATAAAGTGGAAAAAAGATTTGCGGTCATTTATCAGATTGTTTTGTGTTTTTGTGAGATAATTGTAATAAAGAGCGTTGTAAGAATGTTCGAGTAGTCCAGGGAAGAGCGTGTTCTTACGAAAATGTTCCACAAATTATTTCTCTTGTTCCGAAGAGTACGGATGAATAGTGAATGGTGTACCAGTAACATTTTCGATAAAATAACCCATCAAATGATCATCTTCCTCATGTCGGGCTGGTCTTTGAACAGATATTAATAGACATTTTCTAACCACTAAAAATGCTTTAATACTGTTCGGTTTGGGTTCGTTTTTCAGATCTTGTGGAGTCCCATAAAGGAGCATTCAAGCACGCTCTCTCTTTATCTTAACCAAAAACGATCATTATTCTCAAGAATATTTCTTCACTCCACAACTCGCGTCTTCTTCAAGTCAAAATGACTACTCCAGGTCTTATGTCTGTATAACAGTTGCCAAATATAGTATAGGAGGCCAAATCCAAAAAAAAAAACACGTTTTCGAAAACCATAGCATATACAGTGGTTCGTTTGTGGTTGACTTGTGAATAGTATTAATGGTAATTAATTTTAAAATGCAAAGGTGTCCTCAGGTAGCTCTCACCATGCCCATTACTTGCTGTGAGAATGTGTATAAAAGTATTAAACTATTTTGTAAGATATCTTATTGCCAATCGAGCTGAAATGGACAGGAAGTTTAAGGAAGAACAAGAAAGAAAACGCCATAATCGTGAAGAACGGGCACGAGGTTTCCCACGTACAAAAGAGGACTTCGGGGTATTATTGGGAAACGTTCAAAAATGGAAAACGGCTGAAGTATGTATTATCACCCTATTTATTTATTTATCTATTTATTATTATTAATTTTAAATTTTATTTACAAACTGTAAATATATAATTTTAAATTTTACAGCAAACTGCTGATGCTTGTTCATTGGGATTCATTGCATTTATTTTGTTGATATTTCAACACATTTGTTTATTTATTTATTTATTTGTAATAATAAATACCAACTGTTTAATATTCATTGAATTTCGTTTTATTAAGCTTAAAAGGATATCGACTATGTACTCAGGAGCACCGAGACTGGCGGAAGTTAACCTCTTACTAGAGAAGGAAATTCATCTATTGAGTAAAATTGAGAGGCAACGGCAGATTGTGCAAAAGTCAGTTAAAGAATATCGAGAAAAGCAACTCCTTAACGAATTGGGCGAACCACTTAAATGGGTTGGGTATAAAGGTATATGAGGCTGAAGATGGTTTCAAGTTCACAGAAATGGTGTTTATATAAAAGTTTTCTCTTTATAGATCTTGTAATTGAAATGGATTTACTACGAAACCAACGAGCGCGATTTTTAACAGGAATATTGAAGGAACTTGAAAAGGATTCGTCAGTGGAACAGCGCCTTCAGCTGCTTAAATATGTTAGTCAAATCATAGAGCCGGAACAAGATTTTCCACATCTAAATGAGGTAATCAATGCAAATGATTGAAGAAATTAAGTGATTCAATTTAATAATTATTATTATTCTAGTAGTGTGACATTTTTATTTATTATTAAGGTAGGCAGGCCCAAGAGTTAAAAGTTGAAGTAGATTAATGAAAAGACTGCAGTTCAAAATAGAAAGTACGGTAGAAAAGTTATTGCCTTGTTTCGCATTGTGAGTAGGGCGTTAGAATATACACAAAGCTAAGCCAGCTTGTCGTAAGAGGTGACTAAAGACCGAATGGTATGTGGACTAGCAGCGGCCTGTCGCCCGATTAAGTACCACCCCACAAGTTATAGGCCCCGTGAAATGGTCGAGAAAAATCCTTGGTCATTTTTAAGAGTTGGGCTGATGGACTGGTTTAAGAAAATGTTGGTTTAGGCGGTAAGTCGGTCTTAAGGTGAGAGACCACTGTTAGAACCCAAACCTGATCATCATTATCATCACCATCATCGGCACTACAACCGGGATCCTGTTTTGGCCTTATATAACAAATCTCACCACCGGTCCCGATCTCGAGCCGATGTCATCTAGTTTGGCACTCCCAGGCTCTGGGCGTCCTGGTCTAGACCATCCCTCCATCGCAGACACGATCTGCCGCGCTGTCTCCTTCCACACATCCTGTCACAAAGGACTCCGAGCAGGCTCCTCTTCGCTAGGTGTCCCGCCCACCGGAGTCTACCGAGCTTGATTTTTCTTAGAACATTAGTTTCAAGGTAGATCACGTACAACTCATAGTTGTAGCGTCTCTGGAATCGTCCTCCTCACATACGGGGCCAACAACTCTCCTTAAGACCTTCCTCTCGAACGCGGCTAAGAGTTCATAGTGCTTTTATTGAGCACCCAAGTCTCGGATCCGTACATGAGTACTGGAAGACCATGGTCTTGTACAATAGTAGCTTGAATGTTCTGGATAAATTTCGGGTTTTAAAAAGGCTTGATAGACCATAGTAAGCTTATAGCGTTTGAAATAATAGTGAAGAAGATCGTGTGATTCGAACTGACGCTATGACAGCTCGAATCACGAAAAAAATTTTACCTAAGCGTTACACACCAGGCTACTGACCGTGTTTTGAATTTGATTTCGTCTATATTCCACTGATATGAATTATTTTTATTTTATCGCTTGGTATACGGTTCTGATGTATTTTTCTTATTCGATTTTTCGTTCGGTGTTCTTCACTATTTTTGCTTGTGCATTGTGTGTATCTGTTAGAGTTGCCACAAGCTCTGTTAGATTTGATCAGCTGTTTGCGTATTTCTTCTTCCATAATGTTATTGGCTGATACTATTGACCCAAGGTAGTTAAAGTATTGCACTACTTCAAATTCGTGCTCCACTAGCCTGACAGTTACACCAACGTTAGGTCTTCTCTTCGCAGAAGTTGCCACCATGTACTTAGTTTTCCACTCATTAATGTGCAGTGCCAGTTTTTGTGCCGCCTGCTCGATCTGGGCGAAGGAGTCCTGTACAGCCGATTCGGTTCTACCGATGATGTCGATGTCATCTGCGTAAGCAAGTATCTGGTTGGACTTGGTGACAATAGTCCATCTAGTTGTGACGCCAGAGTCACGGATTGCTTTCTCCAACACCAGGTTGAAGAGGAAACAGACCAGACCGTCCACTTGTAAGAGTCCATTAAAGATGTTTATAGGTTTGCACAGCAATCTAGTTGTTGTTACTCGCCCAGTTACGATGGTCATGGTCAACTTACAAAGTCGTGTCAATTTGTTTGGAATGCCGAACTCTCTCATGGCATTATATAGCCCTACCCTGGGTATGCTGTCGTAGGCGGGCTTAAAGTCTATAAATAGATGATATAATGGAATCTTAAATTCCAGACATTTTTCCATCGCCTGCCTAAGGGTGAATATCTGATCAATCATTGATTTGCTTGGGATGAAGCCACACTGATATTGACCAATGATGGATTTAGCATATGGGGCTATCTGATCTTGTGGGATAGTGGAGAGTATCTTATAGGCGATACTCAGCAATGTTATACCCCTATAGTATGGGGTATGGGACAAATTATACCACGACGCCAATCTTCCGGCATCTCCTCTTGGTCCCATCCGTGCACCACGATCTCATGAATTGTGGGATGTAACGCTGTCCGTCCTTGTTTGATCAGCTCAGCTGGTATGCCATCAGCTCCGGGGGCTTTATTTGATTTCAGCTTCCTTATGGCTTTTGCTGTTTCCTCAATGCTCGGCGACGGCAGCATTTGGTCTTGATATTGCATTGGTGGAACCTTCAATTCTTCTGTTAGCCGACCATTCAGCAATTCATTGAAGTGCACTTTCCATCGCAGCATGGTGTGCACCGCGTCATACCGTGAATTATTTGGTAGAACTTCCTCGCCTGGTGCGGACTCGCTTTCTACTTTTCTTATTTCACAGACCCGCGTTCTATGAGACCGCTGCATTGTCCGGTATGCAGCATTCTTACGTTCAGTCGCTAGTTTGTACTCATATGAAACCAGTTGGTCTGATCTGTACGACTACTGCCTAAGATGGAGTTGGTAGTACTAATGACAGTATTCTTAAGGGGTGTCCATTTCTCTTCAACGCCCGGAATTCTGGCCCCAGGACTTACTCTCTCTCCATCGAGCTCTTCGCATGACCAAAGGCGAGTCTTACCGCATGACCACAGGTGTTGCTGGTTCTCAATGCGTAAGGCAATCGTGTTGATCCGAATTGCGCGCTCGGAAAACCATACCAACAAGATAGTGATCCGAGTCGAGGTTGGCACTTCGGTACGTTCGTACCGTCATCAGGCTCGAGGAGTGGCGGCGATCTATCAACACGTGGCGAGTGGTTTCATCAGGTGATACCCAGGTGGCCTTGTGGATATCTTTACGCGGAAACCTGGTACTCGCAACGACCAAGTTTTTCGATGCTGCCAGTTTGACGACTCGTAGTCCATTGTCATTAGTGTTCTCATTCATGAAAACCAGCTCCCGACCTATTTTCGCATTCAAATCACCAAGAACGATTTTCTCATCGCACTCGTATCTTGGGCAGACATTGAGGGCCCGTTCAACGTTCTCGTAGAATTCTTCTTTTTCGTCTTCAGGGGACTCCTCTATAGGTCCGTGAACGTTTATGAGGCTTATGTTCTTAAACTTGCCTCGCACGCGAAGAGTGCATAACCTTTCGTCTATTGCATTAAACCCGATGATGGCAGGTTTCAGTTTTTGGCTGACTAGAAAGCCTACCCCGAGCACATTGTGTTTTGCATGGCAGCTGTAATAAATGTCATACTCATTTCCTTGAATTTTCGTTTCCGTGGTCGTCGTCGTGTATCCGGTCCATATCCGAAGCTTGTTAAATTTGCCATAATAATTCGCTTTTACGGGCATGGTTATTAGCCTTGGGCTAACCTTTCTCAGGATGTCGCTGCATGCATTGGTTCACTACTTGGCGGGTGTTACAGTAGCTATCCAGGGGTGTCGCGTGGAGACTACATGTCAACTTTGATTGAACTGGGACAGGGAACAGGTCCTGGCCTTCGCCGGGTTGAAAGCAATCAGTGACTTTGCCCTGTATGTTCGCGCCCACCCCCCATGTAACATATTATTGTGTGTAAAAGGTATTTATAACATACTCCCCCTCTCTTTTTCAGATATCTTGACCCCGAGCCCAACATCCTCACGGATGTGGGTGATTCTGGTTATCGCAAGATGACCAGAAGCCAGAAACATGATAAAGGGCACATTTGCCCTTGTCTCGTTTAAGTCGGGCTCTCGCCACTCCCTTTTTGTTAATCTTTTTACTTATTTATTATTATTATTATTATTATTATTATTATTATTATTATTATTATTATTATTATTATTATTATTATTATTATTATTATTATTATTATTATTATTATTATTATTATTATTATTATTATTATTATTATTATTATTATTATTATTATATATATATATATATATATATATATATATATAGATATATATATATATATATATAGATAGATATATATATATATATATATATATATATAGATATATATATATATATATATATATATATATATATATATATATATATATATATATATATATATATATATATATATATATATATATATTTGGGGATGTCTTCCCCAATCTGCGTTCGATGTCCAACTGTCTAAGTTGCGGCAATGCTGCGTTCGTTGGTTGACTCACGTCCTGTCGTGGCGGCGGCTGATGTCGAAGTGCCCGCGTGTTCGCGCCAATTGTTCACACATGTGGTATTTGTCAAGTGAAATTGGTGGGAAAGATCTGGCGTCGGTTCTCGTTCTACGTGTGAGCGAGACCAACGTAGTACCGCGTCGACTCCACGCCAATTCAGCCGTGACTCTCCTTTGTGTGTGAAGGTGACCGAGAGTGTGCTTGACTTAATTAGTCGAATGCTACTCTCGGTGTAAGTTTTTGCTTACGGCGACTGCGTGGAGGTTGTGGATTTTGCTGACCATGTGGAGTGGGCTTCCCCATTGGCTGGAGGAGGGCCGAACGATGCCCTTCTCGAGGAGATCCGCGAAGGTCGCCTTGGCGGCCTCGAGCTTGTCTCCGCTCAACCTGCGTGGGCGTTCGAAGACCGGTGGGCCCGTGGTGCAGATGGCGTGCTTTACCTTTAGTCCGGGGATCTGGACGGGGCCGGCATTAGGGGTGAAAACGTCACGGAATTCTTCCAGTAATTTCGTGTATCGTTGTGCTGTTTTGTGATTGTCGAGCGGGCCGGCGATAGCGGAGACTGAGTGCAGTGCTGCTGGGGCGATGGTTCCGCGTGACGCCACGTCGGTAAGTGGGTCGGTTAGGCGTTTGTTTTTTATGTCGACCATGAGTCCGTATTTCGCCAGGAAGTCCGCCCCCAGGATGGCGTGGGGGACGTCGGCGACGATGAAGTCGTATTCGAGGCGCCGTTGCAAACCCAGGTCCAATGTGCGTCGTTGGTGTCCGCACGTGGATATGGGCGTCGAGTTAGCCGCGTACAGAATTCGGTCCTGTCTCCGGAGGTTTTTAGCCCGTCGGGGTAGCAGCGAGACGACCGAGCCCGTGTCGACGAGGAGTCTGCTCTGGGAGAGCCGGTCGTGTAGGAGCAGGCGAGGCTCATTGTGGGGGCCCACCTCCGTTACCTGCATTCGAGGTGGGCGACTTAGTTTCCCGGCCTCGCGAATGCGCAAGGTGGTCTACAGGTGCGCGCGTCGGCGCCGAATTCCCGATGATACCAGCACGATTGCTCCTGGGTTTCGGTCTCGTATCTGTTGCGTGCACTGTGTGCTGGCCTTGGTCTCGGTTGACTTTGCTGCTGTCGCCTGTTAGGGTTATCCAGGTTGGGTGACTGACTGCTGATGGTTAACTGTACGATGGCCGCCTCCAGGGCGTCGATCCGCTGGGCGAGTGTATCCTGGGACCTTTTCTTGTCGCCGACCGCCATGATATCCTCCAGGGGATTGTCGACGACCTCGTCCGCCGCGGAGATCAGATCCTCCGTGGTTTGGGGCTTGAATATCCTCAAGGTGTTTTGGGCATTTTGCGGTAGGAGCGATCTCCATTTTACCAACAGCACCCCTTCGTCGATCCGCATTCCGGCGAGAGCCTCCATTTTTCGCCACATTCGGGACGGTTTCAGATCGCCGAGTTGGAGCTCTGTGAGCACTGTGTGGAGCGTCTTTTCTTCAGAGTCTGTTGTGCGACGTAGGATACTTTCCTTAAGCGTCCTGTATTTGTCCGCTGCTGGTGGGTTGGCCAAGACGTCAGCAAGCTCGTCGATTGTGCTGGTGTCGAGGGCGCCCAGGACCAGGAAGAACTTTTGGCCGTCGTCCTGGATGCCATTCATTGTCAGCATTCCCTCAGCTTGAATGAACCACGCATGGGGGTGGTTGCGCCAGAAAGGTATTAATTTTACCTTTGGCATCGCGTCGGTCCGATGGTGGGCGGCAGCGTCTAGGAGGGTACAGTTTTCGATGCTGCTGTCTTTGATTTTTCCTCCTCGAAGCTCCGTGTTGGCGTGTTTGTTGTTTCCTTTTTTTTTGTTTTTTTTTCCGGGGTCACCACTTTGGGGATGTCTTCCCCAATCTGCGTTCGATGTCCAACTGTCTAAGTTGCGGCAATGCTGCGTTCGTTGGTTGACTCACGTCCTGTCGTGGCGGCGGCTGATGTCGAAGTGCCCGCGTGTTCGCGCCAATTGTTCACACATGTGGTATTTGTCAAGTGAAATTGGCGGGAAAGATCTGGCGTCGGTTCTCGTTCTACGTGTGAGCGAGACCAACGTAGTACCGCGTCGACTCCACGCCAATTCAGCCGTGACTGTCCTTTGTGTGTGAAGATGACCGAGAGTGTGCTTGACTTAATTAGTCGAAAGCTACTCTCGGTGTAAGTCTTTGCTTACGGCGACTGCGTGGAGGTTGTGGATTTTGCTGATCCGCCACATATATACTTTTTTTTGTAATATACATAAGTACAGATTTTAAACTAAAGTAAATACGTTTAACTAATACATATTTAAAGCCAATAAATATTTAAATATCATCGTTTCAAAACTCAGCCTATTATATAAATCAACATATGCATTGAGGATTACCGCCTTGGAGGCTTTTGTACCGCCGCTCGAATTTGTGGCGTAGTTTTGGCCTGTAGGACGAATAGCTTAGGGACTTGATTATGTTTTTGGGGGAGAGTTTTTATATTCTTTGTTTGTGGTCCCTTAAGCATGTCGGCGAATGTATATCTATTTTGGATGAAATTTGGGTGGTCTGTTTTCCAAAGCCTGACTTGGCTATTTGCTTAGCCGAGTTTCCTTGGATCTTTGAATTCTCTTTATACTTAGAACAGTTCCTGTAACTGCCCGGGTGTCCTGCACATTTGTTGTGCGATCATATTTTGCTCACGGAAGTTTGCAGACCATCGGAATTAAAGAAACATTGCCCTTTTATACTAAAACTATCCTTTTACTATTAACTATCTCGTCGAGGTTTGTATGGTAAAAGTATCTGCAAAATTCCTAGAAGAGCAGACAAGATTTGTCGTACACTTCGATTGGAACAAAAATTCTGGGAATTGCGTGGGAATTTAGTTGGACAAATTCCCGGAAGTTACAATCATCAAATGCATTATAGATATGCTTTATAAAGTTTGGGAAATTTGTGTTTATACATGATAAATGAACATCTGGTTTGGTTTGTCTGGCATTCGGTTTAATTTGGGATTATTGGGACTATAGAGAATTGAATCAATGTGCGACAAGCGACAAATGAACATTTGGTTCTATTTATCCAGCATTTGATTCTATATTAATTTGGATTATTGGATAAGGATTTGAGGATATTGTGTGTATGTGAGTATGAATAGTGTGGGGGCGGGGCTTTGTGGGCCACCAGAAGGGTATCAAAAAACAAAAACCTATGAACATCTGGTTCAATTTATCCGGCATTCGGTTTAATTTGGGACTATTGGGAATTGAATCAATGTGCGACAAGCGGCAAATGAACATTTGGTTCAATTTATCCAGCATGTGATTCTATATTAATTTGGATTATTGAATAGGGATTCGAGGATATTGTGTGTATGTGAGTATGAATGGTGTGGGGGGGGGGGGGGCTTTGCTTTGTATCAAAAAACAAAAACGTACACCCGTGTATTTAAGGCAGGAACCTATCTTCTTGAAATTAATTCTGGTTTCCTAATTATCCAAAAAATGTCTGTTTGCATAGTCGCAATTCATTCCACAAGTTCGCTCATTTTTGCTATTCTGACAAGTCTTATTTCTACTCCCGCTTGCCAATCTTTGAACTTTCTGTACAATCATCAGACATCAAAAATATCAAAAAGACATTTTATGCGCAGAAATAATAAAGCCTAGTGGGAAGGTGTGCAGACAAATAGAGTTAAGTAATTTTCATAACTCCAACTCAAATGGACACTATAATATCATCTTCGTAGACTAGTGATTCCGTGAGTATGAATGTAAATATGGGCTTGGACCAGAGGCTGAAAACGAATGCTTAAACTTCTAACATGATCGTGCATTTTACAGCGGATGTGGAAATATATAGACATTAGAGCATACGTGCTAGACCTTAAGACAGATCATTTCATTTTAAAGTGTAATTTTCTGGTGGTGATACCTGACCACTGACGTCCCACTTTAAAAATCTCAAATTATTCTTGACCACGTCTATAATCTAAAAGAATAAAAATGAATTCCGGAGTTTCTCAAAGCTGAGCCGCCTCCTGAATACTGTGTAAAACAAATGGACTTGACCCACTATTTCCGATCTATTCAACAGAAACGGATGTCACCGACACTGCCCGCAACTAACCAGAATTACATTCAGACTCCTAATTTATCACCCACATGCGTCTCCGCGTCTCTTCCCTTAAAACAAGGAAGTACGGCGGTTTGACCCCAACGAACCTTCTCAGAAGCGGTCTTTCAAAGAGATCCCTCGTCATTTTAAGGATAAGGAGACGCGCTCCCTGAGGAAAAGGTTACAACAATCTGAACAAGCGTAGGTGGCTAAGATTGAGTAAACAAATTTCAACATAACGAGGGTAGCTGACCCCTAATATGCTTTATGGACAACAATATTAATATAAACATTGGAGTAGGGTCATTTTTCTTTATTTTTTTGGGTCCTTTGGTTAGGAAACAAAGGGAAATAAAATAAGTTTTCGATCTAAAAAGAAAATATATACTGTACCGCGACATGAATTGCTACCGGAAACGAATCGAAACGCTGTATATTATCATTTTATTAATAATAATAAAACAAAAGATGCAATAACGAAAAAGCACCTAATAGCAGGAAAACCGAGCTAACTTCTCTGTCGCAGTAATTATCTGCGATAAAAAAAATGTACGTACATTTCACTTACGAAGGACCGGTTAAGTTAAAATACATTTTTGTCAGACGAGATCTAGCATTTAGTCACTTACGTTTAAGATATAAAAACTTGGAACTGTGCGGATAAGAAATATGTTTAAAAATAAAAACTGACAAAACTCCAATAAAACTCCCATATAATTTTCAAAAATAAAAGGAAGACAACTTGGAGATGCGGGGCATCGATCCCCGTACCTCTCACATGCTAAGCGAGCGCTCTACCATCTGAGCTACATCCCCAACTA
The DNA here is from genome assembly GCA_963931805.1 of Microdon myrmicae. Taxonomy (NCBI): domain Eukaryota; kingdom Metazoa; phylum Arthropoda; class Insecta; order Diptera; family Syrphidae; genus Microdon; species Microdon myrmicae. Next base: position 87,670,130 of record OZ007499.1, on the reverse strand, counting down.
ATTTGACTATGAAATTTATTGAATTTGAACAGAATACCTTGAAAATATATAAGTAGAAATGAATATTTTGATTGAAATTTTATGCATTTTATGCATTCTTTTTTATTGTTTTTCGTTGCAAACTATATACTATATTATGTATTTTGCGGATACCTAGCGACTTAATCAATCAGTTGTATCATATGATAAATTTGTTTCTATATTTATTTCTGTGACTTTTTGAGTTCACAATATACATTTGTTATACATGCAGTTGGATACAACTTTCTTTTTTACAATTTCAGACTGACATTAATTATAGAATTTCTCCTTCTTATACGAGTATTAACAAATTGGGTTTTCGCTGGCATTCTACATAACACCTTTAGGATATTATCACTATTATTTATTGTTATTTATTATTAGTACCAAGTAATTTAAAATTACATATCAATAAAGCTAACTAATAATGAGCCTATCAGCTGAAGGTATTGACTCTGGCTTTCAGTATAATCAGAATTTGTGTCTTTCGACCACAATTTTATTTTTGAGTTCTTAATTTTCAACACTTCTAATCGTGGCTGCTGTAATCTTCCCAACAAGAGAACATGCTATGGTGCATCTATTTTGCTCCAAGTCAGAGCTAACTTTTGGACGAACAGGGGACTTTCCGAGACCCATTTTTATGGTCTGACGTGAGTCCTAGCCGGATCGGGTTCTTATCATTCATAGTACCAAATTATTTTTAAAAGTACTCACCCAAACTTAGACAGAAGAGAGAAATAGCAGATTAGTGAAATTTATTATTTAAATTTATATTAGTTTTCTTGACTAACTCTTACTGATCATCTTGATACGTTGTGGTTCTGTATCCGCTGCGTGTCTCTTGTAATGTAATGTATGAATTCTTTGGGAGATGATGTATAGCTGAGCCACTTGTTGCGTATGAGGAGGTTAATCAGTAGTATAATTTGGGTGATGATTGATTACTTGATTTCCAGGTGTTGGGAAAATCCATTCAACGCCGATTTCGGGGGTTCATACCCCAGCAGTTGTGTGGCCTAGCAACAAGCGTAAGTGGCTCCCGGATTGCATACGCCGTAATTCCCCGGTGGCGGTTACTCGGTCAACGGTGCTTGATTTAGCAACTGGATGCAGCGTAACGGCCCGTTACGTGCAGTTGGCAGTCACCCGATTCGGTAACGGGGCGACCACGGTAAACCTCCTGGTCGAATTCCTGGAATCACTTTGGCCTCGTTAATTACTTACTCCAACAAGGGGACACCTCCTCTTTCACTCGTGCTGCATGCGCCTCCTTTTCCAGCAAAGATCACAAAGGAAAACAAACGGGATATTCATCTAACAAGGGAGTCTCGCTTAGACGTATTTATTTGAACACTTCGAACATTATCATTAAACATTAACTTCAACTTTCAATCTTAAATAAACTTTTTCTTTTTAAGGGAGCGCAACACATTTTCAACAAGTCAGACGAAAGAACAAAAGAAAAACGTGAAAAAATAAAATAATTCGTTTCATGCGACTGAACTTAACATGCTCTTTCTTCGAGGAGATCCGATCTTATCCCTTTTTCGTTGTCAAAACGTCAACAACGGAATTCCGAACAAAAGGTTAACCCTCCATCTCTCTCGCTCTCCACTCACGTCCACTTCGAAAAACAAATTCGAACTCGAAGAACTGCACGATCCACACCCGAATCAGGGCGGGTTCAGAAACTCACTTCAGGATCGTACAATTCTTCCACCACCTTACCATCATACTATTTTAAAACAAAAGTATTAAATTCAATTATTATTATATTTACTAAATGCAAATTCTTAAATGATGGTGGTGGCCGACGTACGTAACACACCTCCCCCCCCGCACAAGACTGCGTGCCATTCTTAGGAGAGGAATGTCACGCCGGAGAGTGGACGGCGGAGAGCAAACAAACAAACAATTAACAAACCAATCAACAAATAAATAAATAACTAAATAAATAAATTAGTCTACATGCTTAGAGGTTAATGTTAGTACGTTTTAGGCTACCTATATACTAGGGTTAGTAAATATAAATAAATAAATAAATAAATAAATTAATAGGGGAACACTAACTACACAGATTCCCATCTATCGCGGCGGGCCCGACACCGAAACGACGGTCCGACCGAAAGCTCGACCGCCCACACGATCCGGTTAGGACCACCTCGCTAAGGCGAGGCGATCCCCTCTCGTTCTACCTCCGAAATGTCACCCGGCCGGCAAAAGCGTCCCGCTCCTATATATTTACTTTAATCCTCCTCTTTTGGACTCGGTACTTGCCTCGGTCCATGGGTTGGTAGATCGGGGGGTTTGTCCCGTTTCGACGGCAAAACCTACCATCACCCGACATTATAGTGCGCTTTCGCACTTTCATATTTGCGATCCAACCCCCAGCACTGGGGTTTGCCTCTGCAGTCTTCGCTGGGACTGCGCCTGCAGCATTAGGCCTGGCCTTAAAGACTTTTCGTCAGACTCTCAAGATGGTATCCCTCGACGAAGGTCCTTTACAAGGACGAAGATTCCGGAGGGTAACCAGAGTCTGGCCAGCTAGGATCAGGGGCTCCAAGTTATAGGAAGGCTTATCCTTCCCTTATTTGTTCGTTTATATAGAACGTTGTCTATAACTATACTACCAACGTCCGCTGTTCGGGGTTCATCCGGATGACCACGTGGGTAGCACGTGGTTGAACAGCTTTTCGCAGCCCTCCCCTGTATGGGTAGGGTCTCCGGGCGAGTACCTGCCGCAGTATCGACCTTAACAGGTCCCTTTGGCACGTCTCCCCGTTTGGCTGCCACATGTTCAACCCTTCCCGTCCCATAGTTGACAAATTGAATGGAGAATGGCACGGGATTTACGGTCGTTCGGGGAAAAACCAAACAACCACCCGGCCCGTCTACCTTACAATTCCGAGACAGGAAGTCGTACCCCAACAATCCGTCTTCCTCCAAACCCGGCAAGGAGTCTACTATTTGGAAACTGCAGGGAATCTCATGGTGCAACTTGAGATTCCCAGTGCAACATCCCCTCGACTTACCTTTGACAAACAGCGCTTGGAGCGTTGTAGATTTATGCACATCCATGCCATATCCAGGATGGAGTGCCTTCAGCTTCAACAGGCTGATCTCAGCGCCGGTGTCCACGATTAGGCGCGTAGGGTTCCTACGGCCAATGTCTAGAGGGAGAGCGACAATCGGGACTCGAGTCGGCGAAAACTGAGAACAGCTGGAGCTGGGTTTCGTTTTTAGTGCGGTCGGGTAGGATCTTGCCGACCCGACCTTGGGGAGTTTCCCGAACTCTCCCATTTTGCTTTATGTCGACACTCTGCCGCCTTGTGAGTGTGTCGACCGCAAAACTCGCACAATGTTCCGCTCCTCCGTTCAGGAATATTCCGCTCGGGAGTCCCACTGGACACCGAACTAGCGGAACTGGAGCTATTCTTTCTGCCCACTTTGGGCCCAATGCGCCGGGGCTGCCATTCCCGGCTCCCCGCGCTGCCTGATGCGGCATCATGTCTCGCATCCGTCTTTGAGGATTTTGAGTCCATGGAGTCGGGTCGCCTACCGCCACCGCTCGACACGGACGACCGTCGCCCATCATCTCCATCCACCTTCCGAGAATCCCTACTTTTCGCGCTATCATTACCGGCGCCTCGATTTCGCCGACGCTGCCTCCGACGCCCTCTGCGCCTATTTCTCGCGCTTGCCCCAGTCTCCACACGGGTGTCTTGTTCTCGGCTCGCAACAGGTGCTGTTCCGGCGTGCCGCTTATGGGGAGAACCCTGGGAATGCTGTTGTTTTTCCCACCTTTGCCTGTATTCGCACCCGCGCAAGCTATGACCCTGTCGGCCACAAAACTCGCAACAGCACCGGACGCTGAATACTCTGGGGCCTGATGTCGCCGGCCCGCCGCCCGTAGACGGGGGCTGCGGCTCTGGTAGGGCTCTCCGCTGAAACTGTGGTCGCTGATAAGGCGGTTCCTGCCGTGCGAATCCGCCCTGCTGACCTCTACCCCTGTATGTGGTCTGGGGACCGCGCGTCCTCGTCGGACGATCCGGGCAGTCCACTATATCGTGGCCATACCGCCAACACTCGCGACAGAAGGGAGTGTTTCGTCTTTGTAGACACTCGTCGTACACGTGACCCCTCAGATTGCAAAAATTGCATATTGTCTGGGATTCCAGGGGGTGCGCCGATCGACCAACCGGATCCCTGAACGGATTGTCCCGACCCGATCGATCCTGTGGCACATACGTCCCCTGAGCCAAGCTCTGCGACTCTCCACTCTGGCTTGGCATGGCATTTGACCACGCACCCTCGCCAGAGGAGGCCGGAGCATAGGCACCAGCATCCCGTCGATAATTGAGAGGCCCGTACGACTGCTCCCGAACGAAACCATCCTCCCCCCGTCGACGACTATCAGGCTCTTCGGCCGGCAACACGAATGACACCGCCCGGGGATTTAAATTCGACAACACCGGCGCCGGCGCCGCGGCGTAATCCCTAGAAGTGGAGGATGTGTTTTCTAAAAGGGTCGAGCAACTTCCCGGTCCCGACTCCAATGTTTCCGACGCTCGTTCGGCGATTCCGTGCCGCGCATCTACAAACAGGTCGTCCTGCCTCAGCATTTCCCTTCGAGCTCGCTCGAATCCGGTTAGGTGGTCCACCAGGCTACGAAAAGGGACATTACCCAACGTGAGGAGGAAGTGTTTTAGTCCTTCCTCCCTCAGACCCCTCACCAACACCGGTTTGGCCATGCCCTCAAGCTGGCTGGCGAAGACGGACCTACCCTGGCGACCATAAAAGCGCTCAGCTGCCTCCTCGCACCGTACCACGGCCCGCTTCACCCGGGAAACGAAACCTGTGGCATCCTCGGAAGGAAGTTGTCGCATTTTGGAAAGTTGTGCGCACAACTCCTCATACGACACCCGGGGTTCGTAGGCCTCTCTAAGACGCTGTTCCGCTTCAAGGAATGTCGTGGGTGGTCTCTCCTCGAACATCCGATAGGCCTCGCCGCTCAGCCTAGAGGGCAGCCACCGGAGGAAGGTATGTTCCTCCTCCACCGCCAGCCCATCCAAGGTCCTTCTACAGCCCCCGGTCCTTCCTGTCCCGAAAACATGGGGACTGCCTTCGACACCAGGTCGAAAACCCTATCTGTGCCCAACATGGTCCGTACAGGACATGGTTGTGGGCCCAGTTTAAAATACGAGGGCATCGGCGTGTCCTCCATGCTCCCGACAGGCTGCCTACCGACGGTGGGAGGGGGGCGCGCCGGCGATCGGTCTTCCACAAACTCGTCCCTCGAATCGTGAAATGCCTCCGGATCCACCTCGTCAACCGGCGGCTCGGGAAATGCCTCGGGTCGTGCCCGGGCAGGAGTGCCCTCCCGGACATCTCTCTGACGTTGCCTTGTTTGCATTGCTAGGCCGTCTAACAAACTCAAAATTTCACGCTGTTAAACCCGGAACCCCGACAAGACCTGTGGCCAACAGTAAACCCGGGAAAAACAACGGTCCAACAGAAACACAACAACAAACACAACTCGTCCAACGAGAGAACCAACCCGAACGCGACAGAACCAATCCGCACACGAGCCGACCGTATATCGGATACAAGCCCACAACGTCCGAGCAGATCAGTGCTTCACCCCGAAATCTCCGATCGTTAAAGGTCACACACGGAACGAGGGGGCGCGAAAAACGACAATGGACACAACCCCCACAACAGACAAACAACCACTCCTAAAGGGGACAACCACTCCTCTCGCAGCTACAAAACTACAGACCGCGCAAAGAACCTCACAACACAAACAGCAACCACACTCACCGAGAAGAGAGAGAGAGAAAGGGGGAAGGAAATAAAATTTAGGCACAAGAAGAGAAGAAAAAAAAATCAAACGTGTCTCTTGTCGTGTACAAGAACAAAATCTAAACGCGCAGTCCAAAAAGAAAGAAGAAAAGCTCAATCACAATTCCAAAAAAAAAATATACCAGATTAAGCCAGTGCCACAAATAAATGGTTATCACATACATAAATAAATAAATAAATAAATAAATAAATAAATAAATAAATAATAGCACCAATCAATTTTCAAAAATAAAGAAAAGAGAGAAAAAAAAAATTAAATGCATATATATACATATATGTTTCTGCTCTGCCTGCAACTCCGCAAGTTCACTCCAACTGATACGTTGGCTGTCTCTTCCGTTTCAAAAATGAACAAAACCATAACCTTTGGGGACGCACTCTTCATCTACCGCGACCTCGCAGCTCAATATTTTCCCAATGCGATGGGGCACCTGTATCGACTATTCTGTGCAGACAAAATAACTCTGATCGCCTCACTGAGCCGCAAAGCCAAATCAGCAACCCTGCCGCGGTCCGTCCGGAAGGTCTGTCCAGTCTTTAACATTAACTCCAGTTTGTGACGTGTTTTGCGACTTGAGATGCACAGGTTTCGGGCTTTTCAAGCACTTACGAGTTTGACTCAGGCTTCCTCAAATCCTGTCCGCAGCGCCAGTGTAATGTAATGTATGAATTCTTTGGGAGATGATGTATAGCTGAGCCACTTGTTGCGTATGAGGAGGTTAATCAGTAGTATAATTTGGGTGATGATTGATTACTTGATTTCCAGGTGTTGGGAAAATCCATTCAACGCCGATTTCGGGGGTTCATACCCCAGCAGTTGTGTGGCCTAGCAACAAGCGTAAGTGGCTCCCGGATTGCATACGCCGTAATTCCCCGGTGGCGGTTACTCGGTCAACGGTGCTTGATTTAGCAACTGGATGCAGCGTAACGGCCCGTTACGTGCAGTTGGCAGTCACCCGATTCGGTAACGGGGAGACCACGGTAAACCTCCTGGTCGAATTCCTGGAATCACTTTGGCCTCGTTAATTACTTACTCCAACAAGGGGACACCTCCTCTTTCACTCGTGCTGCATGCGCCTCCTTTTCCAGCAAAGATCACAAAGGAAAACAAACGGGATATTCATCTAACAAGGGAGTCTCGCTTAGACGTATTTATTTGAACACTTCGAACATTATCATTAAACATTAACTTCAACTTTCAATCTTAAATAAACTTTTTCTTTTTAAGGGAGCGCAACACATTTTCAACAAGTCAGACGAAAGAACAAAAGAAAAACGTGAAAAAATAAAATAATTCGTTTCATGCGACTGAACTTAACATGCTCTTTCTTCGAGGAGATCCGATCTTATCCCTTTTTCGTTGTCAAAACGTCAACAACGGAATTCCGAACAAAAGGTTAACCCTCCATCTCTCTCGCTCTCCACTCACGTCCACTTCGAAAAACAAATTCGAACTCGAAGAACTGCACGATCCACACCCGAATCAGGGTGGGTTCAGAAACTCACTTCAGGATCGTACAATTCTTCCACCACCTTACCATCATACTATTTTAAAACAAAAGTATTAAATTCAATTATTATTATATTTACTAAATGCAAATTCTTAAATGATGGTGGTGGCCGACGTACGTAACACTCTTTTTGTCTTGGGGAAGACAGCTTTTAATTTGCGTTTTAAAATTTTGTAAATAATACCTAGGGAAACTGCAATTTGTTGCAGACTATCTCTTCGGTACAGTAGTGTTTCCATTCAAAGTAATAATAAAATGGGAGTTTTTTTGGAGTACCCTTAAATGTCGGACCATAGTGCGAGCAGAAGTAGAAGAACTGGATGAGGAAAGGAGGTATCGATGTACATTGGTATTAAATGGTTTAATTTTTTTTTTACACTGACGTGCCCACAACAGGGGATTTTGAAGAACTCTTAAATGTCAGAGCCCAGTGCGAGCGGATGGAGAGGAAGTGGATAAGGAAAGGAGTTGTCCATGTATATTGGTCTTGGATGTCTGGACATCACAACGACCAGGAAACACATGATCAGACAGAACATTTCACATTCGTGTAGTTCGGCTAAAGAATGACTCTCTATGTTTATTTGTGCGCCTGAAGATTACTTTTAACGTGAATTGATGCGCATTTTCAGATAAGCGTGTCATCATCATCTTCGGCACTACAACCGATATCCGGTCTTGGCGTTATTTAACAAATCTCTCCACCGGTCCCGATCTCGAGCCGATGTTATCCAGTTTGGCACTCCTAGGCTCTGGGCGTCCTGGTCTACACCACCCCTCCATCACAGATATGGTCTGCCGCGCTGTCTCCTTCCATACATCCTGCCACAAAGGACTTTCCGGGTTAAGCTCCGCTTCGCTCATTCTAGCTAGATGTCCCCCCTACCGGAGTCTACCGAGTTTCATTTTTCTTACAACATTACCTTCAAGGTAGATCGCGTACAACTCATAGTTGTAGCGTCTCCGGAATCGTCCTCCCTGTTGGATGTTCTGGATAAATTTCGGGATTTAAAGAGCCTTGATAGACCATAGTCTGGCGCAAGACTAATGACCTTGCCCGGAAAAAACAAATCATTATGGAAAATTTAACAATAGGACTTGCTAAATAAGGCCAAGACCGGCTCCCGTTTGTAGTGCCGATGATGATGATGATAGACCATAGTAAGCTTTGTTGGATTGGATCAGCTGTTCGCGTGTTTCTTCTTCCATATTGTTATCGGCTGATACTATAGCGTTTGAAATAATAGTGAAGAAGATCGTGTGATTCGAACTGACGCTATGCCAGCTCGAATCACGAAAAAAATTTTACCTAAGCGTTACACATCAGGCTACTGACCGTGTTTGGAATTTGATTTCCAAACTCGACTATATTCCACTGATGTGAATTATTTTTTTTTTATTTATCGCTTGGTATACGGTTCTGATGTATTTTTCTTATTCGATTTTTCGTTCGGTGTTCTTCACTATTTTTGCTTGTGAATTGTGTGTGTATCTGTTAGAATCGCTACAATACTATTGACCCAAGGTAGTTAAAGGATGCACTACTTCAAATTCGTGCTCCACTATCCTGATAGTTTGACCAACGTTAGGTACTTAGTTCTTCCCTCATAAATTTGCAGTCCCAATTTTGGTACCGCTTGCTCGATCAGGGTGAAGAATTCCTGTACAGCCGAATCTGACCTACCGAGGATGTAGATGTCATCTGCGTAGGCAGGTATGTGGCTGGACTTGGTGATAATAGTCCCTCTAGTTGTGACACCAGAGTCACGGGTTGCTTTCTCCAACACGAGGTTGAAGAGGGGGCAGACCCCCCCCCCCCCCCCTTGTCGGAGTCTATTAAGGATGTTTATAAGTTTGCACAGCAATCCCGCTATTTTTACTTGACTAGTTACGTTGGTCATAGTCAACCTACAAAGTCGTATCAATTTGTTTGGAATGCCGAACTCATTCATGGCATTATATAGCTCTACCCTGGCTATACTGTCGGCCTTAAACTCTATAAATAGATGATATAATGGAATTTTAAATTCCAGACATTTTTCCATTGCCTGCCTAAGGGTGAGAATATTTGATCAATGGCTGATTTGCTTGGGATGAATCCACACTGATATTGACCAATGATGATTTTAGCATATGGGGCGTTCCGATCTTGTAGGATAGTGGGAGCATCTTATAGGCAGTAATCAGCAATGTTATTCCCCTATAGTTGCTGCACACTGTGATATCTCCCTTCTTATGTATGGCGGAAATTATACCACGACGCCAATCTTCCGGCATCTCCTCTTGCTCCCATATGTGTACCAAGATCTCATGAATTGCGTGATGTTACGCTGTCCCTCCTTGTTTGATCAGCTCAGCTGGAATGCCATCAACTCCGGGGGCTTTATTTGATTTGAGCTGCCTTATGGGTTTTAATGTTTCCTCAATGCTTGGTGGCGGCAGCATTTGATCTTGATCTTGCATTGGTGGAGCCTCCAATTCTTCTGTGAGCTGGCCATTTAGCAATTCATTGAAGTGCACTTCCCATCGCTCCAGAATACCTTCAGGATCGGTGATAAGATTACCCTCTATCCTTGCAGTAAGTGCAGCGTGGTATGTACCGCATCATACTGCTGATTATTTGGTAGAACTTCCGCGCCTGGTGCGGACCTCGCTCTCTACTTTTCTCTATTTCACAGACAAGGTTTTATTCCCAGGCACTTTTCTTTTGTCTGTGACATCTTTTTTCAGATCTTCTGAGCTCAAAGAATCCTTCGACGACACCAAAAAACCCATCAACCGAAATGTATAACCTAATCACACATTTCCTCTAGACGGAAACATAATTGCAGGTAACAAATAATAAAATTCAATAGAAACATTAAAATATAAAATAAGCAAATTGCAATGTAATGTCTATCGCAATATATGTTACGACAATACCTAATTACACATTTTCTCTAGATGGAAATACAATCTATTAAGAACTCATTAAAAGTCAATTAACAAGAATTCGTGGGAACACGAAAATAGGTAATTAACCATATTGCAATGTAGAAAGATAAGTATATATATAAGATTTGATGTTAAAATAAGTTGAGTTTTAGAAACGACTCTCCGAAGAGGAGACGGTTCATATCCTCGAAAAAAAAATTAAACAAAAATATAAATTTTTATTTGAAAGTGTTTTCTTTATTTCATTTAAGTGCAAATTTAGAAAAACATAACTCGTGTCTTATGAGACTGCTGCATTGCCCGGTATGCAGCATTCTTACGTTCAGTCGCTAGTTTGCACTCATCTTCAAACCAGTCGCTCCGATCTCTACGACCACCGCCCAAGATGGATATGGCAGTACTAATGGCAGTACTCTTAAGGCGTGTCCATTTCTCTTCTACGCCCGGCATTCTGGCCCCAAGACTTACTCTCCCTCGTCGAGCGAGTCCTAGTGCATGACCAAAGGTGTTACTGGTATTCTCTTTGCGTAAGGCAACCGTGTTGATTCGAACCTGATCCGCGGATGCAATACGTCTCCGTGAGGCAATCCGCGCTCGGAAAACTATACCAACAAGATAGTGGTCCGAGTCGACGTTGGCACCTCAGTACCTTCGTACCGTCATCAGGCTCGAGGAGTGACGGCGATCTATCAACACGTGGTCAGTTGCGAGTGGCTCCATCAGGTGATACCCAGGTGGCTTTGTGGATATCTTTACGCGGAAACCTGGCACTTGCAACGACCAAGTTTGTTGATGCTGCCAGTTCGATGACTCGTAGTCCATTGTCATTAGTGGTCTCATGCAAACTATGGGAACCTGCGTAGTGCATGAAAACCAGCTCCCGACCTATTTTTGCATTCAAATCACCAAGAACGATTTTCACATCGTATCTTGGGCAGACATTGGGGACCCGTTCGACGTTCTCGTAGTATTTTTCTTTTTCATCGTCAGGGGTCTCCTCTGTAGGTCCGTGAACGTTTATGAGGCTTATGTTCTTAAACTTGCCTCGCACGCGAAGAGTGCATAACCTTTCGTTTATTGCATTCAAGCCGATGATGGCAGGCTTCAGTTTTTGGCTGACTAGAAAGCCTACCCCGAGCACATTGTGTTTTGCATGATAGCTGTAATAAATGTCATACTCGTCTCTTTGAATAACACCGCTCTCCGTCCATCTTATTTCTTGTAATGCTGTTATGTCAGCCTTATATTCGGACAGGGCATCCGCTAGCTGCTGTGCAGTTCGACCTCTGTATAGTGAGCGGACGTTCCATGAGAAAGTTCTTAAATCGTTTAGCCATTTTCGTTTCCGTAGTCGTCGTCGTGTATCCGGTCCATATATGAGGCTTGTTAAGTTTCCTGAAATAATTCGTTTTAAGGGTATGGTTATTAGCCTTGCGCCAACCTTTCTCAGGATGTCGCTGCATGCATTGGTTCACTACTTGGCGGGTGCCAAAGTAGCTATCCAGGGGTGTCACATGGAGACTGCATGTCAACTTTGATTGAACAGGGACAGGGAACAGGTCCTGGCCTTCGCCGGGTTGAAAGCGACTTAACGTCTACGAATTCAATTTTTTTTCTTTCAATTTTATTTATAAACGAGCACACGATGAATATGACTGACGGCATGAACGATCAGCGAGTGTCTATAACCGTCTATATTGCGCCTGTTTTATATAACGTTGGAACATTCCACGTGCCGATGCGTATATCCCGTTTTTTCCGTTTTTCCTGTGTCTTCTTTTTGCCGCGTCGGTGTTTTCTTGATGATTTGTTCCCTTGTGGTAGTGTCGGCTCATCACACCTACACCTATTGGGTTTTTCGTGGGATTGTTTTGTGTATCCACGAGACACAAACCAGATGTGAAACCTCGAATCCTAGAGATTCCAAAGATTCAGGAGAATCTTAAAAATAAGAGAGGAGAAGTTACACTCCTATACGATGGCATCCACCCATAAACATGTCGGGCAACAACATTAAGTTTTTGCGACATAATGATCAGCACATGTTGGGCAATAACCGTAATTCTGTGTCAATATATTTATGTATGTTTTCTGAGTTAGTTCGCAAAGAGATTATGGCGTTTGGGATGATAGTGAAGAACGTGTGATTCGAACTGACGCTATGACAGTTAGAATCACCAAAAATTATGGTATACGGCTGTGATGCATTTGCTAATTCGATTTTCGTTCGGTGTTCTTCACTATTTACTTGTGCATTGTGTGTGTATCTGTTAGAAACGCGACAATTCCATGAAGTCAACTCGTGTTCACATTACTTATGCTTATACGAGATCAAGTTAATAAATCTTTAGAAGCTGAGAACGATTTTCCTTTATTTTTTTATTTAGCTGATCTAATAATTACCCCTAATACCGTCCAGTTATCGTCTGTCCCTTTTCCAAATAGTCAATGCAGATAGTACCACGTGCATCCCAAAACACAGTAGCTATAACCTTTCCAACTAACTTCACCGTATTTGCTTCTTTGGAGGCCATTCGCCTTTAACAAACCACTGTTTTGACTGTTCTTTCGTTTCGGGAGTGTAGTGGTGTAACCAAATTTCATCTACAGTTACCAATCTCCGCAGACACTCATCCGGGTTTCATCTACAGGTACTAATCTGGGAGGAAACTCATCTGGGTTGCGACGCATGTGCTCCAAAAGTTCTAAGCTGAGAGCAAATACGACACCCGGTTGCGCATATTTATTCTTTCATACCCAATTTATCATGCAAAATTAAAACATGAACAGATTGAAAATTGACAGATACCTAGTGAGGAATCATGCTTAGTAAAAACAGACCATTAGCGATGTGTAACACCAGAGTGTGACCTCTGATATTATCATTTAATATTCGGTTATCAGAATTAATGTTTATTTATTTATTATTTTATTATTTTCTTTTATTAGGCCCCACGTTGGGCGCCAAAATATAACACCTGAGCGTAACCTCAGATGCTAACATTTATTAATTAGTTATCGGAGAGTGGTTGTTTGTTATCATGTTTATGCTGTATATTGCTGTAACAACATTTATAGGCCATTCGCAATATTCCATAATCGTTAAATTTGCCCTGCTAAAAATGCAGTGACAAAGAATTGAGCAATTACTTAATTGGTTTCATACGAAGAACCAATTATAGGGCATTGCCCGCGTGTGCCAATTGTACGATTAATTTCGCCTCACTGCTGTGTTCGCTACTTCGTCGAACTCAGTACTTTTCAGGCGCTCAATTATTTCGTAGTCGGTGGCCTTTGACAATGCCGCTTGTGATCATATATCGTGTATCACACTTGTTTCCCGGCAAAAAAAAAATGTATTTGCAATATGAAACCGTGTAGGTCCGCGGAGAGGTGCTCGCTTGATTTTTGAAATACGAAGCAGAATACAGTGGCCTTGGGGAGTTGGTCAAGTGTTTGATACGTGATAATTGTTTTGGCTTTGGAAGATGGGCATGAATGGGTAATTATCACAACGTATGCTTTGCTTCTGAATGGATGAATGCGAATTTCAATTGTATGCATTGTATGCGAAATATTTTGAGGATTGTTTAATAGTATTGGATGCAAGGATGATTAATTGTTTGAGAGGCATGAATTGCATTGTGTGCAGACTGGCTGTAAGCTTGTTCTGGGAGGGGTTGCAAAACGAAGTGTAACAGATGCTACAAGCGTCATCGTAAGCGTTTCTAAGGACTTATTGACCCACCCTCGTATCATCCACTCTATCGCTAATATTGATTGACTAATTTTTATACATTACTCACAATTCAATTGCCTATGATACCACTTTACTTATTGGAATATGCTTAAGCAACCTCTTTGAACCTCGTTATCGAACAGCAAAGTACGTTCAAATCACCGATTTCCGAAAACCACAAGTTATACCAGTGAGGATTATTGAACTTATTAAAAATCAGTGCTTCTAAAATGCAGTAGTTCCTTGGTAGTCAAAGAGAGAACCAATTGCGTTATCGAAGCCAATGGACTTTCAATCCTTGGTACTCGGATTGATTCTATTCTTCATCATCATCGGCACTACAACCAGGACCCTGTCTTGGCCTTATTTAGCAAGTCTCGAGGCTTGTTAAATTTTCCATAATAATTTATTTTTACGGGCAAGGTTATTAGCCTTGCGCCGCGATTCTATTCTTAATTGTTCCATATACTTGAAGCTGCAGCCAAGTAGATGAAATTTCTCTTATAAGAAAATATTTCACCTCATTCAACTTGGTTCGTTTTACAGGACGTACATTTAACAACAATCGAAAATTGTTTGTTTAATACTTTTATTTCACTTCCTCTTCCAGCTACAGGATTTAATAGAACGTGAGAAGAATCTGCTTTTATATACAAAATTTTGTGACATGAACCTCCTTAGAATGAGATCCAAGATGATTTTTGTAGAATTGATCAAATTTATAAAGAATGACGAAAGAAAGAGTAAGCTGAAATGTATAAATCAATTTTATATTATTTATTGAGCCAATGTTTGCAGAGCCTGAAACACGTATGTGCGATTGCTGCCAGAAAGTGAAACCCATATCCCAGTTTACGTTACTAACACGACAACGAAATGTGGATACATGTCAACAGTGTTATTCAATTAAGGTAATTACTCTTTAGGCCTACAATATTTATGAACACCTAAAACTTATAAGGAAAGTTTCGGGTCATCAGTCCATTGTGTTCTATTTAAAACTACAGTAGACTGATGTGGGAGCTTCGTTTATTCCACAATCAGGAACTTGAAACTTCAGTTTAATCACGGGTTCACTGAATGTTTTATCAAGTGAACAGGAAAGGTAAAGTCCATTCTTGTCAAGCCAGGAGATGATTCTTAACTTTTGGATGAGACTTACGTGTTCGACTTCGATAACACGTATAGGGTTTTGAAGTGGTTAAAGAACAAACAGTAGGAGTGCGGACGAAAGTCACATAAGAACAGGGTCCTCCTTTTCATTTATCAATCTGAACAAATCACTAATCGATTTTTCTTTTAATTACGCTTCTCTCGGGAGAGGGGAACCTATAACGCCGAGTGCGACATTGATCCATTAATCGACTGATCACTCGAAAGGGGGAAACAAGCATACTATCATCCGCAAAACTGAACACTCGGTTAACCGTTGACTCCAACAAATCATTTATGTGAAGCAAAAACAAGAACGAAGCCAAAATAGAACCTTGGGACACCCCCCAATTAACAGGATACAGATCCGAACACACGCCGTCCACAACAACCCGGATCGATCGATTTTCGAGGAAGCTCTTCGTCCAGTCTCAAAGCTGCTGGCAAAGTCCATATGAAAAAAGTTCGCTCAGCAAGCCTCGTGCCAGACCCGGTCAAAAGCCTTAGAGATATCCAAAGCGACCGCCCTTGACTCACCATATGCCGCTCAATCGCACATGTCCATATACCGGTTATAAGTGTCAAAAGGTCTCCCGTGGACCGCCTGCCACGGAAAACGTATTGAGGATCATTCAGAAGTCCGTTGCACTCCAAATACCTAATTATCTTGGCATTGATTACCTGTTCCATCACTTTAGATAACATAGACAGTAATGCTATCGATCGGTAATTTTGTGGGAGACACTTTCCCCTTCCTTGGGATTGGCTGAGCTCGAGCCACCTTCCAGAAAGTAGGAAATGTCCTCCGTCCATAAGATAAGCAGAAGAGCTGGCCAAGAACCGGCGACAGTTCTGGAGTACAGTTCTTAAGGACTGCTGCTTGTATTCCCTTTGGGACAGTCGCCCATAATCACCTCGGGCACCCGGCACTCCCGTAGGTTCCTCCATGAGTTGAGTCAGATTGTTGCTAACAGCGAACATCTCAGCCAGCCTCCCAGCCTCGTCGGTTCTGTTAGAATGCACCAATCAGCCGAAATTGTCTACATTAAAATCGCCAAGGACGACGATTTCAGAAGCCAAGTGGTTGATCTCTATCCAGTCGACGGTACGTGAAAGATGTTCGAAAAGTGTCGCTCGCCGATCGTCAATCGGGGGGCGGTAAAGACAACATAGAAATTTAACAGAATTCCTCAGCACGACCTTCAACCATATGATGACCAATGTATTGAGTTCTAACGCACCCATCCTTTGCAAGCCAGATGGGACCGCGTGAAAGTGCAGACTCCACCCTTAAAACGGAACCTCGAATACAAGTCATACCCTGAGCAACGGAGGTATGTCGAATCAGGTTTCGGTCTTTGCAAATATTGGTGGACGGCGTTTAGATTCGTATTGGTGAAACCGATGCCCCTGTTGTTACAAAATGCCGTTATCATTCAAACGTCGACAGAGCTTCGAGAGCGAGCCCGATTACGGGATGACGAGTTTTTTAAAGTTCGGCTATTTATCAGAATATTTGCATGATATTCCCCCTGACATAGTCGCCCCGGAGATCCGAATGAGAAACTAGTTTACCTCCGTAATTCTTTATTTCAGAAGGTACCATCATGACTTATCTCCGTGTCAGTCCGGGCCATCAGACATACTTCCGCAACATAGTCGAAAATTTCTCCCAAGGATATCACGGAATGTACAGTGTGACTGGTTAGTATCTCACCTTGGGACCGGCAACCACCTAAGCCAACCTTTTCACGAACCGATCCATCAGCGAAGTCTCGGAGGATGGTCAAGGATTTCTCCCGACTATTTCACGGAGTCTATAGCGTGATTTGGTGGTATTTCACCGGGCGACAGGGACCTCACCTACGACTCGGAGTTTAGTCGCCTCTTGCGACAAGCCAACCTAGCTGTGAGTACCAACCAACCGGAATTGTGTGTATTAAAATCGCCAAGGACGACAATTTCAGAAGCTGGCTGGTTGATCTGTATCCAGTCGACGGTATGTAAAAGATGTTCGAAACATGTCGCTGGTCAATCGTCATTCGGGGAGTGGTAAAGACAACAAAGAAATTTAACAGAATTCTTACAACGCCTCGATCCTCTGGCAAGCCATATCGGACCGCGCGAAGACGCAGACTCCACCGTTAAAACGGAATCTCGAATGTAAGTCGTATCCTGAGCAACGAAGATGTGTCGAATCAATTGACGAATCGACCTGGGCCTCAGTTAGGGCAAGGATATCGGGTTTTATTGTTTGCAAATATTGGTTACAAAATGCCGTTACCAGTCGACTGTGGGCAGAGCCTCGAGAGATAGCCCGATTATGCGATGACGAGCCTCTTAAAATTCGGTTATTTATCATAATATCTGCATGATGTTCCTCCTGACATTGGATTCCTCCATTCATTCTTACTATTAACAATACAGACTCCAGTCTCAAGCACTCCTCCATCTCTCTATACGCCGACGATACTAACCTCTTCAAGACTATCCGCTCTTCTCTACATAGATCTCGACAGATTTTAAACTTAGTGGCAAAACAACTGCCTCGAACTAAATATTGATAAGTGTCACTCAATCACGTCCGCCCATAAACACTCCCTTCTCCTCGACATTCCTATTTCTTACTCAACGAACAAATATCACTCGTGCCATCGATTCATGACGTTGGCATCTTATCTGGTGGGAAGTTTAACTTCCTCCCACATATTAGTGACATTATCCCCAAGGCCAACTCTGCCCTTGGTTTTGTGAAACGCTGGTCGAAAGAATTCTCTTATCCTTACGTTTCCCGATCGCTCTACCAACGCTTTATCCGTCCCATTTTTGAATATGCTAGTCAGGTCTGGTCTCTTTACTACTCGTCCCATATTTACAGGATCGAAAGCGTGTAACGTCATTTTTTGTGCATTGCTCTCCGAGGATTGAATTGGGTAAATCCTGGGGTTCTACTCCAATCAACAAGCCGTCTCCATCCAATTCACCTTAAAACACTTGAAGAACGCAGAATTCATGCCGACATCCTCTTCATCGACCATCTCCTCTCAGGTTCAATCAACTGTTCCATAAACTAAACTAAACTAAACTGTCCTAGCCTGCTCTCCTCCATCACATTTCACACAAACCCTCGAAACACGCGCAACCCCCGTATCTTCTACTTTCCCGCCATCACACGGCTCTAATGAACCCATTTCGCGATTGCTGCGGTGGGCAAACTCTTGCCCGCCTTCTTTGATTTCAATCTTACCTCTCCCACTCTTAACCCTCGTCTCCTCTCTTACTCCTCCTGACACCGTCCCGCTCACCACCCTCACTCTCGCAATATATATATATATATACCCGCACTCATACTCACACCCTAGGTTCCGGCCTATCCTTCCCTGTCCTTCCACAAACACTATCGTCGTAGCGTAGCCGACCTCCGACTATTTTACAGATATTATCACGGTCTTCGAAGATTCGTGATATTGTTCCACGCAATCCGGCTTATATGCGCTCCACAAGTCAACCCGAAAGATCGCACCAGTTCACGGTTCATCTCCCAACGGCACGAACATCCCTGCATCAGAACTCGATACATTACAGAGCGGGGAAGCTGTGGAACTCCCTTCTCACGCGAGTGCTCCCGGAGCGTTACAACCTGCAACTGTTTAAAAAGAACTGCAACAGTTATTTGGTGGCATCTCGGGCGCCCACTCGGCGCTATAGGTTCGTCTCTCCCGAGAGAAGTGTAAGAAAAAAAAATACATGAAACTCACTCCTCCGCTCTCAAATATCGTCTACTTACTAACCCCTCTCACCTCTTACACTCACCCGCATACTTACTTCTTCAGCTTCCGTCCTATTGTTGGGTCCTAAGGCGGAGGAGACGGCGTAGTAATCGTGCCTTGCCTCTTTATAGGGAATCCCCCGATGTTTCTATCTCCTGACGGAAGTCCTTTTCATAGTCGACATTGAAGATTTTGTAAATGTATGAGGGTAGGCGAATCATCGTGATTGTGCAATTTAATCAGTTCTTATTGCCGGCCAATGCGTTTTTCGAACGGCTCATACGTCCAGTCAGCTCCTTTTAAATAAGTAACTTCCTTACGCAGATCCTGCGAGCGCTTCAGGTGACTTTCGGTAGTTGAGCCTTGTATCCACGTTCAGGAGAAAAGGGGGATTATCCAGATACACTGTAGTTATCGTGAAAACCTCGAGGCCAAATTAACTCGAGGAACGGTGAACGAATCCGGAGATCCGGAGACACCAAAGACAAGAAAACAATTTTTGCCTCGCTATGAACTCTTTATTTTTTTTTGTGATGTGGTTCTATGTCACGTACGGCCAGGGGTTCGGCCTTTTAAATTCAACTAATGATCGACTTATATTTTGTTGGCCATAGGTTCGGCCTCGGAACTTTAACTGATGTATTTATACTTTGTTGGCCATAGGTTCGGCCTCTGAAATCCAACTGATCACGAAATTGAAATTCACTCCCCTTTTATAGAATTTTTAGTTGAGAATTGTCAACTATTTTATGGTCAAAATTCCCAGAAACACACATAAGAGTTTGTGTTTCAATTTGAGTTGTGTTCTGGGAATTTGTTAGAGGCTTTAGTTGGATGGGTTCTAGGAAGGGGAATCATGAAATGCGTTTTGAATTTAGCATTTCATGATTTTTTAGGAATTGAGTCAATGTACGATGAATTAACTTTTGGTTAAATTCGTTGTACATGTGACTCAATATGGGATTTGAAATGAAGCAATGGAAAATTTGGGATTTGGGTTTTTTATGTGGAATTGAATCAATGAGTGATAAATTAACTTTGGGTTAATTTATTGCTCATATGATTCAATATGAAATTAGGAAATTTAGGAATTGATAATATTGGAGATTTGGATAGGGGTAGCGATTTAGGATCGCTACATCCCTCCCCCCTTTAGAAAAGAAAATTAATCTAGAGGAGATTAATTTTCTAGAATGGGTGAAAAGCAAAGGGTGGTGGCATTTCAATTTCGCGATAGTTTACATTTGTTTTAATTTAGTTTAACATTTCTTGCGTTATTTGGTTGTCTTTATCAACATTTGTTTAGGTATATTTTAAGAATGGGCACATGTGTTATAAAGGTAAGTAGATGGATTTTAAATTAGTAAAGGTTTTGGTTTAATTTGTGTTTTACAATGTTGTTTTTTTTTACATAGGCTTAAGGGTATAAGATGTTGATATTTATAATTTTTTGATTTGGGCGTAACGCTAGATTAATAATTTAATAGGTAAATGTGTATTTATTTTTAATAAGGTCTTATTCTAGTGGTGGATATAGAGCATATTTTATAATGGTAAAGGATATTATTTATCTGATATGAACCTTTTGTGTTTTATTATTTTTTTTGTGAGTTTAAAAGTAGGTGCATATAATTGTAAGGTTTGTTAATGTTAAATAGTTAAGATTAATAATTAGTGTTAATATAAAAGTTGGTAACAATAATGGGCTAAATTATTTTGGATTTGCCAATAATTTTGTTCAGATACTTTCTTCTTTTTACAATTTAGTTCATAAACTGTCTTCCTCATTGAGGGTTAATGTTTGTTTTGTTTGTTCTTTGGTTTTTTCTTAACATTCATACTTTTCGTATTTTTAAGTTAGATTTTAATTAGGGTTTACATATATTTTGGAAATAATTACAATTTTGTTTGTTATTTATAAATTGTCTTCCTCATTGAGGGTTAATATGTCTTTTGTTTTGTTTATATGTTACATTTGTTTTAATATTCTTTTGTATAATATTTATTAGTTTTTATATATTTTTTGACAATTTTTATGTCGTCTGTTATTTCTGTCCATATTGTGTATTTAGGAATGTTTTTAAGTGATGGACTGTGATACACCTTGGGGATAGCATACGTCTAGGGTTAGTAGTGGGAGGGAATTTGGAACTAGGGTGAAGAATCAGAACTAATTGGTCTTGGAATATGGTTTCAGTTTCCTATTGTTTATCTTTACTGATTTTTGGCCAATTTTGATTGTCGTGTTGTTCGGCCCAGTTACTCCTGTAATGAGGAAAAGGCCCTTCCAGATGGGTGTTTCTTTGCCCTTGTGGGTTTTGTGCCTTACCAATACCATCTTTCCCACTTGAAACAATCGCGGTTTTGTTTTAATTCCGGGGCATGCGGTTGCCTTTGAAGAACGGCATTCTTCGCATTGCTTTCTATATTTCCGAATGTCGGAGAGCATGGACGGCCACCAGTATCTTTGTCGTATTTTATTATACGACTTGGTGATGCTCAGATGTTCACCGGAAGTGGAATTATGATAAACCCTGAGTATTTCCGCGATCTCATTGGGGTTTATTATTTTTTCAGGCGTTGTGGGCATTTGTAATAGGTTTGTATTCTGAGAGGAGCTGGGGCACGAGTTTGTTAAATTTGCTGATGAAGTGTTTGTTAATTGGTTAATACCCTTGACATTATCACTTAGCTCCTTGGGGTTCCTTTTTAACCTGAGGATTTTGCGCTTACCTTGGGCTTGCTCCTGTTTTTCTTTGGCGTATTTGTTTTCAGGCGCCTTTTTCTCGAGGTGTGAGAATTTTATTGGCACACTAAATACGGTAGGGTTTCTTTTCGTGCGAGGAAAAGTGACGCGTTGTTTGGGGCCCTCCACGTTGCAATTCCTTGACAGGAAGTCATTTCCCAGTAGACCGTCTTCTGGAAGATCGGGCATATTGCTCACTACTTGGAATGTGCATGGGAGTTTGGGCTTACCTTTTAATAGGAAGTTGACCTTGCAGGTTCCCAAGGTCCTAATGCTTCCGAATGGCGTCTCTAAACTGCAAGCTTCTTGCCGATTTATTTTGCAGTCTGTTTTGCTAAGGCAATTTTGGTTGATCAGACTGATTTCAGCGCCGGTGTCCACTACTAGCGTTGTGTTCTTGTTAACACCTACATCTATAGGTAGTTGGACAGTTGGGGCGCTGGTTAACGGCGCGCGTGGGGTCCTGATGTGGTAGCTCCTTTTTGCCACCGAGGATTTTGACCTTCTTTGTTTGGAAGTAGAGGATTTCTCTGCAGGTTGACATTGAACTTGCGACTCCCATTTCAGCTTTTGCTGACAGGATCCCAGATTGTGACCTTGTTGGCCACAGAAGTCGCAAGTCTGCCTTACGTGGAGAACTCTTTTCACTTCCCTTAATTGCCGGCAATCACGGATATCGTGATTTAATTGCTGGCAGTGTGTGCAAAAGGGTGTGTTCTTCCTTTTCACACAATCCTCATAGGCATGCCCCCTTTTGTTGCAGTAGCTGCAGGTTATCCTGCTGAGAGAGTTTGCATGTGTCAGGGGTATGCTGAGGGGGTCTGCTTCCATTATTCCTTTGGTTTCCCGGTATGGTTGGTCAGCTGGCAGTATTTGCGTCTCTAAGTGTGGAATCCCCTGTGCTATTAGTTGTATGTGTGGTATTGTTTCCACATCTGGGGTATTGGACACTATTTGGGCCATAGGCTGATCCGGTTGGGTATCTAAAATTGGTTTATAGGGAGTTGGGGGTGCTATTGGTGAATAAGATGAAAGGGGGTTAAGTGGGATTTGCGAAGAGGTTAACGGCAGCTGAGGTTGTTGGATTTGTTCCAACTCCAGTGTTTTGTCCATTAAGGTTTCCATCGGTGCGTCGCCCATTAATATTAAAAATTGCCGGTGGTACGGATTTATCAATCCCTTCATGTAGATGCTTTTAGCGAAGTCATCTAGTTGTGTTTTTACTGCCTCGGACAATATGGGACCGTATTTTAATTCCGCGGCTTTCCTACATTCTCTTAATGACTTCTTCAGTCGTAACTGAAATAGGATCAGTGCTTCTGCCGGGTTATGTCGAATAGCTAAAAGCTTATTTACCAGATCCTGATAGTTTTCTGTTGGTAAATAAACTGTTCTTAACAAATCCTCGGCTTCCTGAAAGGTTGCGAACGGAGTGGTTGCGAACTGAGGGCAGAAGCTTCTCCCCTCAGTCTAGTAGGGAATATTTGTAGAAAAGCCTCGTGTTCTTCGGTCCTGAGGCAGTTTAAGACCCTCTTGCAGCAATCCAAGAATGTTTCCAGCTCTGTACCTATATGCGGATTTAATTCCCCGGAGAAGATGGGGATTAGCTGTGCTGACAGCTTCGCAACCTTTGTATAATCAATAGCCATTGTTTCAAAGGTTACGAGATCCGTTTGGTGCTGAGGAGCTGAAATTTCTGGTAGGTTTGGGCTAAGGTCGCGAGTTTTTATCGGAGGGGTTATTTCGATGATAGTTCCGCTACGGAGTTTTTTGGGTGAAGGATTCAAAGTGTCGTGGGGCGTAGTAGTGTTTGGGGTGGTTCCTAATTCCATAGATCAGGAGGGGGTAAAATGGTAGTGTCAGTGTAAATGGAGGAGGGGGGCTACGGGTATGTATGTTTTAGGTGTCTTCTATCCCAAGGGCGAGTGTCGATATAATTAATTTGTTTGGCAATTTAAATATATGAGTATAAAATATAAATTGTAGGTATGTGCACAATATAGACGGAGATGGAGGCGACCGAGTCTTAGAAGTTGGTTTTGTTTTGTTATAATTTTTATTTTTGGGGTAAAGCAAGTTAGGATTATATGTTATGTTTTTTTGTAAGAGTAGAAAATAATATCTTTATGGGAAATGTGGTTAGAAAGAAAGAATGCTTACTTAGATTTAATTGTTAACTGCTGCTCGTCTTGGTCCGGTGCTGTTGGAGCTGCTACTCGGTGGGGCTGCTGCGTAGCGGTTGTTGTTTGGCTATTTTGTTGTTTGTTGTTTTTTTTTGTGTGTGGGAGTTTCCTTTTTGTTGGTTTATGAATCGTACTTCCAGGGCCAGACTCAGCCTCGGATGGAAGGGGAAGGGTGTCTTGCCCAGTACGTTCGTTCAAGGTTATTGTTTTTTTTTTGTGTTTATTTTCCTGGATTTTCTCGTTTATTGTATATATATATATGTTTTATATGTAATTTTACTTAATGAATTAAAATCATTAAAGCGAACGTTCGTTTTGTCGCTAGTTTTTTTTTTTTCTTTTTCCTCCTTCTGGAATGCTGAATCTAACTTTCTCCTTGTTAGCTAAGATATGAATCCTGCTGCTATTATATCGTTGTTTTGGAAGTACACTTGAGACATTCGATGGCGAATTATGTTTGTACGATATTTTAGGTAGTAAATATAACTTCTGCTGAATTAAGGAGTCGACGCTATTTGTCTTACGGTTTTTTAAAGCGATGATTGATTTGATGTCCTTAAGTGCTGAGAAAATATTCTTTGCCGCAATATCTGTGCTGCTGATGTCAGGTGAAAATCCTTATATGACAGTAGATTGGTTATGCTTATTTATCCATGGTTTTTCTTGTGGTGTTTTTTGTAGGTTTGTAGGATTTAGGGTTTAGTAGCTCTTATTAGAACCGTCCGTTCTATGGCTTTATCTAAATCCTACCGGCTGCGCCAGTTGTTGGGTCCTAAGGCGGAGGAGACGGCGTAGTAATCGTGCCTTGCCTCTTTATAGGGAATCCCCCGATGTTTCTATCTCCTGACGGAAGTCCTTTTCATAGTCGACATTGAAGATTTTGTAAATGTATGAGGGTAGGCGAATCATCGTGATTGTGCAATTTAATCAGTTCTTATTGCCGGCCAATGCGTTTTTCGAACGGCTCATACGTCCAGTCAACTCCTTTTAAATAAGTAACTTCCTTACGCAGATCCTGCGAGCGCTTCAGGTGACTTTCGGTAGTTGAAAACCTCGAGGCCAAATTAACTCGAGGAACGGTGAACGAATCCGGAGATCCGGAGACACCAAAGACAAGAAAACAATTTTTGCCTCGCTATGAACTTTTTATTTTTTTTTTGTGATGTGGTTCTATGTCACTTACGGCCAGGGGTTCGGCCTTTTAAATTCAACTAATGATCGACTTATATTTTGTTGGCCATAGGTTCGGCCTCGGAACTTTAACTGATGTATTTATACTTTGTTGGCCATAGGTTCGGCCTCTGAAATCCAACTGATCACGAAATTGAAATTCACTCCCCTTTTATAGAATTTTTAGTTGAGAATTGTCAACTATTTTATGGTCAAAATTCCCAGAAACACACATAAGAGTTTGTGTTTCAATTTGAGTTGTGTTCTGGGAATTTGTTAGAGGCTTTAGTTGGATGGGTTCTAGGAAGGGGAATCATGAAATGCGTTTTGAATTTAGCATTTCATGATTTTTTAGGAATTGAGTCAATGTACGATGAATTAACTTTTGGTTAAATTCGTTGTACATGTGACTCAATATGGGATTTGAAATGAAGCAATGGAAAATTTGGGATTTGGGTTTTTTATGTGGAATTGAATCAATGAGTGATAAATTAACTTTGGGTTAATTTATTGCTCATATGATTCAATATGAAATTAGGAAATTTAGGAATTGATAATATTGGAGATTTGGATAGGGGTAGCGATTTAGGATCGCTACACTATCCTTGTCCTGCCACTTACAAGCCGTTTATCCACTTTGTTAGTTCCACATACCTTAGTTTTAAGTTAATTGCTAAGATAATCACGCATATTGTTATATACAAGGTAGCGCAAAATTAATCACCCAATTGGAAGATGTTATAATTTTTGCAAATGGCGTCGTACCTCAGTCATATTGACATTTGTGAACTAGACAGCTGCGTATAGAAACGATGGAGCGATGGAGGTCCAAATAAAGATTTCCGTCACTCATTTTTTTATTTAGTAAAAAAGTAATTCAACAACAAAATTGGATGATTAAGTTTGCGCCACCTTATATATATTGCTTGTACCAAGCTAAATATATGGGGGTTCTGCCCTCACCAAATCAAATCAACCCGCTCTGATACTGACACCCTAGCCTCCACCCTATCCTCGCCATTCCCTGTCCAACTACTATTCTCTATCCATTTTTGTCCCATTACTAGCGCCTCCTACGCACACACAGACACACACACACACAGACACAGAGTTCAATAAATTGTGAGAAAGATTTGCTTTCAGTAATCCATAATATTAGTGCAATAAAAAATTCCAGTAATCCAAAATATTAGAACATTAATAAATTCCTTTATAGTCCTTAAAAACAAGACAACTAAGGAGTTTTATTAAACTTTTATGTTTCTCTATTGACATTTAATCGCTAAAATCAACGTTTTGTTTCCATGTGTTTATTTACAGACATCAAGTTCCGACATTTCACCTTACAGAGCCATTCTACGAAGTATTCAACGTGAAGAACGAAAATACAGATGCATCTCATCGTATGCATTCGTCTTACAGGAAGAGGATATTCGCTATATCATTGATTCTATTTGGCATCGGCATTCAATTCTCAGTAAGGAGGAGGACCTCAACGAACTGAGGTGAGTTGACAAAATATCACAACACAATCTTTCGACTTGAAATCCATTTCAGACTTCCACGCTGGATTAAAAGTGAAGACTGGTCGCCGTGGAACTGTATTTGTCTAACTGAAGAAGAAGCTAGAAATCACAATAACTTGAAAAATCTTTCACGCGTTTATGACAACAACATGATGTTGGAAATAACGAATAAGCACTTGTTAGCGAAGAACTCCTTTAAGAAATTACAAAGCGTTGATAACGACTTCGTTGAACATCGCACTTGGTGGGAGGTAGGAATTAAGCATAAAATTCCCTAAACTTAGATACATATTAATTAAGTCGTCAAGGACGAAATTTGTAAAAAAAAAAAAAAATACATATTTCATTCTTGACGTAATATAAAAGACACTTTTTATAAATTGATTACATTGAAGTACATCGTTTTCGAAATAAATATTCACATATTTCTAAAACAATTTTTTATTAACTATAAAGTAACAACTGAATAAATTAAATGTTACGTGTATTGTGTTGTGCCACTGAAAAATCGTCTTAATATTGACCGGACAGAGTTGAGTTCATCTCTTAGGTTTTCTTAATGGGACAGAGTTGACTTCATCTCATATGGTTTCCTAATAGCAAATGATACGTTGGGTTTTTTAATAAGGACATGTTTTTGAAATTAAATGAAATACAAGATAAACGCAAAACTTTTTTTATTTCAAAGTAGAACTGTTTTAAGTTCCAATTGAACCAAAGATAAACGATAGCTACCATTTTTGCAAAATTGCAGCAACGTTACTAAGGATATCTTTGAATATGTTTAATCGCTCGTGGGCTTTCAAATTATGGGAACTTTAGTGTTCAATGTTAATGAAAAGGCGGTGCTCGAAAAACCGACTCAATCAGGCGAAGTTGGTTGACTCAGATGTCGAGAAAAAGTAGTATAACAGCATACACGTATATCAGTAAAATAGTGTGTCATAAATATAACAAAACATTGAGGTGGTATAACAGCAGCACGTTGGGGCATAAACAGTATAACACTACATGTCTATGAGAGATAAGCGTATAAGAATTACTCGTTTAATAGAAGTATACACAGTATACACAGGATGCGGAATAGAATTTAGCATTTAGTCCTAAGTCAAGAATTGTTAAATTATTGTACAATAAATGCGTTATTCATCGTCATCATCATGCAGAATATAAAAGTGTGTATTATACATACTTGTATTATACAAACTTGTAGTGAGATTGCAGTATAAACGTTTGAAGTATACTCATTTTTTCAGTATAAGACTTCTCAGTATAAAAGTTTGCAATACAAAAATTTCTAGCGTAACGGTTCACAGTGAAAGAGTTTTTACGGTATGCGAGTTCGGCCTATAAGAGCTAATAGTGTATGAGCTCACAGTGTAATACTGCAAAGCACTACCATTTCCCTCCCCTATATATTGTAGCGAGCTTAGGGTTCGCTGGATTAATTATTTGTTATAAATAAGAGCCATCAAATCGATTTTGAATTAATATAACACTTTATTAGTCCGTTAATAACAACCGTTACTTATACCGTACACTTAACGATTTCTTTACTTATCGCGTCTTTTACTTCTTACTTATCGCTTGCTTCACTTTCTTACTTATTACTCGTCTCCATGATCTGTGTGCGACGTATTTATACCGTTTCGTTTCCGTCCGTTCAATAGCCTCGAATTTTCTACGGCTCATAGTCTCCAGTTTTCCAGCACTTCCTACAATATTCTAGTACTTTGATTCGGACTTTCACGAATATTCTAGTACTGATTGTCATATGCGTCACACTACCCTCCGCCTAGATTAGTTCGTCCCGAACTAAGTTCACTGGTCTTCTGGGTTAACAAAAGTCGCCAGTCGGTCACGGTGTACCACTTTCATCTTGGCGTTCGGTCTTCGCTGAATCCTATAGACAACGTCGTTAATTCTTGTGAGAATCTTAAACGGCCCTTCCCAATGTTGCTGCAACTTCGGAGACCTTCCTTTTTGCCGATGAGGGTTATAAAGCCACACGTTATCATCTGCATTAAATCCGGATGCGTTGACTCGAACGTCGTACCTTGTTTTCATCCTGTCAGTGGATACCTTGATCTCGAATCTCATCGAGACGATTTCTCCATTCGGCTACGTAGTCTTCGGTTTTATCTATGACGTCTGGAGGTATTCCGAATCGCAGATTGGCTAGGAATCTTATCTCTCGTCCAAATATAATTCTTGCTGGAGAATGGCCCGTCGTATCGTGATTAGCCGATCTATAGCTCATGAGAAAGGTTTGTACATATTTGTCCCAATCTCGTTGGTGATCACTAACGACCTTCGATAAATACTCTTTCATTGTTCGGTTGAACCTTTCGACCATTCCGTCTGACTGCGGATGTAAGAGTGTGGTCCTGGTTTTCCTTACGCCCAGTGCCACACAGATGCCTTGAAATATCTGTGATTCGAAGTTTCGGCCTTGATCGGAATGCAGCTCACAGGGAACTCCATATCTGCTGATCCAATTATTGATAAGCTGCTCAATGACGGTTGTTGCTTCTTGGTTTGGAATTGGAAGGACTTCCACCCACTTGCTGAAGTAATCCACGATGACCAACATGTATTTGTTATTGTCGTTTGTTTTTGGAAATGGTCCTGAGATATCAACCGCAATTCGCTCGAAAGGGGGACCCACGTTGTACTGCTTCATAGCGCTCCTTTGTTATGCTGTTGGTTCTTTGGTCGTAGTGCAAGTTGTGCACTTCCTACACCAAGATTCGACGTCATCTCTCATGTGAAGCCAGTAGAATCGAGGTCGTAATTTTGAGTGTCTTATTAACTCCCAGATGTCCACCGGAGGCCCCATCGTGCATTTCTGTTAGTACATCCTTCACTCTTGATGGTGGGACTAGAATCTGCATTCGATGGGATTTTCCGTCCGCGGCTTCCCATTTACGCTTAAGAATTCCATCTTCCACCAGCAAGGAATTCCAATCTGCCCAATATGCCTTAAATGTTCCACTCTTGTCGGAAATATTGTTCCAAGTTGGCCGCTCGTTCTTTTCTTTGTGTTCCAGGATTGGGGACATATCTTCATCCTGAATTTGAGCTGCGCGTATAGCATCACTCGTCCCCCCACCTAGTACTTCTACTTGTACATTTCGCAGGTCGTTCGCCTCTTCTTTCTCTTCCGCTTTATGACAATGTTTACAATCTGGCTTACATGGTCTTTTTGATAGAGCATCAGCGTTATTATGCACCTTCCCTTGCTGAATTGAGCTTATCATTGATGCGGGTGCACATTCTGCGGTTAACTCTCCTTTTCTTATTGCGACGGGCTCCTCGGACGCATTTAGTACTCTGACTGGTACAAAGTGCTTCTTCACCTCAGGTTGGTCCCTTGATAGTCTCCTCTTATGATTAGCGAATGAATAACAATTCTCACTCGATGTTTCAATCATTCGTCGACGTTTCCTACAGTCAACAAAGATGTGGCCGACTCCGCCGCATGTCCAGCACTTCATAACAGGTCTCGGGGTTCTCCGTTGTACATGCCCGATTCTTTGGCAGAAACATTCCTGGACGGATATTTCTCGGACTCTATATGTACTCCTGGTAGCCAGTTTAGCAGATGCATATCCCAATGCGAACGCCAGTATTTCATTAGTCGTCTTCTTTCCCGCCAAACGGACGGCCTGTTGCATGTCCCGATCTTGGAGTGCGTTTATAAATGCATCCATTGCTACCTCGTTGAGAAATTCCTTAGTTATATTTGAATAAGAAGAGAAGACCTAACGTTGGTCAAACTATCAGGGTAGTGGAGCACGAATTTGAAGTAGTGCAATCCTTTAACTACCTTGGGTCAATAGTATCAGCCGATAACAATATGGAACAAGAAATACGCGAACGGCTGATTAAATCCAACAAAGCCTACTATGGTCTATCAAAGCTCTTTAAATCCCGAAATTTATCCAGAACATCCAAGCTACTACTGTACAAGACCAGGGTCTTACCAGTACTTATGTATGGATCCGAGACCTGGGTGCTTAATAAAAGGCACTCTGTACTCTTGGCCGCGTTCAAGAGAAAGGTCTTAAGGAGAATTGTTGGCCCCGTATGTGAGGGAGGACGATTCCGGAGACGCTACAACCATGAGTTGTACGCAATCTACCTTGAAGCTCATATTGTAAGAAAAATCAAGCTCGGTAGACTCCGGTGGGCGGGATACCTAGCTCGAATGAGCGAAGAGAAACCTGCCCGGTAAGTCCTTTGTGGCAGGATGTATGGAAGGAGACAGCGCGAATAAGACAAGTTTTCCAATCGCTCAATGTCTGCCTGCAACTGTTGAAGATTTTCTCCAGGTTTCTGCGTTTTGCGGTAGACCTGCTGCATGTGGTTGTCTCCATACCTAGATTCAAGGCCGTCTCTTACCGCTTGGAAATCTGTTTGCTTCTTTGCTGGTATGGTTTGTAGCAATTCTGCAGCCACCCTGCGGAGTGACAAGATTAGTGATGTTGACTTCTGCTCATCCGACCACTTATTATAATTGGCCGCGGCGTTAAACTGACGTATAAATACGGAGAAGGGTCCCGTTCCATTGAAGGTTGGCGGTTGCATCCTTGTATCTTTGTAGTCATGTTGATTGTTAGGAGATGTCTTATTTCTCTCAACGCTCAAGACTCTTTTCGATTCGCGTTATTTCATCGGTGACTTTTAGATCCAGATTTTCTACTTCGTTCCGAATTTCTGACTGGATTTCTTTCTTAAAGTGTTGAATATTACATTTCATCCACTGCGTTTGGGCATCCAATTTTGCATTCAGATCTGTAGCTTGTGCGTCGAATTTTGAATTTTGGACATCCAACTTTGTATTAATGTCTGCAGTTTGCGCGTCCAATTTTATCATCATCATTCTGAACATCTCCGAAATGTCCAACTGTGGCGAATCCTTCCCCGTCACATTGGCACCATCTTGAGTCGCTGTTTCTTCTCCATCCGGACAGTCTGGGTCAATAGTAAAAACATATGTGTCGACATCAATACCCTCTTCCTCCATTGCTGCTTGCAGACGCTGTCGAAGAATTTGCTTCTGTCCTCTGCTATCCAGATTCCGGTCCTGAAGTACCTTCTTCAACTCAGGAACGCAAAGATCCTCAAAATGTCGATCTGACATCGTCACAACACACTTTCACAGACTTATTCACTTAAACAATAATTAATCCCACTTCTGACACCAATTGTAGCGAGCTTAGGGTTCGCTGGATTAATTATTTGTAATAAATAAGAGCCGTCAAATCGATTTTGAATTAATTAAACTTTTTTAGTAGTCCGTTAATAACAACCGTTACTTATACCGTACACTTAACGATTTCTTTACTTATCGCGTCTTTTACTTCTTACTTATCGCTTGCTTCGCTTTCTTACTTATTACTCGTCTCCATGATCTGTGTGCGACGTATTTATACCGTTTCCTCATTCTGATTCGGCGTTTCGTTTCCGTCCGTTCCATAGTCTTGAATGTTCTAGTGTTCCTAGTCTCCAGTTTTCCAGTACTTCCTACAATATTCTAGTACTTTGATTCGGACTTTCTCGAATATTCTAGTACGGATTGTCATATGCGTCACAATATATATTCACATCCTTAAACCCCAAATCATAATTACTACCAATATAACATAATAATCAATATCCCCAATTGAATCGAATGCACGATATATTGAACCAAATATTCATTTGCTGTACATTAATTCAATGTAGAAGCCACATTTCGCCCATCTTTCAGGTAATTTATTAATAGCATGCCAGAAAAACTGCTTTTCTTTCGGGGCAAACCATTCGTCGAGCCATTTACCAACTTCCACGAAATCGCTGAAGTGCTGCTCTGCGAGCGCGAACCTCATTGATGCGAAGAGTAGTCTGGGGAGTAGGACGGCTGCAGAAGGATGTCCCAACCAAGCGAATTCAGGTATCTTTCACTGGTTT
Organism: Microdon myrmicae; assembly: GCA_963931805.1. NCBI lineage: Eukaryota > Metazoa > Arthropoda > Insecta > Diptera > Syrphidae > Microdon > Microdon myrmicae. Next base: position 87,637,558 of record OZ007499.1, on the reverse strand, counting down.
TGGGTGCTGCATACTTTTCGCTGGCGCCACCTGTTAGTTAAAGCGGAAAAAAACGTATATATACACCTAGTATTGATCTTCACCATTGCTCGTAATTCCCTACTGATTGTTTCTTGTGACACATGTAATGCTTCTACTAATTGCCGTTAAGTTTGAGTTGGGCCATCATCCAATTACTCCTGCAATTGCTCGTCTTCACATTTTTGTGGTCTACCAGAGCGCTCACGGTCTTTCACATTGAAATCACCATTTTTAAATTGTCGAAACGATGTCTCACATGTTCTAATTAATAGAGTGTGTTCACCATATGTTTCTACCACCAAACGATGACTTTCAACAGCCTTTTTCTTTTCATTAAATAAGAAAAGCAATGCGTGCCGCAAATGTTCTTTTTCCAATCGAAGGGCACGACAAATCTCGCCGGCTCTTCTTGGACTTTTTAATGTATTTTCATAGACAAAACTCGACAAGATCTAATATAAAGGGCGATGCGTCCTGGCTTCGATGGCCAACCCAATCATCCACAACGGTGTTGTTGTCAATAAAGCAAACATCATCGGAGAGACCTTTGAAAATAATTACAGACTTACTCTCGAGGATGGCAATGCGTAACCAAATATTGAAATTGTTGAACACTGGTCTCAGTAGAACGTTCTGTAGTATCATTTACCACTTCATTCGAAACAGAATTTTTCAGGTTCGGGTCAATGCAAAGCTATCCCGAACTTTCAACGTCACTGCAGGCGTACCACATGGCTCCATTCTAAGCCCCATTCTATTTAATATATATACCTTAAATATTCGTCGCCGTATGGACCGGAGTAAACCAGATATGCTATGTGGATGACGTCCTAGTGTAAACGTCATCCAAAAATCCCAAAACTCGCGACAAATCGACTCAACCGTCACCGTCATCAACGGATAACAAAGTGTTCAGTTTTGTGGATGATAGTACTCTTGTTTCGTCCTTTTCGAGTGTTCGGCCGATTGGTGCATCTGCGTCGCATCAGCTGAGATGCCGACAGATTGAGTCTCTGAATCAGGATCTAGATAGGGTCCTGCGGTGGGGAATGGCTAATCTCGTCGACTTCAATGCAGCGAAGACACAATACACACCATTCGCAAAGAAAAGTGGATCATCGGTTCCACAGTTGATGATGAATGGCCGGGCCCTCGAGGCTGGGGAAAGTTTGAAATTGTTCGGTGTCACGGTCTGTGGGAATGTATCATGGCATAAACACGTGTCGAGTATCGCCAGGTCAATTTCAGGAAAACTTTAGAGCCAAGAAATATTTTACTCCGGCCCAACTTCTTCTCCTATATAAATCCCAAAGTAGACCCCCGCTCGAATATTGCTCTCATGTTTGGAGCTCGGCTTCTAAACATACCCTCGACCTACTTGAGAGCATACAGAGACGAGCAATCCGCCTGATCGGGGACTCGGCACTGACGTCGGGACTACAGTCGCTATCCCATCGAAGGCGCGTAGCGACCTCTGTCCGTTTTACAGATATTATCACGGGTACTGTTATTCGAAGATTCGTGATATTGTTCCACGCAATTCGGCTTATATGCGCTCCACAAGACAATCCGACGGATCGCACCCGTTTGTGGTTCATCTCCTGACGGCGCGAACATCCCTGCATCAGAACTCGTTCCTCTACAGAGCGGGGAAGCTGCGGAGCTCCCTTCCCACGCGAGGGTTCCCGGAGCGTTACAACCTGCAACTGTTCAAAAAGAACTGCAACAGTTATTTGATGGCATATCGGGGCGCCCACTCGGCGCTATAGGTTCACCTCTCCCGAGAGGTCTCTTACAAAAAAAAAAAAAAAAAATTATAGCCGAATACCAACGCAATTAGTGTATCAATTCCACATCAAGTGAGTATACATGAAAATAACGATGGGATTCATACATGCGGCAGTGTCTGATGTGTTGAGGCTTTGCTTTTATCTTTTAGTGATTCTAACCATCACAACGTTGGTCCGAGACACACACTCTTCACTGCCGTTGCAAACCCTACAAACCCTCCACCGTATTCGCTGATTTAGCTCTGTGTGACTTCTTCCTGTCTCCACAACTGAAACTGTCACTCTCTGGATCCCGTCTTGACACGACTGAAGACATTAAACGAAGATAGCACCGGATACTTGAAGGGCATACCACTTTCCACCTATAAGAAGTGCATGTAAGAGTGGATTCGGCGTTACCACAGATGTATTGTAAATAATGGGGTTATTTCGAAGGTAGCAACATAAATTTTGATTAATAAACTTAAATTTCGAAGTTTTTTAAAAGAATCCGGTTAGTTTTTATACAGAAAGTATATACTTCTCGCAACACAGGCGAGCCCTGCCAGGACCCTGAGGTGTCGTCGAACAGTTGTGGGCTATCATCATCATCGGCACTACAACCGGGGACCGGTCTTGGCCTTATTTACTAAGTTCTGAGGCTTGTTAAATTTTCCATAATGATTCGTTTTTTCCGGGCAAGGTCATTAGTCTTGCGCCAGAGGCTCCCCGACGGGGAATCGAGCCCCGGTATCTAGCCTGACAGGCGGGTATACTAACCACTATACTATCGAGGAGCTGTGGCATCTCTAACAGATACACACACAATTTACAAGCAAAATAATGAAGAACAGCGAACGAAAATCGAATAAGAAAATACATCAGAGCCCTATACCATAGCGATAACATAACAATTCACATCAGTCGAATGTACTTGAGTTTAAAAATCAAATTCTAAAAATCGGCCATTAGCCTGATGGGTAACGCTTAGGTTCAATTTTTGGTGATTCAAACAGTCATAGCGTCAGTTCGAATCACACGTTCTTCTTCACAATTATTTCAAACGCTATAGAGCCAGTTGTGGGTTATAGTGTTCCAGTAATACTCACACGTTTTCCCGTTCGGCAACAAAACGAATTTTGGTGAAGAGGTGTACGCACGATTGAGAGATTAATTGTTAATTGGTGGTATCAATCAGATAGCCTGGTGGAACGCAAACAAACCGAATTCCTTGAAAAAATATCATAAATATCCAAGAAACAATAGCCGTGATAGCTTCTGTAAGAGCAAGACCTTAATCACGCGTCTTCAATCTGAAAGCGAATGCAGCCTTGATGGTTTTCCAATTATGTAGATTGCTCATCGCTGAATACATCGGGCAGGTCGAGAGTATGTGTAGAACGAAAACTCTAAGCATGTAAACAGTATTCGGGTGCGGTCTAATTTGAAATTCGTAGGGGGGTATTGTGCCGGAGAAAAGTATAGTTTAGCTCTTGAAAAATTACTCAGTTTTCCAGCGAGGCACTTGGCAATATTAGGGGGGTGGGAGCGAACATACAGGGTAAAGTCTTTGCTTTCAACGCGGCGAAGGCCAGGACGATCCTTGTCCCTGTTCAATCCAAGTTGACATGCAGTCTCCACGTGACACCCCTGGATAGCTACTTTGGCACCCGCCAAGTAGTGAACCAATGCTTGCAGCGACATCCCGAGAAAGGTTGGCGCAAAGCTAATAACCTTGCCCGGAAAAACAAATTATTATGGACAATTTAACAAGTCTCGGATAAGGACCGGATACCAGTGGAGAGACTTGCTAAATAGGGCCAAGACCGGATCCCGGTTGTAGTGCTGATGATGATGACTTGGTAATATTCCGTACGTCTTCGTGCCACATTACATTCCCACTAACCGACCAACTTCGTGCTTTCCTTAGATTCAATGATCCGACCATTTATTATAAGCTGTGGCTCTGGCGACCCGGTTTTTTGTTGTGTAGTGCGTGTTTGTTGCATTGTAGTTGTCGAAATTAACTCTTTCCCGTTGCCCGACTTTACACAAATCTCAATTCAAAGAGTCGACATGCGATTTTGTTGCTTCGATGGTTCGAGAACGAAGAAATCACCGTACCATCTTCGCCAAAGTTGATGCTGATACTAGCAAGTCATTAGTATAAACCAAAAACAGAGTTGCCGCTAAGCTAGCCGCCTGGAGGAATCGGCAATTAATAGGAATGCGATACGAGCAGTCGAAATCGACCAATTTTCGAGGAAACTCTTCATTCAGTTGTAAATTCATTGGAAAAGACCATGTAAACCAAGCATATTTAGTAGAGCTTTATATAGGTGCGATCAAAAGCCTTTCCCCGCTTGCTAGAAACCTTGACGTGGTGCGGGGGCTTAAACTACAATGAATCACTCAGGCTATGCTGACGGAAGCATATGCTTCCAGTAGGGCCACCCATGCCAGACAGGCTAGAGAGGAGTAACACACAAAGATCTACCACCCCTAATCCAGGGTGTTACGCGTCACCGTGCCTATTGGATGGTTTGCAGCCAGGGGTATACCAGCTCTATTATAACGGCGCCTCTCTGACACCAGGTCGAATCAGAGCAGTAAGCAGGCCTTACCATATCAAAACGGGGCTATGATGTGGCGGACTATTCGAAACCCCAAGACTCGTGGGAACAAAACTGAATAATCAATATACAAAAAACAATCCCACGAAAAACCCGGTAGGCATAGGTGTGATGAGCCGACACTACCATAAGGGAAAAAATCACCAAGAAAACACCGACTCGGCGAAGAGAAGACGTGGGAAAAACGGAAAAAGCGGGATATACGCGTCGCCATGTGGAATGTTCGAACGTTATATAAACTAGGCGCGATATAGACGGTCGTAGAAAACGCGAAACAATATAAAATGGGCATCGTCGCGCTTCAGGAAGTTCGGCTCGCACATCAAGTAATCGAAACTAATGGGTTTACACTGGCGTGTGGAGGTACCGATACACATAACCTCGGAACTGGCTTTATCATAAGAAAGAAGATTACGCCCCATGTAAAGGATGTGCAATTTATTAATGACCGAATGTCAGTGCTAAAAATACAGGGCCCATGGTACAATTATGTATTTATAAACGTACACGCCCCAACAGAATCTACCGACGAAGAAACGAAGGACACATTCTACGAGACCCTAGAGGAAGTGATGGGATCTCATCATTCGATGTTAAAATCCTCCTCGGGGAACTCAATGCGAAAATTGAAAAGGAAGACATCTTCCAACCAACTATAGGTAAAGAGAGCCTACATGACGTTTCAAACGATAATGGAATTCGAATTATTACGTTCGCAGCACAAAAGATCTTGTAGTGAAAAGGACGATGTTCAAGCACAAGAAAATCCATAAAGCCACATGGATATCACCCACACGACGGCGTAACGGGTAACCAAATAGACCACTTCCTCATAGACAAAAAGCCCCAGTCGAATATCCTTCACGTAAGATCATATATAGGAGCAAATTGCGACTCCGATCACCTTCTAGTGATGGGCAAAATTAGAAGTCGGCTCGCAGCAAACCCACATGGACAGTCGTGGGAGACGAGCAAAAAGTTCGAGATTGATAAACTAAAAGACCTACGCATAAGTGCTGAATATCAAGACGAACTAACGGATGGATTTAACATCCTAGAGAATGACAGTAGTGAGGAAGATGAAGCCAATAGTGTGGACACTAAATGGGCATCGATCAGAGACACAATCAAACAAACAGCCCAAGAGGTATTAGGATTTAAGAAAACAACTAAGTCCAAACCTTGGTTTGACGATGAGTGCGGGCGAAGATCGAAAAACGTAAACGCCTCAGAGTGATCTACTTAGAAAGATATGATGAAGTCAACGCAGAAAGATACGCGACGATTCGGAAAGAGACAATGAGACTATTCAAACGCAAAAAAAAAACGCGAATGGAAGAAGACTCGGATCGAATGAATCCTAGAAAATTCCAGAGCAAAGAACATCAGAGATATGTATCCCGGCATAAATTTAATTAGAAATGGCTACCGAGGGGGAACCAAAATAATTCGAGACGCAAACGGCTGTCTGGTGATAGAAACAAAAAATATCGTGACAAGATGGAAGCAGTACTTTGAAAACCTGCTCAATGTGCGCACCCATCAACCACAAATAAACGCACCAGACGTACAAACAACCGAGCCCCAGATCCCAGAGCCCTCTTTCGACGAAGTTGTAGACGCGATAAATCGACTGAAAAACAACAAGGCTCCCGGAGTCGATTGCATACCGACAGAGCTTGTGAAGCATGGAGGAGAGGCAACCGCTCGAAAAATCCACCAACTGGATAAAACAATATGATACAAGAATGTCATTCCAGACGAATGGAAAACCTCAGAAGTCATCCCCATTTTCAAAAAAGGCGACAGATCTGACTGCGAAAATTATAGAGGAATATCATTGCTCCCAACCACATACAAAATATAAACAAATGTCATACTGGCTAGAATCACACCATACACAGAAGAAATACTGGTGCGGATTTCGTAGGAACCGGTCAACGAGCGACCAAATGTTCAACAGTAACGCAATTGCTAGAAAAAAAGTGGGAATGCGGAGAGACGGTTCATCATTGACTTCTAAAAGGCCTACGATTCAATTGCACGGCAAGGACCTTACCATATTGTAGTTGAGTTGGAAGTCCCGAAAAAATATGCTGCACACATTCAAATCTGCATGAACGAAAACAAAGGGCGAGTTAGAATAGAAAACCACCTCTCAGAACCATTTGAAATCCGGGACAGACTAAAACAGGAGGATGGCCTCTCACCATGTCTTTTTAACCTTGTGCCACACCGTACGCAGAGGAAATATTGGGAGACTACCAATGCGGATTCCGTCGGCACCGGTCAAGAAGCGACCAGATGTTCACAATAAGGCAACTGCTGGAAAAGAAGTGGGAATACGGAGAGACGGGTCACCAACTGTTCGTTGACTTCAAAAAAGCTTACGACTCAGTCGTAAGGCAAAGACTCTACCATATTGTGGTTGAGCTGGGGATCCCGTAAAAATATGCCGCCCTCATTCAAATTTGCACGAACGAAAACAAAGGGCGAGTTAGAATAGAAAACCACCTCTCAGAACCATTTGAAATCCGGGACGGACTAAAATAGGGGGATGGCCTCTCACCATGCCTTTTTAACCTTGTCCTCGAGTATTCATCAGAAAGCTACAAGACGACAACATGGCCGGATTTTCCCTGAACGGGGGCACAAAAGTGGTCGCATATGCGGATAACATAGCCATTTTGGGCGATAATCTAGAAACTGTAAGTAAAAACAGTGAAATCATCATGCAAGCGGCAGAAGAGGTGGGCCTAGAAATAAATGAAGACAAAACAAAATACATGATTACGGCGAGAGCAGGTGGACCTCAGAGAACACATATAAACGTCAGGAGCAAGATATTTGAAAATGTCAAAGAATTTAAATATCTGGAAACGATACTTTCGACCAGAAACGAAACGTCGAAGGAAATTAACAAAAGACTACACTCCGGCAACGCTAGTTGGCATGCAGCCAGTAAACTGTTGAAATCCAAACTGCAATCACGTAATATAAAGCTCTGTGTCTATAGAACCATAATCATGCCGATTGTCCTATACGGATGCGAAACATGGGCTCTCACAAAACGGGAAGAGAACAAATTCCACGTATTCGAGAATAAAGTTTTAAGGGGTATATTGGCCGGTAAATATGACGGGGAACCAGGACAATGGAGGAAACTCCACAACCACGAATTGGAAGAGCTATACCGCAAACCTACAATAGTAAGAGTAATCAAGTCGCGAAGATTAAGATGGGCCGGACACGTCGCGCGAATGGGCGATGATAGGACCGTGCATAGATTTCTTGACGGTAAACTAACGGGAAAGAGACCGACGGGACGACGGCGACGGAGATGGGAGGAAAGTGTTAGATTGGACCTCGAGGAGATCGGTTCGGATGGTCGAACGTGGAAGGAGAGCGCACAGGACAGGGAACAATGGCGGAGCCTGGTCGGTGAGGTGTTACGTGCGGCTTCCGCCATACCCATCGTTTGTTTTGTTTTAAATATAATATAATAGTAGATGGTAAGGTGGTGAAAAAACACACGATCCACATGTTGAATGTACGAACATACATTTGTTCGATTGTGGATCGTGTGGAAGCTGGATTCCTTTTCGGAGTGGATGGAGATTGAGAGGGAGAACGGTTTTAGTGTGCTTAGCTGAGCAAAGAGCAACAGTTTTGGGTTCCGTTTTTTGAATGTGAAGGAAAGGGGAGATGATGAGTGACGGTTGCGGTAAACAGTCTTACAGTTTTTCTTTTTCGGCATCTGCCCTGATTTTGTAAAAGTACAATCTAGTGGAACTTTATGTAGTAATAAACTTATCATGTACTTAAAATTTGTACATACACAACGTCGTCTTATGTTTCGATCGTACTGGCTCTGTGGAAATGCTTAACTCGAAAATTGGGGAGCAGTGACCATTTTCCGTACTTATACATGCATCTATATATTTATATATGTAACTCAATCAACGAAGCCGAGGATCTGTAGATCAATTTGCCAACTCAGTTTTACAGCGGACCATAGAGAGGATTCATGTCGGAAACGAATGTGGAGACATCCCCAGAGGAGTGTTTTTGATTCGTGGAGAGAAAGTAGTGATTCTAGGCGAGACTGACCGAGAAAAGGAGTCCAAGCTGCCGCTAAAAGAAATCTCTCTAGACGACATACTGGATGCCCAACGCAGAGAGCAGGAATAATGACAGGTAACCAATTTTATTTATCAAAATTTCTGTGGCGGAATACGTCACAGAGGTCATGAACTTCCGGGTTCCTACAGGCCAAGAAATAATAATAATAATAATAATAAGCGCTCAAAAGCCTTGAAGATACCCAAAGCGTCTGCTCTTGACCCACCATGCCTTTCAGAAAAATAGTTTATTCACATAAAAAGCAATAAATTAATTCCTTTTTAATCGATTGTTTTTGTGGTTCACAATACTAAATTGTCTACATGGCGATGATCTCGTTATTGTTTCGCTATACTTATAACCGATTTGAATTTGCTTTCGAGATACTGTACACGCTTTAGGAGTTTATCACTGGTGCTAAATTCGCTGTACGGCACCGGAATCACTTTGTACCCGCTCTTCTCCAAGAGATCAAAGCACAGTTTTGTTATGCCACTGACCGATCGATGAGGCCCGTGACAGACATCGTGGAAGTCGACCAGCATTAGAGCCACTCTACAAAAATAAAAGCAACGCATCATCATCTGAAACATTGCGGATTTATATTTCAAATGATTACCTTACGGCATCTGGATTCTCCTTGTCCAATGGAAGTGGATTCCTTTTCGCGTCAAAAGCGCATAGAGCATCTGAAAGTAAAAAAGTGGCATTAGTAAATACCACCGCGAAATGAGGAGTAGCCTTTCACTAACCAATCGAAAATCCCATTTTCGTGTCCTTTTGCGATTGAACACAGTTGCTTGAAGGTAAAAGACTCTTGAGCGTATCAAGCAGCCCGTTGATTAAAACTTGTTTAGACTTTGTACTCACATTAGTTAGATCAACTTCGAAGTCTCTAACGTTCAGGAGTGATCCTTTGTAATCGCTTACAATTAACCTGGCATAGCCATTCACATTAAGTAGCTTCATTTTTGTTTTAGGTGATAGTGTAGATAATTCTGTGTGCAATTGGGCGATGAATTGCTCGCTGAAAATGTAAATTTAAATTAGGTCACGGTGTGAGCTAAAGGAATGTGAATTACTTCAATACGGAGTCTACGTGCGCCGTGTCCGCAAGTTTCAGTAAACAGAGAGCCCAAACATGGTTCAGCCAATCAGCTTTTTTAGGGAAGTCTTCCTTGACTAAGGTCTTCAATAGTTTAGTTTCAACTTCCTCGATCAAGGTACTTCGAAAGTTCAAGATTGCAGATGTTATAAAATACGCACTTAAATCCTGAGGACGGCATATGTCATTATGTTGTAATGTCCATTGCGTGAGCGCTTCGAGGATGTCTGAAAATATACAATAGCATAAACATAAAATTGGCGCAAGACTAATGACCCTGCCCAGAAAAAATAAATCATTATGGAAAATTTAACAAGCCTCAGGACTTGCTAAATAAGGCCAAGACCGGTTCCCGGTTGTAGTGCCGATGATGATGATGATAAACATAAAATATCATTTAAGATTGTCCGATGGACAGAAAGATAAGACGGGCCTGAAGCGGCAACTATAAAGCTAAATTTTTCGGCTAAGAGGAAATTCATTTCAAAAAGACCTATACACATCCGAGGATAGATAATTTAAAGAGTATAACTTCATGGGAAATTGCATCAAAGACTTTACCGAGATCGGTTGTGATAACGTCGATTTCGTTGCCGTTCTCTAGGGCTAGGAGTGTGTGTGTGAAGTAAATTAAACTAAATTAGTGGTGGCAGATTTACCAACAAGAAAGCCGTGTTGCCTGGGTGAAATACGGGATTTGCAGTTGGAGCATAAATGCATTCAAAAAGCTTGGGGACGTGGGAAAATTTGGCGATGGAACTGTAGTTTGAGATATCGCATCTGTGTGCCTTTTTATTCACAGGGGTGATAAAGGAAATTTTCCAAATGCTAGGGAATTAATCTTGAGAAGGCGACAGGTTGAAGATAATTGAAAGGCAAAAAAAAGAGAACGGAGGAGCATTTTTTAACAAATACAGCAAGAAGACCATCTGGGCCAGGAGTGAATTCGTCTTTTCTGCATCAGAATTCGTGCCGTTAAAGAGGTGGAGAGCTGTACAATTCCCTCCCCGCTCGAGTGTTTCCTGCTGTTTTATTTTGACATACATAATCGAGTTTAAGTGTGGAAGATTAGCAACGAGAGTTGAGTCAAGACAAGAGGAGTCGACGCTAGATCGATTGCGGACGCCATGGCGATAAACAGTAAAGGATGAAGGGGATAATTCCTGATTGTTAATACTATGGATCAGGTTAGTTTCAGTTAGTGGGTATATTTCAACATAAGGGGAGTGAATCTTCTGCAAAACTGCTCGAGTTTTAGAGCGAAGGCCCCTAACATCTAAGCGGATAGGCTGAACTTTGTGCACACATGCTTATAGATAGGGTAGGAGGCTAGAGAAGAGCGAGTGTATGTGGGGGTGGTAAATTCGGGGGGGGGGGGGGGGGGGGGATATCGACCAACCAACAAACAGAAGCCTGAAGAATGACGAAATCAACAGATACATTCAACAAATGGACGAAACTATAAATGAATAATGGACAAAACAATTCCTAAAACAACAGAACTGGACAATATGAACTTGTATAGGAACACAACAATAAACGCACTTTACCAAAAAAAAAAAAAAAACTAGAACGGCTCTTCGATAGTATAGTGGTTAGTATACCCGCCTGTCACTCGGGCGACCGGGGTTCGATTCCCCGTCGGGGAGCCTCTGGCGCAAGACTAATGACCTTGCCCGGAAAAGAAACAAATCATTATGGGAAATTTAACAAGCCCCAGGACTTGCTAAATAAGGCCAAGACCGGTCCCCGGTTGTAGTGCCGATGATGATGATGATGACAGTGAAGGGCATGTCAACGTACTGGTAGGGGGCGGGGTTGGTGAGCTGGGGGGGGGGGGGGGGGGGGGGGGGTTGAAATTGTGGGTGGGGCTGGGGGAACTATTTTGAGGGTAGGAGAGGAGAGGTAGGATTGCGGGGTAGGGGGGATTATTGGGGGGAGGGGGCGGACTTAGGACGGGTTTATTCTGAGACGTCGTTTAAGAGCGGGAGTGGAGATGTTGAAATCGAAGTAGGTGGGGAAAGAGTTGGCCTGTCGTAGCATACGCGAGATGGGTTCGTTAGCGCCGTAAGAAGTGTGATGAGCGGACACGTAAAACAGTCGAGGGTTACGTACGTTACGGGGGTTTGTATGCAATGTTAAAGTGGAGAGCAAGCTTGGGCAATTGATTGAGCCAGACAGAAGGCGATGGACAAAGATGATGTCGGCATGGACTCTGGGCTCTTCAAGTGTGTTTAGACTGATTAGAGGGAGCCGGCTTGTGTATGGTGGTAGAATCAGCTGATTTTCCAGGTTTAGTCCGCGGAGGGCAAAGCGCAAGAAACGACGTTGAACACCCTCAATCCTGCGAATGTGAGTCACTTGATACGGGGACCAGACCCGACAAAAGTTGTGTAGACTGATCGGGTGACATAGGGGTTAAGGAATTCCTTCGACCAGCGTTTGACAAACCCAAGGGCAGCGTTGGCCTTGAGGATTATGTGATCAATATGTGCGGTAAATTTACGTCCCTTGTCGCATAGGACGCCCAGGTCGCGAATGACTGGGGAGGTTGGGGATGTGATTAGGAGTAACAAAGAAAGTAGAGGTAAATAATTACAAATTATAAAAATAAAAATTAAAAATTAAAGATTAAAAATGCAATTTAAATTAAAAATGAAAATAAGTAAATGTAGAGAACTTAAAAACTAGGACAAATCAAAAAATAAATTAAATAAAACAGGAGAAAAAGAATAAAAGAAGAAATTAGAATTAGGATTAAAAATAAAAACTAACAAATAATGAAAAGCGAAAAGAAAAAAAATTAAAAAATAAACAAAAAAGTGAATCAAAAAGATAAAAAGAATAAAAACACTACGTTCTTATGATATAAATACGAAATAAAATTAAAAAAAAAAAGAATAAAAAAGAAAAAGTCGGGTTGAGATTTTCCGCCGTAAGCTGAACGCACGTCCAGCCGATCCTAAGTCCAACGCCTTACACGATGCAGCACTCAGGCAGTAACCGAGCAATGGTTTACCTAGATCGCGAATCAATTCAACCGTTATCGGTTGGTTCGGTAAGGAGTAGGAGCGTGGGCGAGTGGTGGAACTCTTCCGAGAGAAGGTGATTGTGTGACATTTGGCGATATTCATTTCTATGCAGTTATTTTGGCACTAAGTCGAGAAGCTGTCAAGATCCGCTTGGAGAAGTGAGGAGTCCAGGGGAGAACGGATTGTCTTGAAAATGTTGGAATCATCCGCGTAAAACGAGATGAAGGAGTGATTAATGCAAGAGCCTATGTCGTTTATGGTTAGGATAAATAGGAGAGGGCCGAGATGACTGACCTGGGGGAACACCTGAGGTTGGAAAAAGGATCGGAGAGGGTGGATCTAAATCGCACGCGGCGGGTTCGATAACTGAAATAGGCTGAGACCCACTTAAGCTCGGGTTCGAAACCGAGGGAGGATAGCTTGAAGAGAATGAGATTATGGGAGATTTTTTCGAAGGCCTTGCTAAAGTCGGTAGCAACTACATCGACCTCATCGCCGTTTTCTAGAGCAAGAACTGTGCGGGATGTGAATTCGACAAGGTTAGTAGTAATGGACCTGCCTGAGAGGAAGCCGTGCTGGTTCGGAGAGATGATGGGTGCGCAGCGAAAACATAACACCTCATATAGTAGGCCTTCGAACAGTTTAGGAATGTGCTTGTTCAATAATATAGCCGACACGTTCCTTGGATATTCCAATATGTTTTGCGATACGGTTTTGAATCAAATCGTTGACGAGTTTGTGATAATTATCGTCTGTGGCAATGATTGGACATTCATTTCGTGTTCCATTAACAATCACGGCTTTTCCAGGCTCGCAACCACGAAATTTTACTGCCCATCGATTTACAGTAGACCTGTCAACACAATCACCACCATAAACAGCCTTTAAACGATAATGAATTTCAGTAGGAGTTACTTTTTCAGCAGTTAAAAGTCCGATAACAGCAGGCTGTATAAGTCACGTTGGCATAACACTAGAACACCCGCCATACTTCCGGCTCTCGAAAACAATGGATGACCGCTCAACCTCAGGCATGCGCATGCGTATTAAGAGGTAATGTTACTTCCAGTTGCCGCCAAGCGCGCATCTGAGGGTTATTTCATTCGCGTTCTGGAACCACGTGTGCACTACTTTTCAGCCCACCCCCGTCGAAGGTAAGTGAGAGATTATGGAGGGAGGAAGGTATGATATTAATTCAGGGATGAAGAAATTTATTACTTCCATTTGCCGTCAAGCGCGCTTCTGAAGGTTATTTCATACGGGTTCTGCAAGCACGTGTGAACTACTTTTCAGCCTGCCTACGTCGAAGGTAAGTGAGAGATTATGGAGGGAGGAAGGTATGATATTAATTCAGGGATGAAGAAATTTATTACTTCCATTTGCCGTCAAGCGCGCTTCTGAAGGTTATTTCATGCGGGTTCTGCAAGCACGTGTGCACTACTTTTCAGCCTACCCACGTCGAAGGTAAGTGAGAGATCATGAGAGGTTATGGAGGGAGGAAGATATGATAGTAATTCAGGGATGAACAAATTCATTACTTCCGTTTGCCGTCAAGCGCGCTTCTGAGGGTTATATCATACGAGTTCTGCAAGCACCTGTGCACTACTTTTCAGCCTGCCTACGTCGAAGGTAAGTGAGAGATTATGGAGGGAGGAAGGTATGATATTAATTCAGGGATGAAGAAATTTATTACTTCCATTTGCCGTCAAGCGCGCTTCTGGGGGTTATATCATACGCGTTCTGCAAGCACCTGTGCACTACTTTTCTGCCTGCCCACGTCGAAGGTAAGTGAGAGATTATGAGACGTTGTGTAGGGAGAAAGATATGATAGTAATTCAGGGATGAACAACTCTATTACGGTCAGATCTACTGCGTTGAAGATGTAAAATGCTCTTCGAAAAACCGTATTACCCGAACGTATGTTATTGGTTAACGAAAATTTATAGTAATAGTAATCTGGTGAGCCCAAAGGCGAAGACTGTATTTATTAGTGTTTAGATGTGGAACAGTGTGAAAGCGGGATGATCGCCAACGTCTGGATCTCATGTTGGTTGATTCACGAGATAAGTTAAATTATTTAATCCATCGAAAAATCAAACGTACCACTAATCGTCTATTGTGTTATTTGTAAAATACAGTGCATGTTATAAAGGTCTTCAATACACAAAAAATCTCTTACCTAAATCCCTATACTTCATGATCCCCAAACTCGTCAGAATAGATCCAACTACCGCAGACTTATCTTTGATTTTAGGCAAAGCTACTTGTATATCAGCACACACCTTGGCAGCCAGTACTGAATCTTGAAAATTTAAGCTCGCAACAGCATATAAAATATCAGCACATTGTTTTATATCCAAATGTTCCGTAAAACTGCTGATATTGTATGCCAAGGATCTCAACAGAGGCGTGCTGCGACGTTTTCGTTGAGCCAATGTACTCATGACTCTTACCATTTGAGGTACACTTATACTAGCTATGAGTTTTGCAGCTTCATCATCGCCTGCAACTCCGAGTACCGTATTCAAATCATCCGTCCGAAAACCAGAAACGTCTTTAGATCTATTTGATTTAGTACTATCGGCGCCAAGTTCGCTCCTCGGCATTGTTTTCCCCAATATTTTACAAATCTTAATGAATCGGGTATCATTTTCGAATTCAGATAGTTTAACGCGATCTTCTGTACTCCATTCAGCTAAGGTCGACACTATTTTTAAGGCGTGTCTCCTTGATATTGAAAAGTTATGCTCCGTGATGGAAAGTAATCCGTTTACGGTCTTTGCATTATTGATTTGTTCGTCTAAGTGATTGAATTGCTTGATCTGACGATTGTTTATCTTGGCATTTCCCGCAGCTGTAGATGGATTGGCGTCATCGTTTTTAAGTGACTCAAAAGCTGCAGCAACTATACGACCTGAAAGAATTAGTTTATAGTGAACTTGAAAACGGCCATGAATTTATTTTCACAATTTTCCCTTACTTTTCGGTTTGGCTGATGCCGTCGATTTTACTGGCTCGTCAGTAGGTGTATTGGCTCCTTTGGTAGCAGCCTTCACTGATGAACTATATTGACGACGCAGCCAATTGTTAAAATTCCCATTAGCTAGTCGTTGGAGCGCTAACATCCCTACAAACAGAAGGATGAAAATTAATAGTTTACATAACCTCGGTTTATATTCTGCTTATGCTGTCACATATTCTAATAATGCAAACGCAGTGATTGTCATAAAAGTATTTTTGAACAAGTTTCCACTTTTAATACTTCACATAGAGAGTAAAATTACTTAAAGAATATTTACTTCAAAAGAAATTATATCCAATGACCCACGGGGTAGTTGACGGCCGAAATGTCATGAGCGGAGATCATCGAAATGACAGCTTCTAGTACGCTGCTGTCATTTGTTCTAAAATTTATTGCGAATGTTTAACAACTATCAAAGTTTGCTTACAGAATATGCGTGGAAAAGGATTGGATTTTGTAGAGTATTTTGCCCCAAGAAAGGATCTAATAAATTATCGCATTACTATAAGACATATTTATACTGGACATGGAATGAATAATGTATTAAAGTCATTGCAATAAGGATTAATAATAAAAGTTCAGAGTGACAAGGAACGACTATAACCTACTTAACGCTTTTTTGCCAACTTACTGCAATGGGGCACCATCATAGAATGTTACATATTTTTGAAATGTATGTAAAATTTAAAATAATTGACCAAACTTAATTTGATATTTCTTATTTACGCCATTCTGGCCTCGAGAGTAGGGCGTTCGAATATACTTACAACTAGACCAGCATATCGTATGAGGCGACTAAAGGCCGAGTGATCGGTGGGATCCCAACACCCTGTTGCCCGGTGAAATACTACCCCATCAAAGTATAAGCTCCGTGAAATGGTCGGGAGAAATCCCTGGACATCTTTCGGAGCTCGGCTGAATGACCGGTTCGAGAAAAGATTGATTTAGGTGGTAAGTCGGTCCCAAAGTGAGATACCACCCCATTACGCTGTATATTCCGCGATACCGTCGGGAGAATTTTTCTACTATGTTTCGGATATATGACTGATGGCGCGAACTGACACAAAAAATTCCGGAGGTAAACTAGTTTTCCATTTCGATCTCCGGGGGGACTATGTCGAGGATAACATCATGCAAATATTGTGATAAATAACCGAACTTTAAGTAATTCGTCATGGCATAATCGGACTCGCTCTCGAGGCTCTGTCCACGCCCGACTACTAACGACATTTTGTAACATCAGGGGCATCGGTTTCACCAATGTGAATGTAAAGGCCATCCACCAATATTTGAAAACAATGAAACCTGATATCCAATGAAACCTGATATCTCGATTCATCAACTGTTTCGACATATCTTCGTTGCTCAGAATACGACTTACATTCGAGAATCCGTTTTAAGGGCGGAGTCTGCGTCTTCGCGTGGTCCGATCTGGCTTACCAAAGGATGGAATCGTTAGAACCTAATAATTTGGATATCATGCGCTTGAAGGTCCTGTTGAGGAATTCTGTTAAATGTCTTTGTTGTGTTACATGCAGAAATCCAATACTCCAATCATGTACCGTATATTTTCATGTAACAAGTGTATTGCACTTTGCTGCACGCAAATTCCCAATACATTGCATGTGATATGTGTACTATACGCATGTACCCCATAAAAATTTGTTACACGCAGAATTCCTATGCTATACGCAAAATTCTGCAAATACAATAATGTTGCATGCATATGGGACATATTTTATTAACTTTAAACCAAAAGAATTCTTTCGGTGTAGCATCAAATATTATTTCCTGTTGCTAAACGCATTTCCAGTTCTCATAACCAGAATTGCAATTCTGCAATTCGCACGTTCCATCTATGCCCTACAAGCGAACAAAAAATCCTCATCACCTTGATGATTACCTAGCACCCCATCACCTTCAAGGAAATTCCACCCAAATTATGTGTTCTTAAACTCCACTTGAGTGAAATGAAGGAAAACACTTCTAAATAAAATTTATATTTTATTCAATTTTGAATTTAAGAAACGTCTGCTCTTCAGAGTGACGTTTTGTAAACTAAACTTACTCTAACATAAAATCTTATATCTAGGTTTATTTCTCTACGTTGCAATATAATATCTTTCTCACAATGGATATTATATTGTAATTAGTGCAATATTCATTTTCGTGTTTCCACGAGTTCTTGCTAATTATCTTTGAGTTTGTTCATCTGGATGAAATGTACAATTAGGTAACATATGTTGTGATATACATTATATTCTAATTTGGTTATTCCATATTTTATGTTTCTTTGAATTTTTGTTATTTGTTACCTTTTGAGTTTTGTTCTTAATAATATTTCTGTTTGGACAAAATGTATAATTGGGTTATTCCATATTTTTGTTTCTCTGAATTTTTTGTGGTTTGTTAATATACCTTTTGAGTTTTGTTCTTAATAGTATTTCTGTTTAGACAAAATGTGTAATTAGGTTACACATTTTGGTTGATGGGGTTTTGTGTCGTCAAGGATTCTTTGACGTAACACCCATGCACATGCATGCTATTGGCTATGGGCAAATCAGGTTCGCATCACCTTGAATCGAAATTTTCCCATGGCCTTGGGGTGGAGCTGCAGCCAGAGTCGGCGTAAAGATGCCGCCTCAGTGTGAATGGCGGCAAAATTGCAACGTTGCAATTCTCATCGTCATTGGCATGACCTTCGACTGGGACTAGCATCGGGTAGCTGTCTGGAAGTAAGCGATGAACCGTGGGAAGGTATGCAAATTTTGATTTAGAGATAAGGTATAAAAAGGGAGCTCCGTTCAAGATAAAAATCAATTACAATCAAAGAGTGGCACGTTCAATTCAATCGGCAAACAACCTACAGTTAGAATTAGAATTATAATCCACTAGCACAACTACGGTAGTCTGCTTAAATTTAACTTGGACTTTAAATAGAAAGAATGAAATAAATGGTCGCACAGCGACTCAAAAATTATAACCAGTGTTTCACTCGCCAACCAAATTAGCAGAAAATCAAAACCAGCCGGTTGATCTACGCACGGGCTTAACCAAGCCGGAAGCCACAATAGGACTCGAACCTGCAATCTTCGGCCAACCAGGGGCTACAACAGGAAACCACCCTACAAACTCTCCGAGTCGGAAGCCACCTACTCACGGGCTTAACCAAGCCGGAAGCCACAATAGTAGGTAAGTGATGTATAAACATATGTATATCAGTTGTCTTTACCGCTCCCCGATTGACGATCGATCACCGACATTTTTCGAACATCTTTCACGTACCGTTAACTGGATACAGATCAACCAGCCGGTTTTTGAAATTGTCGTTCTTGAGGATTTTAATTTACACAACTCCGGCTAGTTGGTACATTCTAACAGAAACGACGCAGTTAGGAGGCTAAAGGAGTTGTTCACTGTTAGCCACAATCTGACTCAACTCGTGAATGAACCTACATGAGTGCCAGATACATGAGGTGAACACCCTGGATCTGTTTTTGACATTCGACCCGAGAGTTTATACCATGGAAGTTCCTGTGCCACTGGGAAATTCTGATCACTGCTTGGTATCTGTCGCGCAGCCATTTGCATTTCAAACGAATAACCGATCTAAGCAACTTCGGTATGTATAGAGGTATGGGGCTGAAAATTGGGACGATTTGCGAGATTTCTTGGCATCCTTTCCATGGTCGGGGGTGTGCTTTAGAGACTCCGATGTTAACGCATGCGCGGAGTCGGCCACGCAGATTATTCTTCTCGAAATGAAGATCATCTGATAAGCCTGGGTGTGGTAAAAATTGCGAGCAAATTACAGCTGCAAAAAATAGAGCTTTTAACCAATGGCGCTCCAATCACACCGAGGATAACCGAAGGAATTTTGTTAGAATCAGAAACGCGTGCAACCAGTCCGTCACAGAAAATTTTCTTCTCGGGATGGAGATTTACATTCCACATTCCATCAAACGAATTTCATCTGATAATCTTTGGTTTGATAAAAAACGTAAGCCGATTACAGAGGCAAAAATAGAGCTTTCAAACTATGGCCCTCCAATCCCACCGATGTTAACAGAACGAATTCTATTAGAATCAGACTGATACCCCGAAGGGGGCTTACAACGACAGAGTGACCAATAAACTCCTTGAGTGCCCAATTGGTTCGCGTCCCTTCTGGTTAATGGCAAGGACTCTCAGCAATAAGCAATAAGTTTGCTTCCTCCTCTTTTCCTCCCCGTTAGTAACAGGCAGCGGAGCACTAGTCACAAATTCATAGGATAAAGCTAATGCTTTCGCGATTTTATTTTCCGCGATTTCAAACATCGATGCCGAGCTTTTGGTAACATCTGTGATCGCGTATGTATGGCCTCCGATGCGGGATGGGGGGTTTCACCCACCTACTATTCGACGGATTCTATGTTGACTGGGCTGTAAGAATGCAACCGGTCCGGACAGAAAACCAGCAACAGTCCTTAAGAACTATGCCCCAGGACTGTCGCCTGTCCTTGGCAGACTTCTCCGCTTATCTTATGCACGGAGGACATTTCCTACCTGCTGGATGGTCGCTCGTGTTCAGCCAATTCCAAAGAGGGGAAAAACACAAACTGATAGCATTATTGTCTATGCTATCTAAGGTGATGGAAAATGTCATCAATGCCGACTTAACTAAGATTTGGAGTGCAACTGACTTCTGATTGATCGTGAATACGGATTCCGTGGCAGGCGGTTCACGGGAGACCTTTTGACCGTTATACCCGATATATGGACATCTGAGGTTGGGGGGCATGGCGAGTCAAGATCGGTCACATTGCATATCACCAAGGCTTTTTACCTCCTCTGACACCTGGCATTGCTGAGCAAACTTCGCTCATATGAACTTTCCCAGAAGCTTCCAAAACCAGTGTCAAACTCTCTATTCAACAGGAAGGATTACCCACTGACGTTTCCAGTCTCCCTTCTTCAACCCAAAACCATGTTGTATATCGCTATACAACACTTACTTTTTCAATTCATTCAATTCAATTTTTATTAGGTAGATAATATGGTACATTTATTTTACGAGTATTTAAGAGTTTTAGGACAGCAATTCCTTTACAATATAAATAATGAAAATAGCACAATTTTAATGAATAATAAATAATAAATGATAAAGGTAAAACTACAAGAAAAACCCTTATTTGAATCTTAAGACTAGTGTTGCACAGGTTTCCGGTTTATGTAATAATGACCTCGATATAATTTTCATAGACAGAGTACATATGTAGTGATTTAGGATAACGCAAGACGGGAAACGAGAACATTGTCAGAAAAAGAACAATTGATCAAGAAGTTTCGATTGATTTTGTTAATAACAAATTCTATCGGTTTAACGTTTTCATGTAGTTCATGTGTCGAATAATGCCATGGCAAATTCAGCAACATTTTCAATATTTTATTGTGACACCTTGGCAATTTTATTTCGTGTGTGCGAGCACAATTACACCATACGGGGGCCCTGTACAGGAGTATAGCTTGAAAAATGGTTTTAAAAACTATAATTTTATTTTCGAGGCTAAGCTTTGACTTTCTACGCACTAATGGATACATAACTCTTACGACTTTGTTTATTTTGTCAATTGTGGTAGTAATGTGTTTTTGGAAGATAAGTTTTTTATCTAGAATAATACCTAGATATCTACAGTCTTCGGACCAATCAATATCAACTGCACACATACTGAGTTTAGTGCCATTTGGTAGGTAGCAGAGTTTCCTACATCTCGAAAACCAGACAGCTTGTGTTTTATTACCATTTATTTTTATTTTCCATTTCCTGTAATATACTGCTAGTTTGTCAAGAGCTGCTTGCAAAGAGTTGTAGACATTAGTGAATAAGGCATCCGAAGAGAAAATGGCCGTATCATCGGCAAACATAGCTACCTGAATGTTTTCACCTAGACATGGTAATTCTGCGACAAACAATGTGAATAATATGGGACCAAGGACCGAGCCTTGGGATATGTCGGTTCCTATACTCACAACATATTTTCTCAAATGAAGAAAGCTCTGGATAATTTTGATAAACGGTATTGGCAGCTTAAGTTTTAGTCGCTTATAAATCAAGGCATCGTGCTATCCTCCAGACAGCCACCTGACGCCAGTCGCACGCGAAGACCAAGCCAACAATAGAGAATCGCAAATTTTCATCTCTGCAAATTTCTCACTCTAAGGCCATGAGAACATTTCGATTCACAGTGACGTGAATGATGACATTCCTACACGAAAATAAAGTTAAGAATACACTACCCTATTCCCCAAAACAATCAAGTCCCAAGGTGAACGCCCAAAACCAATTCCACATCATAACCATTTACCATTTTCAATGGAACATGAACGGTTATACTAATAATGTTGACGAGTTAAACACTTCGATTAAAGAATATAACCAAAGGGTAACATCATTACCAGAAACACATTGTCCAGTTAATACGGTACGAATCATTCCTAAATCCTATACAGGCTACTTTCTTTTCTGCAAACAAATCACACGAACAGCGTATATGGTTACTAACTAAAAATGGTGCGGCCCACAAATTCCACCCCATCATTACAAATATACAAGCTCCCGATGTAGAAACACAATACGATTTATATCTCCCTTCATATCAGCCAATATATAAAAATGATTTTCAGTCAATACTCAACCCAACAAACGAGCCCAGAATGCTTGGAGGCGATAAATGCATGGAATATACTCTGGGGCTAACTCAACGTCCACTGCAAATTGTCGCAGCATTCAAACAGCTGACAAGCAGTTTCACCGACGACCGCTCAACGGTCCAAAATCACGTATGTCCCCCCCCCCCCCCCCCCCCCCCTATACATAAAACCTATATTAATAAATTGTTATTAATAACGTAACACCTCCTCGCCTCCAACCTTATCCTACTGAATGAAGGATCGCCTACCCACCTCTCTACCCACAATACTCTCTCACATTGACATCACTTGTTGCTCTCCTGAATTGGTTCCGAGAACTTCGAGTTCTAGACGATCTTTACAATAGTGACCATTTTCCCATGTTAACTATGATAAATATCCAACAACCGATAACCTGTCATAATCAATCTCCAAAATATAAAACTGACTCTGCCAACTGGCCACTTTTTGAAAAAAAAAGTTGATGAATTTCTTTCAAGCTTCGCCCATACACCTTATACAAATCATGAAGCTGCAATAATCAATAAAGCAATTAGATCCGCTGCCAACGTTTCAATACCACAAACGAATATTAAAGCTAAACCGGTAACCAGACAACATGTACCTTGGTGGAACTCCGAACTAACATCTCTCCGCAAATGCAAAATGGCAGCCCTCTCACAATTTAAAAAGAGACCCACAGCGGCTAATCTTGTAGTATATAAAAAAGCGAACGCTTTATTTCGTAGAAGGATGAAAGATAGTAAAGCAAAAAGCCTCCTTCAATTCACTTCGACAATCAACCCAAAATCCTCCACTGCCATAATATGGCATAAAATACGCAGCTTAAGTGGAAATTACAATCCGGTAAATATCTCCTGTCTTAATTCCCTAAATACTACAATCACAGACATAATGCAAATATGCCAACTCTTCTTCCTCAGACAACCACATCTTCCATCCCGAATTCAATCGGAAAAGATTGAATCCTTTAACAATTTAGTACATTTGCAAGCCTCCAACCCTGCGGCCCACCGCCTCGAAGAACCCATCTCATTTACTGAATTTGAATCAGTATTTAGTATAACCAAAGGGAAAACCCCAGGGAGATATCGAATATCCTACCCAATGTTGAAACACCTTTCGAAAAATACAAAATTGAGAATCATTAAATTATACAATAAAATATTTGAAACTTTACATATCCCACAAATCTGGAAAACCGCAGTCCTAATCCCTATTCCTAAACCGAAGAAAGATAAAGATACTATAGAGGGTTACCGTCCTATATCCTTAAACCCCTGTATTGCAAAGGTTTTAGAAAAAATAGTAGCCATACTATACTCATGATTAACTCTTTTCTATAGGTATTGCACGGACGTTGGTCAATCGCTCTGCCAATCCCAAAGACGGGAAAAAAGCGTCTCCCACAAAATTACCGTCCGATAGCATTACTGTTTATTTTATCTAAGGTAATGGAAAAAGTCATCAACACTGAGTTAGTTAAGTATTTGGAGTGCAACGGACTTCTGAATGATCGTCATTACGGATTCCGTGGCAGGCGATCCACGGGAGACCTTTTGACCATTATAACCGATAGATGGACATCTGCGATCGAGCGGCATGGTGAGTCAAGGGCCGTCGCATTGGGTATCTACACGGCTTTTGACCGCATCTGGCATGGGACATTGCTTAGCAAACTTCGTTTATATGGACTTTCCCAACAGCTTTGCGACTGGACGAGGAGCTTCCTCGAGAATCGATCGATCCGGGTTGTTGTGGACGGCGAGTGTTCGGATCTGTATCCTGTTAATTCGGGGGTGCCCCAAGGTTCTATTTTGGCTCCAACCTTTTACTTGCTTCACATAAATGATTTGTTGGAGACAACGGATAACAGAGTGTTCAGTTCTGCGGATGATAGTACGCTTGTTTCCTCCTTTTCGAGTGTTCGACCGATTGGTGTATCTGCGTCGCACCAGCTGAGATGTAGACAGATTGACTCTCTGAATCAGGATCTAGATAGGGTCCTGCAGTGGGGAAGGGCCAATCTCGTCGACTTCAACGCAGCGAAGACACAATATACAACATTCACAAAGAAAAATAGATCATCGGTTCCACAGCTAATGGTGAATGACTGGGCCCTCGAAGCCCTGGAAAGCTTGAAATTGCTCGGCGTCACGGTCTGTGGGAATTTATCATGGCATAAATACGAGTCGAGTATCGCCAGGTCAGCCTCAGGAAAACTGGATCTTTTTGGAGCCAAGAAATATTTTACTCCGGCCCAACTTCTTCTCCTATATAAATCTCAAATTAAACCCGCGCAGAATATTGTTCTCATGTTTGGAGCTCGGCTCCTAAACATACCCTCGATCTACTGGAGAGCATACAGAGATGAGCGATCCGCCTGATCGGGGACTCGACGCTGACGTCGGGACTACAGTCGCTATCACATCGAAGGCGCGTAGCCGACCTCTGTCTGTTTTACAGATATTATCACGGGTACTGTTCTTCGGAGATTCGTGATATTGTTCCACGCAATTCGGCTTATATGCGCTCCACAAGACAATCGGACGGATCGCACGCGTTTGTGGTTCATCTCCCGACGGCGCGAACATCCCTGCATCAGAACTCGTTCCGTTACAGAACGGGGAAGCTGTGGAATTCCCTTCCCACGCGAGTGTTCCCGGAGCGTTACAACCTGCAACTGTTCAAAAATAACTGCAACAGTTATATAAGTCTAATAAAAAAAAAAAAATGTGTAGAATGGTCAAATTATTCAGTTGCCAAACTGTCAATAGAAAAATGTAAATGTGTGCCGACGACGATTTTGTCCCCAAATACACCTTAACATAAATAATAAAACGATCAAAAATATCCCCAACCTTAAAATCCTAGGTATAACATTTAATAATAAGTATTGCCGGAAACAACACTGTTTAGGTCTTAAGAAATCACTAGCAGCGAGCCTGAATATTATTAAATACTTAAGTAGCAAGAAAAGCAATGTACATATTAACACCCTATGTAATATAACTGTTAGTTGAAGTGGTACGCGTTTCGTTGGCCGCCGATGGACGGTCACAACGAACAATGGCTGTCGCAAAGGAGAGAGAGCAGCGCGGTCAATGTAGAAGAGCACGTCACCAATTGAACTGGAACCAATTAATAATAACACGTTGTTCTCTATTGTAATGTCAAGTTGTTCTTTATTGCTTAAGGAACGCTATTATGCACAATGAATGGTATTTTGCGGATGGCAACGACTGGGAATGGTTTACTGTTCCGTCTGGCTGTGTGAGCGTCGCGAAGGTTGATTGCAGACTGACTCATTGGGCATAACTGCCAATTCAAAAAGCAACGCTATGACATCATCGTGGTGACAATGATGGCCAGTTGGTGCCAGCTGCTGCGCAACTGGTATACATGGGAATGTACTAGATTTCTCCAGTACATTCCAGCACATTTAATTGCCAATCCGCAACATCCCGCCCGCCTTCGCCAATCATTGGCGAATTATTTTGTTCCAGGGGACGGTGGCTAGGGGCTGTGAGCGTGCGGTCTGCTGGTGGCGGTTGGTCTTGGTCGGCTGTCCAGTTTCACGTGGATGATCGGTTGAGAGGGGGCCGCCCGCCCTGAGGAGCGCTGGAGGCTTGAGGGTCTGGGATGGCCCGTATGATCGATGGCGACAGGAACCTCTTTCCCATCACTGATGTCCGTTGCCTTTTGTGGTCGCGGGACCGGCGAGTTGATCTGGGTTAGAGTTGTAAGGTCGCAACCCACGATCAATGACCACGTGATGACTGGTGATGGGTCTCGCTATGTCGAGACCGGTGGTGGTGCCATGTACTGCCCACGTTGGCGCCCGTCTGGAGTGAGTGGCCGGCGGGATGCGGCCGTTGGGGGTGTGTGCTGTAACGTGGAGTCGGGTGCGGTGTCTACCCTGGCACTGTCCGCGTGTCCTTTCGTAATGGCAGTCACGGGCCAAGTACTTCCCGGGGTCGTCGCAATGCAGCCTCTGTGGATGCACAGAGGGGCGTGCTTTCTTGCCAGAGTTCGAGAGACCGCTGGCTGCTGGGGAGCGCCGCCCGCCAAGCGGGGTATTGCGCGCTCCTGGTCCTGTTGTGGTGGCTACAGGTGGTAGCGGTTGGCCTGGGTAGCTTTGGAGCTGGGCAGGAGCTTGACCACGTGGTGTCCTGGGTGTGGTGCGATGCCTTGAAGTGTTCGAGTGGGTCGGCTCCTGGTTCCTCGATTGCCCCTTGCCCCTGCAATGGTTCAGCGGGCGGGGGGTATGACTTGTAGTTGGGTTGCGGAAGTGGTCGGTGTCTGGTAGTTGCATGGGCTTTGTATGTGGCCACTGGGGCCGATGCCGGCGAGACGTCCTTTGGGTTCTCTGATGGAAGCCTCGGCCGTCAGTCGGAAGGTCGACCAGTTCCTCTGGGTCGGAGTTGTAAATTCGCAACCCACGAGGAATGGCCATATGATGGCTGGTGACAGGCCTTGTCACTTTTGCGCTGGATGATGTGGTGGGTGCTGAGCCTGTTAGCACCCATCCCAGTTCAGTGGCCTGCGCGACGAGGCCGGAACGTTGGTCCTTCCTTAGGCCTTCGAGGATGATGTTGGGGTATATGTCTGCCGCAAGGATGATGTCCACCTTCTCGGCGGAGGCGATGTTCGGATCTGCAAGTTCCAGATCCGCCACGAACGAGAGATCCCTTGTCGTTGATTGTGATGGTGGTGTATACACTGAGAGCCCTGACAGGATGAAGGACCTTAGTGTCCATTGGCTCGAGCCGTGGAGGCGAGGAGTGATGCTGATGGCGGCCTGAGTCCTGGTGGCAAGGCCACGAGTGCCCCCAACACCGTAGGTGGGGACGGGTGATGCTTGACGTCGGAGGTGCAACCTTCGGGCGAGTGATGTTGAAATGAAGGTGCCTCTGGAGCAGGGGTCCAGCAGAGCACGGACTCCAATCCCCTGTTCGGTCTCCGACGTCACGATGACTCTGGCTGTTGGCAGCAACGCGGAATGGTATGAAGGGGTGCTGATTATATGTGCGCAGACCCCTTCCTGACGGTCGATCCGGGGGGCGGATCCTTTGGCTCTTTGCGGCGGTGATGTTGTCCCGTCGATGGCGGTAGACCGGATATGCAGCAGGGTGTGATGTCTCCGCTGGCATCGACAGCACGTCTTGCTGGAGTGGCAGTCGCGTAGGCGGTGGCAACCCAAGCAGTTGGTGCACAGGTTTCTTTTGTGTGCGAAGGACTTCCGACGGCCAGGTGTGAGTGATCGGAAGCCCTTGCAAGCGTATCTGGTGTGTGAGGCCCTTCAGAATGTGCAAGCACCCTGTTGCTTTACGGGTGTCGGCTGTGTTTTGTGCATCGGGACACTGGGCTAGTTAGTCATCGGGCCGGCTACTGTTGCTGGAACAGTCGAATTCGTGGAAGGCATTGGCGTTGGATCTGACACGGAACCTATGTACGCCGTGCCCACTGCTTGCCCTGGAGTCCGTGTGATGGTAGCCAGTTCCTCTGGGTCGGAGTTGTAAGTTCGCAACCCACGAGGAACGGCCATGTCATGTTGTGCCCCACAATGCGTGCGCGGCATCGTCTTCTGTGGGGGCTTCGGCACTGGGTCCATCATCGGGACCTTGGGTAGGTTGGGCTTTGGGCAGGCGGCACTCTGGTCGGCGGCCTGCTGACTCACTGTTCTGGGGTGTGGTTCCTTTTCCGCTGGCTTAATGTTGACCGTTGACAGCTGCACTGGGGGTAGCTGGCTAGGGTGGAGGCGATTGGTGCTGTTGACCATGGTTGGGGAGGCTGACTTGAGCGCGTACTGAGCCTCGAGGAGCTTCGTCTGTTCCTCCAGGTATATTTCTTCGGTTTCGCCGAAACAATCCTCCGCGAAGTATGTGTGCTGTAGATAGTCCGGTGTCGGCGTGACGAAGATGTCGTGGTGCCGCTTGGAGAAGGCTTCCCATTCGGAGCGGAGTGCACGTTTGGTTGCCTCGATTGCTGTCGGACTTGGTTGTCCCTTTTCCTGTATGTTGAGGAAAGTGCCGGATATGGTGGCCTGTGCCTCGAATTGAGCGGCGATGAGTTCCTTAATCGTGGTCGGTTGTTGTACGAGAGCTGATGTTGAAGGCACTTTCGTTTGAACTCTCGTTGTAGAAAGTTCGTCGTCCTGCTTTCGTTTGGCGGCAACAGCGGTTTCCGACTCGTGTTGGTGATGAGCACGTGTATGATCTCTGCCGACCGAGGAATGCCGTCGGTCGAGATCCTTTGGGTTCCGCCGGACGAGGAATGACGTCGGGGAACCGTTGTCAAAGTTGTCGCCGTCGCCACTGTTTGAACCATTGTCGGCTCCGTTACGCACCGTGTGAAAGCAGGTATGATCTTTTCCGAGCGAGGAATGTCGTCGGTCTAGATCTTTGGTGTTCCGCCGACCGCGGAATGTCGTCGGGGAGCCGTTGTGTTGCTTCGTCGATGTATTTGCCAGCATTCGCTTCTGCACTGGGCGCAGCTTCGGTAGATCGGTTTCTCCCTTTACTATAGAGTGATCGGGTTGGCGATTCGTTCTTTCAATTCCTTGGAGGTGGCAATGATCTCGTCCGCCCTCTTCTGGTGGCAGCGGTTCTAATATAAGATCATGTTCGGCCGCTTGCCCCGCACTCCTTTTTTCTAGTGGCTCCTCATTCTCATTGAGCGATTCACCTAACAAAGGTGACTCAGAAAACAAATATTTAAGGGGTGATCTATAGCTGGCATGGAATGAAGGATATAGCGTTTTGTCTCTGCCCAGCAACTTCGCCTCTTGGTCTGGGGGAGCATTTTCCTTATTATCGAGAAGACATGAGGTTGAGTCGTTAGCTTGTAAAATAAGATCACATGCAATCCCCTCTAACAAGATCGGAGTAATTTCGGCACTGTTAAGCAACTCATCGGACGGGTTGTCTACCACAGCTTCTTTGTCATCATTATCACTAAACCCAGCAACCACTGCACCTGGTCTCTCTCGGTTGTCGTCTACTACATCGGAAAATTTGAATTTGTCTTTTGGCATTCGTCGGAATCAAATATTAAATTTAAACCTAACTCATGGATAGCACTGGCGTTTAAGCGTCGTTTTATTTGACTTACTTGGCTTGTGGGAGTGGAACGCTTCGCTGAGAAGTCAACTGCAATATTCTTGGAATTCTTCTTGACCATAGCTGCATCGATTGTTCCCCTTTTCACTGTTAATAAAACGGTTTCGTCGGTACCGTCAACCGGTTCTAATGTGTTGTTTAGATCAATGTTGATGTCCTCATTAAGAAGGTATGTTTCACAGTCGTTATCCTTAGTAATTTCAGTCGTCCTTGATTTGTGTCGAGGTCACTGGCAGGTGTCGATGTGCCGCGAACTGGCCGGCGATGATGTAAATCCAGATCGGCACTGGATCCGTTTCGAAGGACCAGAAAATGTTAATGTAATAGTGGCGGGCGATAATGTGGTCGCGTCCAGAGGAGAAAAGCGTTCCAAGAGTGAAGTCAAATGATGGAATTAGCGTCCAAAAGGATGAACTCGAACGGTAGAATTAGCACATAAGAAGATGAAGTCAAACGATGGAATCAAGGCCCAAGAGGATGAAGTGAAACGATGGACGCACTGCCCGAAAAGATGAAGTGAAACGATGGAATCACTGCCCGAAAAGGTGTAGTCCTTTTTCCTTGATATTGACTTTTATTAATTAATGTATGTTGTTGATTGGCCGAGAGCTGATGGTGTTCATTCGATGAAGGTTGATTGCCGACTGACGAATTGGCATAACTGCCAATTCAAAAAGCGACGCTATGACATCATCGCGGTGACAATGATGGCCAGTTGGTGCCAGCTGCTGCGCAACTGGTATACATGCGAATGTACTAGATCTCTCCAGTACATTCCAGCACATTTAATTGCCAATCCGCAACACGTCACAATATACTAAAAGACTGTCGTCACCTAAAACTAAAAGACCGTCTATTTCGTAATACAGATATTTATAAAATTCTCGAAAATCATAGAAAGTATAGATAAGTTTATAAAAATTCTAAAAATCAAATTATAATTTAAAAGTACATAGCCCATAGTCTCGGCTACTAGGCTCATTATATTAGTTTATTGATATGTAATTTTGAATTACTTGTTAATAATAAATAAATAAATAAATAATTCTGTCAATGATTTATAAACTTTCCGTATTCAACTAAATAAGAATTCATTTTATTGTGTTTACGACACAATAGTCGAATGACATTTACAAATCACCTGTCACCAACTGCATTGATGTGAAGTAGTTTTACTTTTCAATCAACGGTGACGGCAGCCAAATCACCAAAATTAGTATACGTCTACGGGGGCTGGTTTTTAAAGTTCTAAGTGATTTGTTGTTGCGAATACATTTTGTGTTTTATAAAGTTGCGTTCTTTGAGTTTATTTTGTTGTTAAGTTAACGAAGCATCCTTCAAAATGGTTGATAAATTCATAAGTATGTGGAAAGTGCGTGAAATAGCCGACAAATTGTAAGATTCAAATATATTTCCTTTCCTCTTAATAAAAAAAAAACAAGCTATTTATTGCTAACCTAGAATAAATTGATTGTCGCGGTTGTATTTGTAATATATCCGCCCTCCTCTATTCCAAGCCACCACTTCTTCGATCTACCTCTGCACCTCAGTATAATCCAGTCTAGATTTGGCTTAGAACGAACACCCATTCCAGTTTGGTTGATAAGAATTAATGGTTTGTGGTCGGTTAATCTGTTAACCTGTCGTCAGTATCGAGTTAACATCGTATCTGGTAGGGTTGGACTTATAACAGCAAAACGAAATACAATGGCAAAGAGGAAGGCAATGTAATTATGTTGATGCATATAGTGTTTTCCTATTTCTGCTTCGTGAAACCTTGAATAATTATTCAAAAAGTAATAGGACATTAATAATTATCGTTGCCTCAGATGTGAAGAGCATTGTAAACACAAAGGGCATAAAATCGCGGCAACTTACGAATCCAAATACTGTAAAACTTCCAAGATCGAATTTAACTATTTCAAGTGCAAGGCACTACTTGCTAGGTTGCCTATGCCCAACTTCTCTCACGTAATCGGACAAAGTCAAAAAAGATAGTAATAGTTTCGAATGAAAATTACGAAACTACTGGGAATTAATATTTAGTACAACATGCTACGTCGCAATCCCCTTATATAGTATAAAAATACTTGTACTAGCTAATTAAGGTGGTTACTTTAGGTGCACCTATATTAGAAATTTTACTGATTGTGTGCTTAAATTACTGCAAATGATGTTATTGAAAATTAGATCAATCTATTAATTTATTTTCACTATGAAATCCGCTTTACATTGCCCTTTCGCTCTTGTTAATCAAATTAATTCTTATTTTTGTAAGTGTTAATTTCATTTTTCATGTAATTCGCAAGCGTGTTGAGAAAGCAGAAACAAATACCATTAAAATCCGGCCTTAAATGGGAGAGTGGAGAAATTACATTCTAAAAACAATCTACTTTCGTGTCAGTCGGCTGACCAACAAATTGTCACGTCTGTCTTTCTATACCTCCAAATGTTGTTGCGTCATGGACCAACAGGTATCGCGAGTTAGCAGTAGCCATAAAGGGTCAAAACAAGGCCGGCGCTAAAGAGATGTTGATTTATATTTCAAAGCGCTTGTTCTTCCCTTCAATGATGTATTCATCGCTATGTTTATTTGCATTGCGTGATTCAGTTGGACATTCGAGGTTTTGACTTCTTGTTAGTTGTCAAAACTCTTGAGCTTTTAGGTGTCAAATGTGTCAATTGTTAAAGTGATCGCTTTACAATTACTCAACGGATTATTTAATACATAATAAATACAGGTACCCATCCTACAACATAGTATCCCAAATCACGGGTTCACTCTAACACAATAGATAAATTGAGGAAACCGTCTTATAATACCCTATTTCGCTTTAATACGATAAGAAAAAGGCGGGGAAATTTGTCCAGCACTATATGTAATTTTGCAAAATTGATAACACGATTTTTGTTTAACATATTTGAAAACTAGATTATGTTAAAATAATAACAGGAAGGAATAATGGACTGTAGTCCTTTTACATGAAAGAATATTGTTACGTAATTTCGATTTTACGTTGATCGACTTCCTCGGTTCGATCTCTGGATTGTGAATAATCCAAATAAAATTCCAAAGTTTGTTCTTTTTACTTCTCTAGCTTCATCAATATCTTTATTACTCTTCACGCTTGTTAGTTTTTCCAAATCCCATATTGACTGACACTTATTATTCCGCTGTCAGTTTGCCTGCTTCTCTATGTCGTCTATTTCGCGCTAGATGTCGCGTTTATATCCTTGCCTGCTATTCACTTCCGTTGTAAAATTCGTCACAATATTAATAAATTAAAACTTATTCGAATATAACTCTATTCCGTGTAGTGAAAAATTCCATGCACAGTTGTTAGGTCAATACGTGAAACGATTGGAGTGCTTACCCTGGCTGAGTTCTCGCTGTAATGCTTGAATGTTAGCTTGGAGGTTTTTGCGTCACTCATTTGGAGGTGAATCGTTAACGTCTTCTTTCATGCCATCCACAGAGTGCATTCTTGGCGAGCTCCAGTTGACCACACAGTATTTAGTGTTATCTGTTCAAAGTTCTAGGGAAATGTGCGCGAACATTCCAATGGCAAGGGCTTTGGCGGATTTTTGTCTTATGGTCGAAAGAGGTGTTCCGCCGAACACTGTTCAATACTTAACACGGAGCGAATACAGCACAAAAGTAAAACACGGAGGAAATAGTTCAAAAATTGGTTTTATTGATTTCCTTTAAAATAAGTCGTAAAGTTAATTTCGGATGAAACGTTACTTTTTGACACACGTTATAAAGTTACTCTTGGTACACGTCACAGAGTGGATTATTGTCACAGGACTGATTTCTTTTACATAAGTTGCAAAGTTAAATTCGGTTAAAACGTTACTTTTTGACACCCGCGCGCGACCTTCCTGCGTGAACACTTCCTGTAAAAACTCGATATCGACTGTGGTACCTCTCTGGGGATGAATCTCTTCACCCAATAGTTTTCTTTCTCCTAGGTTGGTGACTTTCTCTCAATCGGGAATCTCTCCACCAGGGAAGCTCGCGATCACACATACAGACGCGGAGGTTATTGTCTGCTTGCTATAGATCATTCTGTGATCGTCAGAATGTTCACACTTCTGTTGCATTTGTTGTGCACACAATCGAATGTGTGGTTTACATTAGGCGATCATGGGATAATGGTAATTATCATTGTTTACTTAGCCCTATGGGAACAGCATTTTCGTATATTGCTGTTGCTTCACAATAGCCTTTGTTTAGGCGAAGTGCATTGCGGCAGGGACAAAGGTTTGTCGACGGATTGGTTTTCCGGCAATTCGCTTATCGCCGGGAATGTGATGTTTGTCGACATCTGGCGCCAACCGTTTTTGTATATCCAGTTGATGGATCTATACACAATTTCTGTGCTGGGTCATGCCCTTCGTTCGCCGTGTAGGCGTAGGAAAATTGTTCGGGACGTGTGGCTCATGTATCTGTCGATACGTCGGGTTGTTGGCACCAGTATGAATGTCACCTTTTTTCAGGTAGAAAGGACGACTTTGTGGAAACGTGTCTGTCGGCACGTGGAGTTTGGCTATAGGTGAGTATGTTCCTCGGTGGAACGACGACATCTCGACCTATAGTGCTTTGTGCAGTTCGTAGAGCCGCAACAGGCCCATTTCAATGGAGTGGGAATTTCGTGTTGATTTGTGTAACATTCGCGGCTTAAGATGCAATTTCTCTTCTGTGTCTCCCCATGTTTCTAACCAGAAACCAACTATCATTGCACTTAGCGAAACCCAGGTAATTACTAATACAGATATATCCGATTTTAATCTATGTGGATATAACTTAGTGTCATTGTTCTTTGCACATCGTGGTATAGATAGATACATCCGAAATGATATTGCTTATCCGCTTCTGTCACAATATGGGCTCTGCTCCAATCCAGAATTTAATTTCTCTTGGCTAAAACTTCACGTTCATAAGCATATCATAGATTACTGGTTTCTTTACAGAAGCCCACACTTGGATAGAAACGAATCCTTTAACGAATTTGATGCTCTCTCTGATTCTATCGATAAGATCTTGACCATATATCCACACACTGAAATCGTTATCGCGGGCGATTTTAATGTACATAACTCTGAGCCACTCCGGACACACAACACCTGGAGATCAATACGTCCAGCTCTTTTCTGATTTAAATATTTTAACTCAACTCGTCAATGAGCCAACATGGTTACCAGACATATATGTCATTCCGGCAACACACTGAACCAGTTTCTCACCTCCCACCCAAACAAATATACAATTGAAGTGTCTTCGCCCCTGGGTACTTCAGACCACTGTGTCGTCTCAGCTAAATTTCCTCCAACCAACAGTAACGTTAATGAAAAAGCTCCCAAAAGAACAGTATTGTTCTACGAGAAAGCCAACTGGGAAGGTTTGAACGACTTTTTTGGGAGGTTAAATTGGTCGTCATTTTTCCTCAATAAAGATGCTGACTCTATAGCGGACACATTGACAAACACGATTCTACTTGGCATGCGGACCTTTATTCCAAGTTCCCAAGTTTTTGCATGACCACAGGTAGTAGAAACTTCTGGGCATACGTGAAAAGCATTCAAAACTCATCCATTACATCGCTTATAGTCGATGACAATCCAGTCACCACTGCAATAGAGAAGGCGAATCTACTTGTTGCACATTTTGCACCCAACTCAACGCTGCCTGATACCATCCCAGTTCTACTTCAACTTGAGCAGAAGCAGCACACCATGAGCCAGATTCACTTCCAAGCACGTACTGTTACCCGTGCATTCAAAGAGCTAAAAGCAAACAAATCCGCTGGTCGTGATGGCATTCTCCCAATCCTCTTGAAGAGGTGTTCCTCTTCACTCTCTAAACCACTGCGGAAACTCTTCCATTTGTCTTATTCTACTGGCCCTTTCCCAAATAGATGTAAGTCAGCGATCATTCAGCCAATTCCCAAAAAGGCTGACAAATCATCCCTTTCTTCTTATCGACCCATAGCACTAACTTCTATTCCCTCCAAGGTAATGGAATCACATATCAACCGTCAATTTCCGGGCAAGGTTATTAGCCTTGCGCCAACCTATCTTAGAATGTCGCCGCGTGCATTGGTTCAATACTTAGAGGGTGCCAAAGTAGCTATCCAGGGATGTCACGTGGAGACTGCATATCAACTTGGATTGAACAGAGCCAAGGATCGTCCTGGTCTTCGCCGGGTTGAAAGCAGAGACTTTGCCCTGTATGTTCGCTCCCAGCCCCCCTTAA
The DNA here is from genome assembly GCA_963931805.1 of Microdon myrmicae. Classification (NCBI taxonomy): domain Eukaryota; kingdom Metazoa; phylum Arthropoda; class Insecta; order Diptera; family Syrphidae; genus Microdon; species Microdon myrmicae. The sequence continues at coordinate 87,601,787 of OZ007499.1, read as the reverse complement.
TTCAGTATGTAGCTAAGGATAATTATCAGGATTTCCATCTCTTTCTTGTAGGTGTGGTTATCTTTTAAATTTGGCTCTTATTTTGGTTATTTCTGGACTACACTGATATACTGGTTTTGTGTCTCAAGTAGCTAACTTTTTTTTTTGGTAGGGGGGTGCAAATTTTCAAAAGATACCTCTGGGCCGATCCAGGGGCATGCCGGATTTTTACCGACTAAAACCACCTCCCGCCATGCACATATTGCCATTGATTCCCGCGGAACTTTCTTTTAGATATTCCTTCGCTGGCGGGACGGAGTTTATCTGTTACTCCGCTCGTCTCGTCGCAACTGCTGAATCATGTCACATAGAATATTATTTGCTACGGACCATGCTTTTTTGGAACTTAGCAAATGACCTCCTCAATGACCGGCAATATGGCTTTCGTAGGGACAGGTCCACAGGAGATCTGATGGCGTACCTTACCGAAAAGTGGAGCCATTTCATCCACTACATCGGTGAAAGCAAGGTAGTCGCATTGGGTATTTCAAAAGCCTTCGACAGAGTTTGGGAACCATCCCTTTTGTCAAAATTAGATTCATACGGAGTGGACAATTCCCCGATCCAATGGATAAGTGACTATCTTTCTGGCCGTTCAATCCAAGTGGTTCTCGATGGTGTCAAATCTGTCTCCCATCAAACTAATGCAGGTGTTGCCCAGGATTCGGTACTCTCACCCACTCTCTTCCTGATCTTTATAAATGATCTCTTGTCAAGTACTCACAACCAAATTCACTCGTTTCCTGATGATATCACGTTGAGTTTCTCATACTCATACGAACACTCCCGTCCAAACTTTTCGAACGTCACTACCAACCAGCAACTTATGCTTGATACATTGAATTCAGACCTCAACAAGATATATCAGTGGGGATTATCTAACCGAGTAGAATTCTATGCCTAAAAAACTCAGTGCTGTCTTCTCTCGTCAAAGGCGAACCCCAAAGTAAATACACTGTCGATGAATGACACTTGCATCGACGAAGCCAAGGAACTATTAATCTTGGACGCTAGAATTAATTCGACTCTTAACTGGAATGACCACATATTTGAAGCTGCGAAAAGTGCGACCAAATGTATGGGGTTCTTTAAGAGATGCAAAAGATAATTCACTCCATCCAACCTGGTCACTATTTATAAGGCGTATATAGGTCCAAAAATGGAGTTCAACTCCCATATTTGGTCAGGCGCGTCCAAAACTGCACTACACGTGCTCGACAGGATGCAAAAGCGAGCAGTGAAACTTATTGGGAACCCAGCTGTGAGTCAATCAGTTCCGTCGTTAGAACACAGACGCAAGGTATCATGATTAACTCTTCTATAGGTATTGCACGGTCGTTGGTCAATCGCTCGAGTTCAGCCAATCCCAAAGACGGGAAAAAAGCGTCTCCCACAAAATTACCGTCCGATAGCATTACTGTTTATTTTATCTAAGGTAATGGAAAAAGTCATCAACACTGAGTTAGTTAAGTATTTGGAGTGCAACGGACTTCTGAATGATCGTCATTACGGATTCCGTGGCAGGCGATCCACGGGAGACCTTTTGACCATTATAACCGATAGATGGACATCTGCGATCGAACGGCATGGTGAGTCAGGGGCCGTCGCATTGGGTACCTCCACGGCTTTTGACCGCATCTGGCATGGGACATTGCTTAGCAAACTTCGTTCATATGGACTTTCCCAACAACTTTGCGACTGGACGAGGAGCTTCCTCGAGAATCAATCGATCCGGGTTGTTGTGGACGGCGAGTGTTCGGATCTGTATCCTTTTAATACGGGGGTGCCCCAAGGTTCTATTTTGGCTCCAACCTTGTTCTTGCTTCACATAAATGATTTGTTGGAGACAACGGATAACAAAGTGTTCAGTTCTGCGGATGATAGTACGCTTGTTTCCTCCTTTTCGAGTGTTCGACCGATTGGTGCATCTGCGTCGCATCAGCTGAGATGTAGACAGACTGACTCTCTGAATCAGGATCTGGATAAGGTCCTGCAGTGGGGAAGGGCCAATCTCGTCGACTTTAATGCAGCGAAGACACAATATACAACATTCACAAAGAAAAGTGGATCATCGGTTCCACAGCTGATGATGAATGGCCGGCCCCTCGAGGCTGGGGAAAGTTTGAAATTGCTCGGCGTCACGGTCTGTGGGAATGTATCATGGCACAAACACGTGTCGAGTATCGCCAGGTCAGCCTCAGAAAACTGAGCTATCTTTTTGGAGCCAAGAAATATTTTACTCCGGCCCAACTTCTTCTCCTATATAAATCTCAAATTAGACCCGCGCTCGAATATTGCTCTCATGTTTGGAGCTCAGCTCCTACACATACCCTCGACCTACTTGAGAGCTTACAGAGACGAGCGATCCGCCTGATCGGGGATCACATCGAAGGCGCGTAGCCGACCTCTGTCTGTTTTATAGAAATATTCTCACGGGTGCTGTTCTTCGGGGATTCTTGGTATTGTTCCACGCAATTCGACTTATATGCGCTCCACAAGACAATCTAACGGATCGCACCCGTTTGTGGTTCATCTCCCGACGGCGCGAACATCCCTGCATCAGAACTCGTTCCGTTACAGAACGGGGAAGCTGTGGTCCTCCCTTCCCACGCGAGTGTTCCCGGAGCGTTACAACATGCAACTGTTCAAAAAGAACTGCAACAATTATTTGATAGCATCTTGGGGCGCCCACTCGGCGCTATAGGTTCGCCTCTCCCGAGAGGTCTAATAAAAAAAATAAAAAAAATGTAGTCTGTGCTTGACAGCCATTGAAAGCAGACAACCTCGTGAATGTTAACGAAAATGGAAAAAAAAAGTGAATTTCATGCGCTGATTAACATAATCAAGCAAAATCCATAAATTGGGCCACGAACTGCTACCCCTTCCAGCATAATCTCAAGATTTAGCCCGCTGCGATTATTTCCTGTTTCCAAACCTGAAGAAATGGCTGGGCGGTAAGAGATTTGGGTCAAATGAATAGGTCATCACAGAAACTAACGTCTATTTTGAGGGCCTTGAGGAAAGCTGTTATTTGAAAAGAATAACAAAATTTGAAACATGCAGGTCTAAATGTATCAAGCTAAACGGGGACTATGCTGAGTCACTGCCTCATCAAACTGGCCTCGTATTTGTTAAAAGTAAACATGGGAAATTAAAATTACAAGCACTACCTGCGAACGTTTCGACTAATAATAATTAGAAATATTTTTGTTTGAATAGGAGTAGTTTAGAATAATTATCAGAATATAACCCTTATTCAATTTTTTCAAATAGGTGTTGCGTGCTTTCGCACTTGTTGATGACGAATGTTTAAACATCAGACGAAAATATTCCAGTGTAGTAATTTGTTATTATTTGCTTAGCTGTTTTTAAGTAAAAAAAATCTCATTATTATATAGGCGCTAATGTTCACACTGCCTATTGTGTATTGAGTGGATATCGCAATAAGAACAAGGCAAACAGTTAAGTAACCTTATTCGAGTGTTTAAGGTAATCTGTTTAATCTAATCAAAGGCGATAATGCAACAATCTCAAACGTGTGCTATTTTTATGTAATCACATATCTTAGTTTTACAGACTGGCTTATCTGCTCTGACTTATAAATATAACAATTTTCACTCTCGGAAAATTAAAATCAGATTTTCAATCAATGAATGATGTGATAGTATAACATTACTGATGAACTTTGCTACTTGACTACTGAAAACTCGGCACTGATACAACTATTAATGCATTAATCCCTTAAAAGTAAAACGTCTGGTTATTTATCTATTGATCTTTATAATTTAGTTATTGATTTGAATACAATTAAAAAACAAAAGCTACAATTTTTGGGATCTAAAATGAAGTAGCTGGCGAATTTATGGGGGTATCCTGGTACAGTGCTCTGAAAAGCCCTACCATCTCCTTCCCCTGCACATACAATTCCCTACACCTAAACTTAGATTCATACAAAACAATCATCTAAATTGAAAATTCGCGATAAACGAATCAAATGTTCGTATATCGCCCTTGCACCCAACTTCCCATAATCATCTAACTAATCCACAAATACATTATCCCAATCCAGCAAAAATTCCTGGTAAACCAATCAAATATTCTTTTATCATCCATACATTCAATTTCCTATGTTCCCCAAACAAAAGTAAACATATGGTAAGTTGAACCAGATGTTCAATTTCCATACTCGTGCACACGTTTCCGAGAATTCGCCTAAACGAATTCTTATCGCAAAAAACAAACACTTGGCTCCAGCCAGAGTATCTAAATCGAGATTTTGCTTTCAATTCGATCTCTTCGAGACACCAAATCTCGATTTGGTTTCATTTATAAGGGTGATGAATTTCAGATTTGAGGATCAGTCTCTATGTTGGCGTCCGACGTTTAAGGACGTCAATCAATTAAAATAAATATACAAAATCCAAAATAAAAGTATTTTTATTTGTGCGTTATCTCGTTGCCGAGCGAAGAATGTCGTCGGTCGAGATCGTTGTGCTTCCGCCGAACGAGGAATGTCGTCGGGGATGGGCACGAGGTCGAGAGGTTGACGCAATGGCGTCCGGGTCAACGATGCCTGAAACCAAATTGGTTTAGATTGGAAAGGAACAGCAATACCTTTTTTGTAGAAATCCGCCTGGTCCAGATTCTTCAATGCAACCTGGTTGTGTTTCGGTTAAGTACTTCTTTTCTCAATCTTCCGGCTTGAAGTTCTCGCGCTGAATGGATGTATTTGATGAACTTGCTTGTCCCTCCGTATGCAGTGATGATCACTTTGACCTTTGGTTGATGGGTTGTATCCCCTGTCACGTGGGAGACCGGGATCCGATTCCCCGTCGGGGAGCCTCTGGCGCAAGACTAATGACCTTGCCCGGAAAAAAAAACAAATCATTAGGGAAAATTTAACAAGCCTCAGGACTTGCTAAATAAGGCCAAGGCCGGTTCCCGGTTGTAGTGCCGATGATGATGATGAATAAATAGAACGTTCGTTGTTTTACTTAATTATATAAATTTAATTCACACTATCATCTGAATCACAACTATCACAACAGTAACTTTTACACCAAAAAAAGGCACATGGTTTTGTACGCAAATTAAAAACCCAATAAATGTTCCACAGTTGATCGTGCACTGTCAACAGGTGTGGTGAATATGTTTTTCGGGGAGTGTACTAGGCGATGAACGTACTAGATTCTCCCCAAGCATATAATTGCGAATCCGCAACATATTGGATTTGGTTGAATCTCAGATCTCTTTTTGCAGCAATCGGTCGTCGCTCTTCCCGGAGGCCCCAGAAGCACGGTGGCGACCGCAACGAGCCTTCTCAAGATTACTTCGTAGCAGTCCATCACAGATTTCAAATGGATTTGAGAGGTGGCTTTCTATTCTAAGCCTTCCTTTATTTTCATTCATGCAGTTTTGAATGAGTGCGGAATACTTTTTCGAGATTCTCAGATCATTCACAATATGGTGGGGCCTTTGCCTTACGACAGCTTTTTTAAAGTCAGTTAAAAGTTGGTGAACCGTTTAGCCGTATTCCCACGTTTGCACAATTTCCGTACTGTGAACATTTGGTCGGTCGTTGTCCGGTTCTTGCGAAACCCCCATCTCAATATGGTGTGATTGTATTATGCCAGTTTGGCATTTGTTCGAATTTTAAATGTTGGGAGCAATGACCTGTCAGATCTGTCGTCCTTTTTTGTAAATAGGGATGTCTATTGTAGTGGTTCTCGGAGGTGTAACAATCGTCTCCCATCGAATTAATGCAGGTGTTCCCCAGGGTTCTGTACTCTCACCCACTCTCTTCCTCATCTTTATAAAATATCCTCTGTCCATTACCCACAACCCAATTCCCTCGTTTGCTGGTGATAGCACGTGGAGTTTTTCATACTCTTACGAACCTTTCCGACCAAACTCTTCGAACCTCGTTACCAATCAGCAGGTTATGCTTAATACATTGAATTCCAACCTCAACAAGTTGTATCGATGGGGGTTGTCTAACCGAGTAGAATCCAATATGTTATAAACTCAGTGCTGCATGGTGGCGGGACCTTCCCTCCACTCTCCATGGTCCATCGCGCTTTGTGGTCGTAGACCCAACCAATTGATCTGGGTTGGAGTTGTTAGGTCGCAACCCACGAACAATAGCCATGTGATGGGTGATGAGAGATCTCGTTACGCCGGGACTGCATGACCTGGTGGGTGTTGCGCGTGTTAGCACCCATCCCAAGTGAGTAGTCGGCGCGATGCGGCCTGGGGTTTCGGACTCCTTCATCTCCTCCAGAATGAGGGAAAGGTGCAGATCGGCCCCCATGATGATTTCCACCTGGTTTGTCGATAGGATGCTTGGCTTTGCAAGCTGCAAGCCTGCCACAGAGGGGAAATCCCCGGGCAGGAGCCGTGAGGGTGGCACGTTGTAATCCGAGAGGTGGGGGAGGATGAGAGCGTTGGTAGTCCAACTTCGCAAGCAGTCACGTGTTGCGCTTGAGGCCGTACCAGCGTGGAGTAGGATGTGGTGTCTTCGCTGACACTGTTTGCATATCCTGGTGGAGCAACAGTCGCGGAACAAATGCCTCTCTAGGCAGTTGAGCCACCGTTTTTGTTGGGTTGCGTGTGATTTCCGCTGGCCCCGCTGGGCGTTTTGAATCCCGATGCGATGATCTGCAAGACGAGCAGGGAGGCTGTTGATCCTGAGCAGAGGTGAGGCCGTGTGTGCTGAGAGGCGTGATCTCTGGTTGGGGTCCGGGTGGTCGTTGGTTTTGGGAGGCACCGCCCGCCAAGCGGGGCATTACGCGCTCCTACCCCTATTGCTGTGGTTGCCTGTGATAGCGGTTAGCCTTGATGATGCTGGTCTTGGGCAGGAGCTTGACCGCCCGGTGTCCTGACTGAGGTAGGGTGCATTGAAGCGGTCGACTCCCGGCCCGATTTATCAACGATGTTGCGTTTTTTGGTTGGGTCCACGAGGCTTTGATTTTTCTGGGTGGTTGGGACGCATTTGCCTCGTGCTTCCATGATCTGCCTTAATGCCCTTGAGTGGATGAGCTCCATGGTACCCCCTGGGCGTCTCTCGCCCTTGCGTTGATTATGTGGACGTGAGGTGTGCTCGATGGTTGTGTTGCGCAGGTGGTCGGCGGTGGGTCGCTCCATGAGCCTTTTTTAGGACCCTTGGAATCGATGTTGACAAGACACTCCTTTCATTCGCTTAGAGGAGTTGCGATCTGCGGACGCAAGGTCGACCACCGCTTTCCTACCTGCTTGATTGAGAGCGCCGCTAGCTGCAGTGAAGGCAGCTCACTAGCAGGGACGCGATTGGCAATGACGTCGGTCGGGGCTGTGAATATTGCTGTGAAGTATGACTCGAGCTCGTATTGGGCATCGATGAGCTTTGCCTGCTCGTCGAGACACACTCCCTCGGTCTCGGCAGTGAAGTTTTCCGCGAAGTATCTCTGTTTTTGATGCCGAGCGGCTGCCATGTGCATGCTTTCTTCGTGACGCCCGAGAATACCTTGCCATTCGGGGCGAAGGTCGCGTTTGAGCGTCTCTATCGTGGTCAGGGTTGGTTGTCCCTTGTCCTGAGAGTCGGGAAAGCGGAGACACCCTGTCCTGTGCCGCGAACTGAGCGGCGATGAATTTCTCTATTTGGGACATTGCGGCCACTTGAAGGTCGAATCTTGGGTGAAAGTGCCCCGAGTCTTCGTTGACGACGCAGCTGAGAGAGTGACGTCTGAACTGTGGCGTGAGTACAGGAACGCCCGGACTAAGGAGAACGCGATGCGTCGTCGGCACCGTTGGTAGTTAACACTTGCATCACGGGTACTCGCGCTTTCACTGTCCAGCGGGTTCGACTTATAGCGCACTGTACAGCGATAAAAACTCCGGCTCGAAGGACCATTAAATGTTTGTGCAATGTCTCCGATCGAATGGTAGTGAGTTTAGGATTTCTGACTTTCTTTGTTGGTCGATTAAAACTTGTCTAATCGATTTTTGTGACATTTGCTCCCTTTTTATATAGCAGCCGATTATAGATAACTTGGCGGTCTGCGTGTGTTGGTGGTCGAATCCAGACTGGCCAAGCGCCTGTTGGGCTCGGTCAAATCTGGTGACACCTAGGCGGCGTTCCTTTTTTCAACGACGCGCAGTCAGCTCGTGGGTGACAGTTGTCATATGACAGGCAGAAGTGAACGTACTAGACTCCTCCAGTATATTCATTTGCGAGTCCGCAACATGTACTTTATTGCACAGTTCACATATGATAGTACGCGCTATTGTCGCCAAACTTGATATGTTTACAGCAAATATTTACTCTTTTAGCGTCGTATCACAAAATGGCGGAAATGGGACATTGTCGCCTACAACGACAGTAGTATCAGTCTTTACGGAACACTCCACACATGCTGTTGAGTAAACTCGAAATTACTTTCCGAACAATATAATATATGAATCGAGGATTGATAGTTCCTTGGCTTCGTCGATGCAAGTGTCGTTCATCGACAGTGTATTTACTTTGGGGTTCGCCTTTGACGAGAGGAGACAGCACTGAGCTTTTAAGGCATTGAACTCTACTCGGTTAGATAATCGCCATTGATATATATTGTTGAGGTCAGAATTCATTGTATTAAGCATAACCTGCTGATTGGTATTGACGTTTGAAGAGTTTGCTCGGGAATGTTCGTATGAGTATGAGAAACTCTTCAGCAAACCAGTTAATTGGGTTGTGTACTGTTGTTGTGTAGTCTTCGCATATGACTATCCTGTAGGGGTTGCTCCCTGGGTTGTGATTTAATTCATCCTTTAGGGCACAGAACGTATTATATTTACCTTTACGGATTATATTCCTCAACTCCTTCCGTTTGTTGACCAATTCCGTATGTAGATATGGGTAATGTTACGGTTTCTTGCAATTTATTGCAAATTTCGCAATCTGCTGCACCCTGCTCGCTCCTAGCCAATTTCTATGCATCGAGGAACTTTTCTTTCCATCCATTTTTTTGGGCTGTCTTCGTTAATTTGCCTGTGATGAACCCCCTGTGTAGAAGTGCTTGTTACATCACGCTGGGAGGTTGTTGGGTGTGTAGATGTCTAAAATTCGACGCTCTATATTTCTTCCCAACGTGGAGGTGGCAGATGTGATGTCGAATATGGGGTGGCCTCTCTTGTTTATAAAAGTGTGCTCGGCACCATCCTTAAATAGCACTACATCTATGACTGCGAAGGCTTCGACCAGTGCCTGGCTTCTACTGTTGATCCTAGTGCTTCCCTATTCTACCGCCCATGCGGTGAAATCTCCAGCAATTATAAGGGGGCTCTTAGTTCTGGGATCTTCGATTACCCGATCTAAGAAACATTCGAATTCGTAACAACAGAAGAAATTAATTCGTTTGACCTTAGATTTGGCGAAACCTTGCTGCCGCTGGTCAATTCTATGTTTTGTTGGGGAATTTCTAGTTCTCCAGATGGCCGTTGTTGCACTGCTGTCTTCTTCCTATATATAACGGGTTTTCCAATAGGAACTTGACAACTTTGAATTTAATTTGTGAACGCACCCTTTCACTAATCATCGAACTGTCACTGTCAATTTTTTTTTATTAGACTTTATTCAATAAACTCAAAATTTTCATCATGGCTAAGTACATGAACGAACAACGTCTATAAATTATAAAAATTTGCTACCGAAAAAAAGTTGTCAAGTCCCTATTGGAAAACCCTGTACGTTTACTACGCCCCACCACTCGCGCGCCCCTCCCTCTAACGGTTTTTAAGAAATCAAGTCTATATATATCTACTAGCTATAGTATATATAATCATTTACTAGTCATAGTCGCAGTAAAACCAATTAATTTGCGTACATTGTCGGATGTGCTGCGGTTGGCTGTGTTACTCCAATCGAGCAGCCAAAGATGTTCTCTATTGTTGTGTTAAAATAATCTCACCTCCGTAACAAGCCCATTTTTGCGTTAATATATCCTTAAGTGAGTATATCGCGTATTGTGACGATAGTGAAGAACGCGTGATTCGTACTGACGCTATGACGGTTAGAATCACTAAAAATGTAACCAATGCTCAACACATCAGGCCACTGCCGCGTGTACGAATTCGATTTCTAAACTCAAGTACATTCAACTGATGTGGAATTGCTATTTTATCGCTGGGTATATGGTTGATGCATTTTCTTATTCGATTTTCTTTCGGCGTTCTTTACTATTTGCTTGTGTATTGTGTGCGTGTCTGTAAGAAACGCCACAAGTATTTTTTGATCGCAGAATTAGAAAACGCAGGTGACAATACTTATATTTAAGATAGATAGACAGATAGATTTCGAGTAGTTCATACAAGTTGGGGCAGAGGAAGTTGTTGATTTAAAAGTGCAGAAGTTGACCAGGTGTTGATATAGTTATTTTCCACCATCAAGTACATAATTTAGTGTTGCTTTATATATTTCATTCACAAAGTTTTAAAGTTAATATCACACAATTGGTGTCTGTTATTGTGTATCCATTTCGTTGATCGAAATCAAACATTCGGTTCATCTCTCCCCGACGTACCGATGGGTATGTTGGCGACAGCCTGAAGAATGTTGTTCTTTAGTCGAGCCTGAGTTATGGGACGATCATTGTAAACAGGTGATTTGATATATCATCATCATCATCGGCACTACAACCGGGAACCGGTCTTGGCCTTATTTAGCAAGTCATGAGGCTTGTTAAATTTTCCATAATTTATCTGGACAGGGTCATTAGTCTTGCGCCAGAGGCTTCCCGACGGGGAATCGAACCCCGGTCTCCTGCGTGACAGGTGAGTATACTAACCACTATACTATCGAGAAGCCCGGTTTGATATATAGCCCTTTACATAAAAAGTCTTGGGGTGGTAAATCTCGCGATTGGGCTGGCCACGGGATATCTCCTTTCAAAGATATGAAGCGCCTTTGGAAATGTACGGCTTGGCGGAGAATATGCACTCAACAGTTGTCCACTCTATGATTGTGAATAAACCCCACACAGATCGAAAACGTTATGCAGCGCACTTTTAAATCTGCTCACCTTTACTTTTATCGGTATAATCCTCACATCAAAGAGCCCAATTCAAATTTGCAAGTTTTTTTGCCGCACCCTGTAGAAGCATTTCTTGGTATCATCCCTTTAATCTGCTAGGGCAAGTACATACATCACGTTGAAATGATGGCGCCCTTAACGCTGATGCAGATTGTAAAAATGCTTTTTCTTTCGTCTTGGAAGCTCAGCGTTTTTTGTCTAGGTGTGCTGCCCACAACAAACTCTCAGTCAAATAAGTGCTACAATACTTTTGTTCCCTGTTTTGTTTTGTTTTGTTCACGGCCACAGCAAGGAATGCACCCCACCCAACCTATTCATCATTACATTTGTTAAAATACTTTAAGCGTATTAAGATTTAACAACTACTTTTTAATCGGAAAGCAAAGAGTGGGCGATGGAGGAAACTGAAATACACAACATTCGAAATCTCTATCGCATTTTGCGAAGCCAAGTTTTAAGTATTCATCTCTCGGCTTACAGTACAAATTGTTATTAAATATTAATGATTATTATAATACACGCTTACTTAAATATAATCTTAATTAAAATTCATATTTACTTTCTAAATTACAGCACCAATGTTGTTATGAATTATACGGAAATTGAGGGTAAGGTAAGAGAAGCCACAAATGACGAACCATGGGGACCAACTGGACCATTAATGCAAGAACTAGCTCACGCCACTTTTACATACGAGAGTTTCCCCGAGGTAATGTCCATGTTATGGAAACGTATGTTACAAGACAATAAAAGCAACTGGCGAAGAACATATAAGGTTGGAAATTGAAAGCTATTAAAAAATAAAAGCACAATAAAAGATTATTTTATATTGTTACATCTAGAGTTTACTTCTGCTTAATTATTTAGTACGCAATGGTTCCGAGAGGGTGGTTACATCTTCGAGGGAACATATTTATGATCTACGATCACTAGAGAATTATACATTCACCGATGAAAGCGGAAAGGATCAGGGAGTGAATGTTAGATACAAGGTAAGATTGAAAATTGTGTGTACCACAATGTGTGTCAGAGTTTAATTTGTGTTCTTTTAAGGTAAGGGAACTAATAGACTTCATACAAGACGATGATAGACTCAGGGAAGAAAGAAAAAAAGCAAAGAAAAATAAGGATAAATATATAGGAATGAGTAGTGATGCTATGGGGATGTTAAGTTTTGGATCTGGTTCATCTTATAACGATGGCTGGAAAACATCGCGCCGTGAACATGGGGAAAATTGGTGTAAGTAATAGTATATTCTTTACTAAAATAAGGAATAATATTTCTCCGGTTTTCAGATTCGGATACCCGGCCCAGTGATCGATATGAGGATGACGATCAGCCTTACGAACGGGAACGTGATCACTCTGATAGCGATCCACCCAGTCCCAGGTAAGTTATTTTTTCTTATTCATTTTTCTAAGAAATCCTTAAAATGGTCAGGTGATTGTTGCCACTTTTTATGGATCATTCATATATAACGTACCGTTTTTTTTTTCTTCTTTTTTGCTCCCACTCCCAACCTTATAGTTTAAAGCACTCTTTACCACACCAATAGGAATCCCATCTAAACCCACATTCTCGCTGTTTTGAATTACAAGGGTTTAAGTATCTCATCATTGGTTAGTGAAGGTATTGTCTCATCACTGCTGTGATATTCCTGTTGCAATTACCTTCCGGCACTCGGCTGAGAGAGAAAAGCAACAATTCTGGACACGCCACTTTTGCTCTTTAGTATTTTTGGCTCCTCGATAGTATAATGGTTAGTAACCCCGCCTGTCACGCGGGAGACCGGGGTTCGATTCCCCGTCGGGGAGCCTCTGGCGCAAGACTAATGACCTTGCCCGGAAAAACAAATTATCATGGAAAATTTAACAAGCCTCAGGACTTGCCAAATAAGGCCAAGACCGGTTCCCAGTTGTAGTGATGATGATTTTGTCTAGCCTTTTTATCACTTATTTGTGCGGCCGGCTTCGTAAATTATGATTTATTTCAACAATAGTGACAGAACGCCTAATGCTTATTTTTGGGGATTGTATTCTTCGATTCCTATAATTTTTTTAAAATTCTGTATGTCATCATCATCATCATCATCGCCACTACAACCGGGATCCAGTCTTAGCCTTATTTAGCAAGTCTCTCCATCGGTATCCGGTCCATTTCCGAAACTTGTTAAATTGTCCATAATAATTTGTTTTTCCGGGCAAGGTTATTAGCCTTGCGCCAACCTTTCTCAGGATGTCGCCGCATGCATTGGTTCAATACTTAGAGGGTGCCAAAGTAGCTATCCAGGGATGTCACGTGGAGACTGCATATCAACTTGGATTGAACAGAGCCAAGGATCGTCCTGGTCTTCGCCAGGTTGAAAGCAGAGACTTTGCCCTGTATGTTCGCTCCCAGCCCCCCTTAATTCTGTATGTAGCTAAGGATTATTATCAGGATTTCCTTCTCTTTATTGTAGGTGTGGTGACCTTTTAAATTTGGCTCTTATTTTGGTTATTTGTGGACTACACTGATATACTGGTTTTGTGTCTCAAGTAGCTAACTTTTTTTGTTTTTTTTGGTATGAGGGTACAAATCTTCAAAAGATACCTCTGGGCCGATCCAGAGGCATGCCGGATTTTTACTGACTAAAATCACCTCCCGCCATGCACATATTCCCATTGATTCCCGCGGAACTTTCTTTTAGATATTCCACCGCTGGGCGTGACGGAGTTTATCTGTTACTCCTGTCACATAGAATATTTATTTCAGTTGAGCAACGACCGTGATAATACCTATAGAAGAGAGATAGGCGTGATACGTTGCGCCTATATTCTATCGACGGAATTGATCGACTCTCAATGGGCCCCCAACAAATTTCACTGCTCGTTTTTGCATCCTATCGAACACGTGTAGTGCAGTTTTGGATGGGCCTGACCTTCCAATATGGGAGTTGAACTCCATTTTGGAACCAATATACGCCTTGTAAATAGTAGCCAGGTTGGATGGAATGAAGTATCTTTTGCATCTCTTAAGGAACCCCATACATTTGGCCGCAATTCTCGCAGCTTCAAATATGTGGTCATTCCAATTAAGAGTCGAATTAATTTGAGTGCCGAGGATTGATAGTTCCTTGGCCTCGTCGATGCAAGTGCCGTTCATAGACAGTATATATACTTTGGGGTTCGCCTTTGACGACAAGAGGCAGCACTGAGTTTTTAAGACCTTGAATTCTACTCGGTTAGATAATCCCCATTGATATATCTTGTTGAGGTCTGAATTCGATGTATCAAGTATAAGCTGCTGGTTGGCAATGACGTTCGATGAGTTTGAACGGGAGTGTTCATATGAGTATGAGAAATTCAACGGTTATCATCAGCAAACGAGTGAATTGAGTTGTAAGTACTTGACAAGAGATAATTTATAAAGATTAGGAGGAAAGTGGGTGAGAATACTGAACCCTGGGAGCACCTGCATTAATTTGATGGGAGACAGGTTTGACACCATCAAGAACGGCCAGAAAGATAGTCTCTTATACATTCGATCAGGGAATTGTATATTCCATAGGAATGTAATTTTGACAAAAGGGGAGGATGCCAAACTCTGTCGAAGGCTTTTGAAATATCCAATGCGACTACCTTGCTTTCACCGAGGTAGTGGATGAAATGGTTCCACTTTTCGGTAAGGTACGCCATCAGATCTCCTGTGGACCTGTTGCTACGAAAGCCATATTGGTGGTCATTGAGGAGGTCATTTGATGAATTAATATTGTGACGCATATGACAATCAGTACTAGAATATTCGAGAAAGTCCGAAACAAAGTACTAGAATATTCTATAGAGTACTGGAAAACTGGAGACTAGGAACAGTAGAACATTCAAGGCTATGGAACGGACGGAAACGAAACGCCGAATCAGAATGAGGAAACGGTATAAATACGTCGCACACAGATCATGGAGATGAGTAAGGAGTAAGAAGTAGAAGGTGAAGCAAGCGATAAGTGCGGGAGTAAGGAGTAATAAGTAAGAAAGTGAAGCAAGCGATAAGTAAGAAGTAAAAGGCGCGATAAGTACGGAAGCGATAAGTAAAGAAATCGTTAAGTGTATATATTTCGAAAGTTGACGGTTGATGAGTGATTCCATTACCTTGGAGAGTATAAAAATGAGTGCTATGGGTCGATAAGAAGAGAGGAATGATTTGTCACCCTTTTTGGGAATTGGATGAATGTTCGCTGTGTTCCATCTATTTGGGAAACGGTCAGTAGAATAAGACAAATGGAAGAGTTTCCGCAGTGGTTTAGAGAGTGAAGAGGAACACCTCTTCAAGAGGATTGGGAGAATGCCATGACGACCAGCGGATTTGTTTGCGTTTAGCTCTTTGAATGCACGGGTAACAATACGCGCTTGGAAGTGAATCTGGCTCATGGTGTGCTGCTTCTGCTCAAGTTGAAGTAGAACTGGGATGGTATCAGGCAGCGTTGAGTTGGGTGCAAAATGTGCAACAAGTAGATTCGCCTTATCTATTGCAGTGGTGACTGGTTTGTCATCGACTATAAGCGATGGAATGGATGAAGAGACTGAGTTTTGAATGTTTTTGACGAATGCCCAGAAGATCCTACTACCTGTGGGAGAGTATAGTATTTTTTGTCTCCCTCTCTGGTCGTGTAAGAACTTTGCGCGTTTAATATACGCATTGCAGCCATTTCTAGCTCTCCTAAATCATTTCCGGTTTTCCTCAGTATTGTTTGATTTATACAACCGGAAGCTCAGCTCTTTAGCCTTAATTGCTTCTCTGCACCCGGAATCGAACCACATATTTCTCTTGCGTTTGATACTCTTTTTTTCTGTGTGGAATAAAGGTTTGCATGCCAAGTAGAATCGCATCTGTCAATGTGTCCGCTATAGAGTCAACGTCGTTATTGAGGAAAAATAACGACCAATTTAACCTCCTAAAAAGGTCGTTCAGACCTTCCCAGTTGGCTTTCTCGTAGAACAATACTGTTCTTTTGGGAAATTTCTCATTAACGTTACTGTTGGTTAGAGCAATTTTAGCTGACATGGCACAGTTTTCTGAAGTGCCCAAAGGCGAAGAAACTCGTATCCTGTATTTGTTTGGGTGGATGGTGAGAAACAGGTTCAGTGTGTTGCCGGAATGACCATCTATATCTGGTCCCCATGTTGGCTCATTGACGAGTTGAGTTAAATTATTTGAATCAACAAAGAGCTGGACATATTGACCTTCGCGTGTTGTGTGTTCGGAGTGCCAAAGCCACTGAGAGTTGTGCACATTAAAATCACCCCCAATAACGATTTCAGTGTGTGGATATATGGTCAAGATCTTATCCATAGAATCAGATAGAGCATCAAATTCGTTAAAGGATTCGTTTCTATCCAAATTAGGCTTCTGTAAAGCAAGCAGTAATGTATGATATGCTTACGAACGTGAAGTTTTTGCCAAGAGAAATTAAATTCTGGAATGGAGCAGAGCCCATATTGTGACAGAAGCTGATAAGCAATATCATTTCGTATGTATGTGGCTAGACCACGATGTGGAAAGAACAAAGGCACTAAGTTATATCCAGGTAGATTAAAATCGGAAATATCTCTATTAGTAATTATCTGGGTTTCGCTAAGTGCAAGGATGGTTAGTTTCTAGTTGCAAACGTGGGCAGACACAGAAGAGAAATTGCATCTCAAGCCGCGAATGTTACACAAATCAACGCGAAATTCCCACTCCATTGAAATGGCCCTACATAGAAAACTAATACCGCCTCGGGAAAGGATGCAACTCGGGACCAGCAGTAGATAAGCGAAAACAACCACTACAGGTGTTATGCCCTTGTAGTAAGAGCCCCACTAGATCCGTCCCGAAATTCAGGTCACACCCCTTCCATGACGAACATTATGCCACTCAGACACCAAAAACTCTCCCAAGATTATAAATCAGTCGAGGGTGTCGATGCCTGAGGTGCGCAAACAGAGTTGCAAAAAAAAGAAGGAAAACGGACACAAGGGATGAAATGAGTAGAGGGTTTTCCCTTTCTGCACACAGATTGGAACCACACATTTCTCTCGAGTTTGATACCCTTTACCCTGTTGGAACAAATACCCGCATACTGAGTAGAACCGTGCCTGTCAATGTGCCCGCTATAAGGTCAGCATATTGAAGAAAACTAACTCCAATTTAACCTCCCAAAAAATTCGTTCAAACCTTCTCAGTTGGCTTTCTTGTAGCATCATACTGTTGTTTTGGGAGTTTTTTTTTGTTAACGTTGCTGTTGGTTGGAGCAAATTTACCCGACACGACACAGTGGTCTGAAGTCCCCAGAGGCGAAGAAGCTTCAATTGTGTGTTTGTTCGGGTACGAGGTGAGAAACAGGTCCAGTGTGTTGACGGAATGGCTATCTATGGCTGGTGCCCGTTGTAGTGTACCCATTAAAACAGGAACACATTTCCATATATTATACACCGGATAATTGGATCATAATTCAATCTCCACTATCTTGAAGCAAAATACCGGATGGCACACGCCAAATCAAAAACAAAAAGTGTGACATAACAATACTCATTTCCTGGGTGTTCTGATGGATGTTTGTCATGTATGGTATACGAGATCGCAGTGCATGATACTTACCTATTAACGTGTCATCTGAGAAGCGACTCATTCTGGATTTGTTTTGCAATGTGCATTCGGTTTTGAAATTGGGAACGTAGCTTTCAAGTTATGATTGGGAGCCCGAAATATGATGGTATGTGACCTACTTGACATAGTATCGATTTACATCGGAAATGTTGATGGGAGAAATAGTATTTAAGGACAGAATTTTTGAAGAATAAATTAGATTCAAGCAGACTACAAACTGTATTGTATCTGACTTTTTGCAGATATTTATAGCGTTCGTACCCTGCCCGTCGTTACTCTCTCATTAATGCGTGGCAGATACCTATGGCATTCATGTCCTGCCTAATAATCGAGCAGTGATCTCTGTTCTGACATATTCTACGCCAGTTATATCACTAGTGGACCTGTTGGACCCCAGCTTTGGAAGATTGCATTTACTTTTCATCATTCCGCCGCTATCTTCACGTAACGAGTTTGCATTAACCTGTCAGGAGCAAAGGCATCTCTCTTCCTCTCTTAGGACTCTCTATTCTCATCCGCTGCGATCTGGACAATTATTTAACCCAAAAGATTCAAGCACATTTTAATATCTTTCCCTACATGGCGATCCTGAAAAACGTGTGATTCAAACTGACGCTATGACAGTTAGAATCTCCAAAAATTGAACCAATGCGTAACACATCAGGCTACTGGCCGATTGTACGAATTCGATTTTTAAACTCAAGTACATTCGACTGATGTGAATTGTTATGTTATCGCTATGGTATACGGCTCTGATGCATTTTCTTATTCGATTTTCGTTTGGTGTTCTTCACTATTTGCTTGTGTACTGTGTGTGTATCTGTTAGAAACGCCACAGACTCATTGATGATGAGTTGAATTATACTATTTGAATCAATAAAGAGCTGAACATTTAGGTGTTGTGTGTCCGAAGTGGCGAAGCACATTGAAATCACCCCTAATAACGATTTCAGTGTGCGGATATAGAGTCAAGATTTTATCGATAGAAACAGATGAAGCATCAAATTCGTTAAAGGATGCATTTCTATCTAAATCCGATAAAGCATCCATCTATTCGGAGTTCTGTAAAAAAACAGGAATGTATGATATGCTTACGAACGTGAAGTTTTACCCACGAGGAATTAAATTATGGATTTGGAGCAGAGTTGTTATTGTGGCAGAAGCTGAAAAGAAATATCACTTCGAATGTATGTGGCTAGACCACGATGTGGAAACAACAGAGGTACTAAGTTATATCCAGGTAGATTTAAATCGGAAATATCTGTATCAGTTATTACCTGGGTTTCGCCAAGCGCGAGGTTTGCTGGTTTCTGGGTAGAGATGTGGGCAGACACAAAGGAGAAATTGCATCTTAGGCCCCGAATGTTACAAAGATCAATGCGAAATGTTTGTACCATTTAACTGACCTGGTACAGAAAAGGATGCAAGTCCAGACCCTAGCCAGAACAGCGAAAGTAACCACTACAAGTGGCCCACTAGATTGAAGTCGAAATCCAGGTCACATCCTTTCCATGACAAACACCAAAAACCCATCAAAGATTACAAATCAATTGAGAATATCGATGCCTGCGGGATGCAAACAGAGGTGCGAAAAAAAGGAAAACAGACACAAGGGATGGAATGAGTAAAGGGGTTTCCTTCTCTGCACACAGATTACAAATCAAACGAGAATATCGATGCTTGGGGTACGTAACAGAGGTGTAAAACAAAAAAGGTAAAACCGACGCATGGAAAGGAAAGGGCGGGCAATTTTCTTGCACAACACCTCACTCGCGTGTATATTTTCAAAGTTTCCGCTGCACTCGGGCGCGTTCGTTGAGATCCGTTTGTTTACGTCGGATCCCACAGAAAACACTCCCCACTGCACTAGGATGCAAGTGGGGTGATCCGTCTGTTTACTTTGGATTCCACAAAACACTTGTTTACTTTAGATACCCAAAACGGATTGCACAATTGAAGCCCGATGGTAGACATTTCGAAACAGAAACGCACGTGCTGTTTCGTTGGAGGTTGTTTTTTAACATCATCAATGATTCTTAATCTTTTTGCCCCTTTAATACTACACACATGCCGTACAAAATGTCCTGAATACAAGTCTCTCTAGCCTACCCGCAGTTACCGATTGTCTGTATCCTCATTGGTATCATATTCCGTTGACCCATTAGAGAGATAGCCAGTTATTAATTTTATAAAATAGGGTGAAGCCTGGATACGCTTGAACGCTTTTAGAGCACAAATTCAGTAGGCTGAATTGAGAGTGTTTTTGATATTCATTATTTTATGGCTACTCGTCCCAGTTCGCGTAAGAGCCGATGTCATACACAACAGATAGAGATTTACCTATTAAACTGTTTTTTCTGCCATTTGAGGACTGAACCTGTACCCTCCGTGAACTGCTCCAGGTAAATGGTGTTATACGAGTATATTACTTAATATATATAACTATATATATATTTGTCCGCAGGGTCAGCTCTGTTATAGTTTTATACAGTTGGTTATAGTTGCAACAGTTTGCCTTAGTATCTCCTGATATTTGTGCATATATATATATATCTTATGGGCTCCTCGATAGTATAGTGGTTAGTATACCCGCCTGTCACCCGGGAGACCGGGGTTCGATTCCCCGTCGGGGAGCCTCTGGCGCAAGACTAATGACCTTGCCCAGAAAAAATAAATCATTATGGAAAATTTAACAAGCCTTAGGACTTGCTAAATAAGGCCAAGACCGGTCCCCGGTTGTAGTGCCGATGATGATGATGATGATGATATATATCTTATCCTCATGGACTCAGAACCAAACCACCATCTCCTCCACTGATAGATCACAGTCAGAAAAAAAAGGCCCTGTCTTCCTGTTTTGGAGCGCCAGTCGTTGCCCGTTGTTGCAAATTATAAGTCTCGTCTCCGCTAGCTGATGCTCTTGCTTCTTTAGTGGTATTGCTATGTACCGCAGCAGCGGTAGATGATACGGGGCAAACTGTACCGCCCGAACCAGTTATCTCGCCCCAGCTGCAACTAGAAACTATTTAATGAATTTTAAACGGGCTTATCGGCACTCTCCCCTTCTATGCGTACTGGATTCCCTCCAGTTCTGTTACGACCAGAATAAACGTCCGCCAGGGCAACGGAACCTCTAGATATCAGCGACCAGACACCAAAACGAAATTCGACAGCAAAACACCAAACAAATTAAATTTTTGTACAACGATCCTTCATGGACAACTTTCCGCTTTATTTTACACTTGTAATTTACACTTAACTAGTTTCACAAACAATACTCTTACAAAAGGAAATTATTGTAAGTCCTCCATAGACGGGTTCTTCAGTTCATCTCTTCTTTTTATCTCTTGTTCACGAACAAAGAACAGACAAATAACTGCCAAAAAGGAAAAGAAAAGAAATAGACTCAAAAAAAAACTACTCTTTCTCTCTCTCCCCATCAACCACTCCGAAAGGAAACCCCACCTAACCGACCCCTTGCCATCAACACGCTGTCGGTAATAGGGATCCAAGAATACAATTACTGAGCAATATGAATTAAACTAATGTATAATTTATAAATAAATACTATAATATATATACCATAATAATTGATTGCAAATAAATACTATACTAACCAATTGGAAAACCATAATAAGGTAGTTATTAAGCATAAAAATGAAGATATAAGCAAAGGCTATTATGCAACAATGGTAATTATTCGTTCATGTGTTTTATCTGTAGTATCCAACATAATAACGGGGGTTTTAACGAACAATCACCTGAGTCCATATTATAGCAATTTTCAGTCATTCAAAAGTAATGTATCATATATCGACATAACGGTTCCCTATTCTCTCCCTCTTGTGTCAAATTGACTGGACATTGGCATTTGAATGTATCAAAAATTCCCTTTTATTGTAGACACATATTGCTAAAGCAATTGGAAAAATTAAAACTGATCAATAATCAATTTCCTCAGAACTCACAGATATAACGACAGATGGAGTCCAGCGGAGCAGGCAACAGAAACCAAACCCAACATAAACATCCGGCCGGGAAAACAAATTTCCACAATCACTCGGCAACCGCAAACGAAAATCCCAACAACAACAACAAGTAAGCGAATCGATTTAGGCGCTGCTGCGAATTTTGGAAAGCCCAAAACACCAGGAATTCACTCACCGACACATCGTGATACACCCGAGGACAGTGTTAATCCAAACAATAACTTTGTTGAAGATTTGTTCAAGACTTGTCCACCTCCAGAAAAGAAGCCTGACTCCCCTAGTATAAAGGGAGACGATCTAGATGATTTTAATCCAAGAGCGGAAGATAATCATGAATTTGGAGATTTTGAAAGTGCATTCATGGCAACGACAGCGCCAACCACAGCTACTGCACCAACTACAAAATCTGACGATTTCGCTGATTTTTCCGCTTTTCAAGGCAATATTACAGCGACTCCTGTGGCTTCAAGTAGTACATCTGTTGCATCAACCGGAACCATTCCAAATCCTACTAGTTTCGATTTACTAACGAATCAAGCTTCCAAGGCGACCACATCATCAACTGAGCCGACCGACTTGTTTGCTGGATTTGAAAATTTGTCAATTACCCAACCAATGCCAATGAGTAAGTTCATATTCATTACTTATTTTCTTATAAGCAAACTGTATATACTATATATATATATCTACCGGTCAGGTGGGTGTTGTTATGGCATTAAAAGTTATGGAGTCAGTTCGTTATTTGTTGTTTGTTCCTGTAGAATCCAGGAACACACTACTTAAAGCTATGATACAACTTATATCGTGTTCAATATATTGCGGTATATAAAGATTAAGGGTCGATGGGATTAATATTTGGCAAGGATTACGTTTTTCTTTTTACAAAGTCATTTTCTACTCTTAAGAGGAGTAAATGTCTTAAGAAGATATACTTTTTTAATTGTATCATCATCATCATCGGCACTACAACCGGGATCCGGTCTTAGTCTTATTTAGCAAATCTCGAAGCTTGTTAAATTTTCCATAATAATATATTTTTACGGGCAAGGTTATTAGCCTTGCGTCAATTTTTAAAGGTATATCCCTCCCTTATTGCAGTTCTACAATTGAATTAAAGGGTGGCGACTCCAACAGACACGGCACACACACACCATTGTGAAGAATAATAGCACCTAAAGAAAATCGAAAAAATATGTATTCACTCGTATACTGAAGCAATTAGCATAATAATCGCACAGGTTAAATAGTTATCCAGAAAATACATCATCGTGGCGGTGATCTTGTTATATTATATATTCACAATTTGAATATAGTAAGGGTTAATTGTAAGGGACTTACTCGGTCGACCGTGGAGCGGTCGCTGTAGCTGCTACTGGCAGGTTGCAGGGGACGTTGAGCTTTGTGCTCCCCTGTTCAGCTTACTGTTGGTTGTTGATAATTCCTCTGTCACTATGATTTGGCGAGTCCTCTATTTCAAATTATAAGTTTATATTTGGGTGATTCAGGTCTATATTGGAATTTGAGCTCGGTCCAGTAATTACGTGCGTTTTTGTTCGTAGTTTTACGTCGAATGATTTTATTTTTGTTTTCGCCGTTGACGTTTAGTTTTTATTCGTCCCCAACGCCGTTTTTTATTATTTTCCTGTCAAGTAGAATTTGCATAAATCCCACCACACGTGAATGTACACACATCAAAAAATCGGTCGACCCTACAAAACTTCGTAAGATCCTTAAAGCATCGGGCATAGATACGGAAACATGTTCAGATAGCAAGAAAATGGCCTCATCACTCTCATCAACGGACCAGGATTCTGATGACGTTTACAGGTAGAGAGGGGAAATTTGCGAAAGTGAATTAGTGGGTGTTATGCGAGGACATGGACGCGAGGTCCGTAACAATACCTTCCCCCCTTAAATAATGATAGCTCGATTCTTAGAAGAGGAATGAAGCTTGGCTACAAAAGTATAGACTGTAGCCTTGAACCCTACACCGGTTGTGGTGCATTACTTTCCCTTGTTTGTCGTGGTTTGTCCGCCTTTGGCCTCCTCTATTCGTAGTAGGGTTTCAGCCTGTTGTTGTGTACCACCGCGTATGTTGAAGTTTGTATTTCAAAAGCTTATGGTAACTGTCATGGTTATATACCGGTTCCGGAGGTTGCTTTATGCTCGTCGGTACCTCCGGGGTGAACCCTAATAGACAGTCCATTGGCGTAAGTTTAGTACCTTCGTGTACATTGGTATTGTATACGAATGTTGCCGTCCTCTGGTACTGGTCCCATGATTGGGAATTTCCATCCACAATACCTCGCAGGTAATCTACGAGTGGACGATGGGCTCGTTCTAAGGCTCTATTCGATTGTGAATGGTGTGCTGAGGTCTATCGTTTTTTTAATACGGAGCAGTTAGCACACTCTTTTAAACAAACTGCTTAGGAAATTGCTTCCCTGATCGGTGACCAATTGCTTCGGGACACCATACCGAGCAATTATTTGGTCGAAAAAGACTGTGCCACCGTTTTTGCCTCCGCATCTGGGAGAGCGTAGCAATCTATATACTTAGACAAGTTGTCTTGGAATGTAAGAATATATTGATTGCCGGTTGGAGTGCGATCAAGAGGACCTACTATATTTAAGTATACTTTGTCAAAAGGCCTCTTTGCAATGTCGGTTATTACCATGGGCATACGTATGTTCGTGAAGATTTCATGGTTTGACATGTTTTACATACTTTGATCTACTGTTTAATGTCGCGCATCATGTTCTTCCACCAAAAATGTCTACGTATTTTTATTATACGTTTTACTCACTCCTTGGTGTCCATCCAAAGGAGGATCATGGTATTCCCTGAGTAGGAACTGGATGTCTTCAGGATTTGTTATCTCCATTCCTTTTTCCGTGCAGGCGGGAATGGGATTCTCGTTAAGAGAGGACTTGTCGTCATTTGGACTATCCTGAGTTCCTTCGCTTGCCCTTAGCTTTTTAGCTTAGGCGCGTGTTAGTACATTGCACCTTGGTAGTGTGGGAGTCTCATCACAAATTTGCGGAATACGACTCAAGGTATCCGCATTAGTGTTGTATTTACCGGGTTTATACTCGATTTGGTAGTCGAACTCCAGTAGTTTGCGATGGAACCTTAGTAAACGTGACGTGGAGTCTTTCACGTTAAATACTCCACTTAATGGTTTGTGATCCGTGTATATGTTGAATTTTCTCCTTTGTAAATACCAGCGGAAATTCTTAGCCTCCCAAATAATGGCTAGTAACTCTTTCTCGATCGTAGAGTAGTTCTTTTCCGCCTTACTGAAGATTCGGCTGGCATATACGACTGGCTGGTCCTCACCGATTTTGCCTTGCGACAGTACGGCACCCAGTGCTTCATTACTAGCATCCGTGGTCAGATTAAAGGGTTTGGTAAAATCTGGATAGATTTGTGGCGTCTCTAACAGATACACACACAATACAATAGGGAAGAACACCGAACGAAAATCGAATAAGAAAATACATCAGAGCCGTATACCATAGCGATAACAAAACAATTCACATCAGTGGAATATACTTGAGTTTAAAAATCGAATTCAAAAAACGGCCAGTAGCCTGATGTGTTACGCTTAGGTTCAATTTTTTGTGATTCTAACTGTCATAGCGCCAGTTCGAATCACACGTTCTTCACTATCATTTCAAACGCTATAGATTAATAGTGGCGGCGAGACCAATAACTCCTTTATGTTATCAAATGCTTGTTGGCATTTGTCCGACCAGGTGAATTTAACGCCCCTGTTTGGGTAGGGTATCCGGTATACTACCGACCGCAGTCTGGACCTCTTTGGATCCCCTTGGTACGGGTTTCCCACTGGTTGCCTTATGTCTCGACGTCCGCTTCCTGTCTTTTGTAAATTCAATGGAAAAGCTTACCAGATTCAATCTTGTTTGGAGAATTCGAAACAGTTTCCCGGTCCATTAACTTTACAGTTCCTGGACAAGAAGTCGTTCCCTAACAACCCATCTGCTGATAATACCGATAGGGAGTCTATCACCTGAAAGCTACAGGGAATTTGTTGGGGCAATGTGAATATCCCCTTACAATAGCCCCTAGACTTTCCCTTGCCAAAAAGCGTTTGGAGAGTAGTTGCTTTTTTTTTTGGGTATCCAATGTGGTTCCATATTGGAGTGCCTTCAGCTTAATACGGCTGATCTCCGCACCTGTGTCCACTATTAGACGTGTAGTGCTTCTACAACCGATGTCTAATGGGAGCTCGACAATTGGAACTTTCGTTGGTTGGAGTTGAGAACAGGTTTCGTTAATTGGTGGCTTTAGTTCAGTCGGGTTGGGAGATTCCCACACAAGTACCAATTTTCTTCGGCGAAGGCAGCTTTATACATTTCTTTGTTGATTGAGAGTTTTGATAAATAACTGAGTTTGATAATAACCAAGGTCTCTTCAAGAAGTCACGGAGGATACGCAGGTTCTCTTGAGCTACAAGCTATTGGGAGATCAAGTAACTCATTTAGGTTTTTTTTTTTTTTTTTTTTGCACGTAGAAATTACTTGCCCTCTTAATTATTCAAGAATTCCGGGGGTAAACTAGTTCCCCATTCCGAACTCTGGGACTATGTCAGGGGGAACATCATGCAGATATTATGATAAATAACCGAACTTTAAGAAATTCGTCCTCGCATAATCGAGGTTCTGTCCACGCTCGACTAGTAACGGCATTTTGTAACATCAGGGGCATCGGTTTCACCAATACGAATGTAAATGCCGTCCAAGAATATTTGTCAACTGATTCGACATACCTTCGTTGCTCAGGATACGACTTACATTAGAGATTCCATTTTAAGGGCAGAGTCTGCGTCTTCGCGGGCTCCGATCTAGCTTGCCAGAGGATGGAGGCGTTGAAACCCAACAACATGGACATCATATGGCTGAAGATTTCGCTGAGGAACCCTGTTAAATTTCTTTGTTGTCTTTACCGCTCCCCGAATGACAATTGACCAGCGATACTTTTCAAACATCTGTTACATACCGTCGACTGGATACAGACCAACCATCCGGCTTCTGAAATTGTTGTCCTTGGCCATTTTAATGTGCACAATTCCGTCTGGTTGTTACATTCTAACAGAACCGACGAGGCTGGGAGGCTGGCGGAGATGTTTGCTGTAAGCCACAACTTGACTCAACTCGTGGGGAAGCCAACGCGGGTGCCGGATGCCCGAGGCGATTATGACATCCGAACCGAGTATTTATTCCGTAGAGGTGTCTGTGCCACTGGGAAACTCAGATCATTGCTTGGTATCTGTCGTCCAACCACTTGCATTTCAAGCGAATAATCGACCTAAGCAGCTTCGCCATGTATGGAACTATGAGACTGCTAATTAGGACGATTTACGAGATTTCTTCGCATCCTTTCTTTGGTCGGAGGTGTGCTTTGGAGACTCCGATGTTAACGCTTGAGCGGAGTCGGTCATAGAGATTATTCTTCTCCGGATGGACACTATATTCCGCATTCCATTAAACGAACTTCGTCTGATAAACCGTGGTTTGATAAAAAATGCGAGCAGATTACAGCGGCAAAAAGAAAACTTTTAAACAGTGGCGCTCCAATCCCGCCGAGGTTAACAGAACAAATTTTGTTAGAATCAGAAACGCATGCAACCAGGCGATTGATACCGCGTAGAAGGCATACAACGACAGAGTGACCAATAAACTTGAAACTGGTTCGCGTCGCTTCTGGTCAATGGCAAGGGCTGTCAGCAGTAACTACGCTACCTCCTCTTTTCCTCCGTTAGTGACGAACAGCGGCACGTTGCTCACAAATTCAATAGATAAAGCCAATGTGTTCACGAATTCAAACCTCGATGTCGGTCTTTTGGAGCCGTCTGTGATCGCACCTTGTGGTCTTCGATGTGCGATGTGAGGTTCCGGCCACGTACTATTCAACGCATTCTACGCGAACTGGACTGTAAGACGGCTACCGGCCCGGACGGAATCCTAGTACTTAAGAACTCTGCTCCAGAACTATCGGTTCTCGGCAGGCTGTTTTGCTTGTTTATGCACGAGGAACCTGTCCTATCTGCTGGAAAGTGGATCGAGTTGAGCCAACCCCGAAGAGGGGAAAAAACTGTCTCCCACAAAATTACCGGCCGATAGCATTACTATCTATGTTATCTAAGATGATGGAAAAGGTCATCAACGCCGAGTTAGTTAAGTATTTGGAGTGGAACGGACTTCTGAATGATCATCAATACGGATTCCGTGGCAGACGGTCCACGGGAGACCTTTTAACTCTTATAACCGATATATAGACATCTGCGATTGAGCGCCATGGTTTTTGACCGGGTCTGGCACGAGGCATTGCTGACCAAACTTCGTTCATATGGACTTTCCCAGCAGCTTCGTGACTGGACGAAGAGCTTCCTCGAGAATCAATCGATCCGGGTTGTTGTAGACGGCGAGGCATCGGATCTGTATCCTGTTAAGTACAGGGTGCCTCAAGGTTCTATTCTGGCTCCAACATTGTTTTTGCTTCACATAAATGATTTGTTGGAGACAATGGATAACAAGTGTCATTTGTCAGGTTTCTGTTTGTTGGTAAGTCGATATCATTAGAACGTTATTCTTTTGTTAACGATCTGGTGAATCGTGGCCATCGTCACGAATTCCTCCAGTTCTGCCAGTGCGTTTGGAAGCTTTATTACTGTCGTATTCAATTGCCCGTAAATAGTTTCTGTTATGTTTGTTGGTGTTTAATAGTGTCTCTCGTGTGTCAATTTGCATGATATCTAGATAGGATCTACCTCTAGGGAACAATGGGTATTCCGTTAGGTCAGCTTTATATTCTACGTGATTTCTGGCGCAAGACTAATGACCTTGCCCAGAAAAAATAAATCATTATGGAAAATTTAACATGGCTCAGGACTTGCTAAATAAGGCCAAGACCGGTTCCCGGTTGTAGTGCCGATGATGATGATGATGATGATGATGATGATGATATTAATCTAACTAGCTAGCCAGTTGATTTTCTCTACTGTTGGACATACAATTTACCCCAATCTTTATGTTTGGCGTTCATGTCTCCACCTATAATAACATAGTTTTTATCCAGTTAGAGTTGCAAACATCGAAAGAAAGTCTTAAATTCTGATATAAAGAGATTATACTGATGTTCCTCGGGTGCATAAACCGAGATCGCATACAGCACCCAGAACCTGCGCACTACACCACTATATATGACTTTGTGTTGGAGTGCTTTTCTAATAAAGATGGCGTCACCTCCCCCTTGTCAGGAATTGAGTCGGACTCTTCGTATAATATCATAATTTTTGTGCCAAAGTTTATGCCTCTGATTTAACTTAGTTTCCCCAGCCAGAAACACATCAGGGTTTTCGTATTGCAGCAGGTTAAAAAGAGTGGTTCTTCTCGATCTTTATAAGTGAATTTACATTCACGACAAGAGCTTTAATTGCTCTTTTGGTTTGAGGGTTTATGTCGGCTTTTTATTTAGCTTTGGAGGCTGTTCTTCGGTTTGCCGGGTTTCGAGATAGGTATTACTTTTGCTGTTTTCCAACAGTCCGGAAAATAACAGTTATTAAGACAAGCGTTGAAAATGAACGTTAAATAGTTACTTCTAACATGAGTTCTGCAACTTTGCACATTACATTATTATGTTGCTTATTTCGCTCTCTTTGATTTTAGTTTTTTTTTTTTTTTGCTTTTAATTTCGGTTTGGTGCACGAAGAGCATTTTAATAGGCTTAGTTTGCCTTTTAATCTCCTGTTCTTTGTTTTTATGCCCTCTTCACTGCTTATGTCGAACCCCCCGGTACATACACGCGCAAACACTACCGTTTTTATTTCACTTAGTGCCCACAATTTTTTTTTTCGACACTTCATCGAATATTCGCACGATACAATTTGGTTTTTTATGCTCACTGTTATTGTCACTTTCCACAAAGCAAAACACGGCGCGAAAGTCGAATCTATTGTCTTGTCCATGTATTTGGTCTACCTGACTTCACTTTTAAGACTGTTCCGTTGAGAGATTTATTAACTATCGTTTGTCGGCTGTCGACACGTCTTTACCGAATGGTGGTCAATTTGGTATTAAAGATTTTTGTCGACGACTTTGGGAGCAAGGCTCATGTTTTTTAGGGGTTTTTTGTTTGAGAGCGATTTTTCAGGTTTTGTTGGGTTCGTGTTGTACTTGCTTTTGTATGCAACGCACCTCCCCCAATGGTATTAAAGAGGATCATCTGTCACTAGTTTATGTATGAAGTTTCGTGACATTTCGTCTATTCGAAACCCGCAACCTTTAACGAACTGGATGCTCTATCGGACTCTATCAATAGGATCTTGAACGTATGCCAAGACACTGAAATCCTTATTGGCCTATTGCAATTAAGAAATTCATTCTTCTTCGAAAATATTTTTAATGTGAAGTAATTATTGAAAGTATATTTATAAAAGCTGCTAAAAGTGTTGTGGTGCCATATTTCTATATGAGTGCTGCCAAATGTTTAAAATGTATCGTTTTTCATTGTAGTTTTCATTAAATCGATTTAAACAATTATAAAGTAATAATAAATATTAGTGAATTTTAAAGTCATCTTTAAATAAAAAATATTACATGGTATTGAACGGGTTTAATCTAATTTCAAGTACAAACAACCTACATCTCCCATTCTTTCTTTCAAAGTAGTTGTTTCCTCAAAAATGGGGCTGCTGTTCGCCATATTGCTTAATAAAGACTTTAAATATTATAATGATGCTCAATCTGGGCTTGTACATCTGATAACAGTTGCTCAATGCAATTACATCAATAGAATATCGTGGTTACCGAGTTATACTTTACTTCTGTGGACTTGTCTGAATTGGATTACAATGTGTTATAGTGAAGTTGTGGAACATGTATGGATATTAAAGAAATGTATAATTATCACATATATTTTGTAAAATTTCTCACTAAGAACATCTTCCAATTCGACGACAACATTTTCCATTTCAGCTGTGACATCAGATTCCAAGGCGGATTTAAATTTACAAGGACTCATCGAAAATTTGAAAGCGACTAAAACGGTACAATCTTCAAATGATGTTCTTCAAATCGAGTCATTAATATTATCATTGTGTAAAGAACATCTACCCGGCTCTTGTACTCCAGAAAAACTAACCAACGACTACAAGACAAAGTGGGAAGAATTTGCTTCTACTGTTTATACAGATATCCTTTCAATAATCATGGAACGTTTTTCCTATCAGTGGCCCGTTCACAAAAATAGGCCTGTTTCGCAGGCTTTAATGAATTTCTTAAAAACCGATCATAACTTTATATTTATCTATGAGACATTAAATGCAATTTGCGGACAAATAGATGTGTGGCCTTCGACAACTATGGAAATTCTAAAACAACTAATCACCGACGAATTATATCTACCTATAGCCTTTACTCGTTTATGCAAAGAGACTTCGAAGGAAACATATTATGAGCCCGATATTGGAAGATTTTTACAGATGCTAATCACATTACCGAACAGAATAGCAAACGCATTACGGGGTGATATAGATAATGTATTCCATCCTGAGAGATATTGCCATTTAATACTTGTCCACTATATGCGAGCATTACACTTTATGATCCAAACGAATTCCAAATTGGAAAATAACAATATCTTTAATTTAGACTTCATGAGAAAGTTGTTAAGTCGTATAATAAAGAATTTTGGAAATGATTCGCCATCTAGTATTGTTAACTGCTCACGAATTCTGATGGAATTATGCAAATCCCCAGATTATCAGACCGCAATCAATGAAGTAATTATGAATCTGGAGAATAACTCAATTTTGCCATTTATGATGATTATATTAAACGCCGATTTAGATTTGTCCTATTTATTGGGCACTGCTGTGTTATTCTCTAAGGAATGGCGTTTTTGTCTCCTCAATAAAATTCCGTTTTATAAATTACTCCCACACGATGAAGCAATAATCAACATAGTACATTACGTTGCTATTATCGACGCCTACCATTCAAAAAAGGATTTAAAGGACAAATTACTCTGGACTCTGCAACAAGATATCCTCTCAATTTGGTCTAATCGTAATACGTGCATCAAAATGCCATCAACTCAACATGTTTATCTATCGAAATTTTTGATTTTAACAAGTCAATACATATTCACAAATGCTTCGGTATATTCTATTGGCGATCAGCAACGGAGTAATATAAGACGATGTTTATATGAAGGAAATAAAAACTACTTATCGGCGGTAGATCCTGTGTTTCGTTATATTGGAATGATTACTGCCGAACTAATCATAGGTATGTTAGAAACTGACTCAGAAATGAAGCTTCAGTTTGATTATTCATTCATACTTGATTTGCCAGAAGGTGAAATCATTAAAGTCTTACGAGAATTCCCTTTAAAACAAAAGGATATAAACAAAGATAACAAATTAAGACAGACAGATGAAACGATGTTGGAAACATTGGTTAATGAGTTCTTCTCAATTCAAAAAATCCCAGAACCCGTAATTCAAATCGGGAAAACTGAAAGTAAGCTTGTATACAGTGTAGAACACATAGAAGAGAAAAATGAATCCAATTGTAACCAACAGGAAGCGGAACTAGATTCGGACGACGATGAGTTCACTCCATACGACATGTCAAACGATGTTCCTATACTAACTGAGAAACGTCCAATATTTCTCGTGGATCTTAAGGATGCACTGTTGGCCAAAGATGACCCCGAAGTATTCCAAAGCGCCTTAGAAGCTGCAGAAGATCTTATTCGAAATCAGTTACCAAAAACTGATTCTGAACTAGCAATAGACCTGCTCAAGATATTAATCGGTCTTCAAATGACATTCTACTTTGAAAACTTCGATGAAACTAAATTTAAAATTTGCGTGTCCGTATGTGTCTCACATCCTAAACGATGTGCTAACTATCTCTGTGAACGATTCCATACTGACAATTCGTATTACACTGCAAACCAACGAATTTTTATTCTCCAAATCCTTGCGGCATCAGCCAAAGAATTGAGTGAATGGAAACCTGACAACCATGGAGTAGTAAAAACATCAGCCGAGACTAATTCATATCCCAGAAAACTACGATTACATGATGAGAATAAAACACGATTAATTGCATCTCAAAAAATTATACGACTTCGTCTGAAGGCCAAAACAAGAAGATTTGCTTCTGCATCGAAACCAGACGCGCCTGGTATAATGAATCGATTTTCAAAAATTGCTGGATATTTCTTCTTCCCCCTTGTAAGGGGTGAACGAACTAAACAAATGATATTTACCCAGTTTGGAAAAGTTCTTCACGATATAGACACATATCTGTTAGCTAATTTTTTAAATGCTCTTACCATTATAATCGCTGTTTCCCAAAACAGTCCAGCATTACCACAAATGGCAAAAGAGGTATTTGATTTGTATACCTTCATTCGGTTCAGTAATGATCCGAAAATTCGATCTAATGTTTTGAATTTAATTGGCATCACACTGGTAACTGTCCCACAATTTATATTATATAAAGACTTTTTTGATAAACTACATGAAATCAGAACGTGGCTCGAAAACTGCTCAAAAAGTCCCATAGTAGGAGGTGAATCATCAGATGAATGTCGCGAGTCTGTAAAGTATGTCATGACAATTTGTTGTAATATACTTGGGACCAACCCCAGGTAGACATTCAATCCGTAATCGCTGTTGAGTTTGGAAATAAACGACAAACAATAAAAAGGTGACCACGCAAATAAAAGCAAATTCAAACATGTAATTCCTTTTGTAATCCTTTTTTTGTTCTACTTCTCCAAAAAGGACAATAAGTCCTTTAAATTGTCTAGAATCATAACTTTGATTAACAAAATCGTTAAAGCAATTCTATCAAAGACTGCCATGTTAATATGAGAGTCATTGGATGTATAACAGTAATGCCAATTGTAATACAATTATCGTCTAATCATACTTTAAATTTGGTTTAAATGAAATCTATATCACGCCCAAAACCGTTCCGTAATCGCTGATGAATAAAAATGCAACAACACAAAAAGAACAAAATGGTATGAATGCAATCTACGTATTGACTTGAAGAATTGTTATAATATAAGTAATTACAAATGCAAATTCTGTGTCTTTTATTGAAAATGGATTTAAATATTTCTAATAAACTGTATAAAATCAGAATGTGGCTCGAAATCAGTACAAACGCCTCCTAGGCCGACGCAGATACTATTATAACCCAGAGTTCTTGAAAGGAAGTAATTTAAAATAGATTATTGTGCTTGTATTAGATTATTACTTTAAGATATATTAATGCAAAATTAATACAAATATTATTCTTATCCAAAATAAATGAAGTGCTACTCTTACTTAACTACTACCCTTTGTTTTGGTTAATTAGACTAGCCGCAAGCAAGAACTTTCTCCAGTTAACGGTCTTTACATGGTAAGTTGGTTGAGGTTACCTTGCACTTGTGTTTACCGGCTGCGGTAAAAACGCCCTGTCTTGGCGTTCTTCTGATTGTGAGGTGAAGTTGCAGACCTCAAGCTGTAACGCTAGCCACTGACATATGTATGCAATTTAATCATCGTGGTTGAATCGCATCTTTCTAGGCGAGTGGGTGTTGCCTATACGGTTTTAGGTGATCACTGTTGCATTGCAACGCTGTCTTCTCCAGATTCGGTTGACCAAAATGAATATATCTCTTTATTGGCCTGTAGGAACCCGAAAGTTCATAGCCTCACCGACTCGACTCCGTCATTGTTCCCTGTCCTGTGCGCTCTCCTTCCACGTTCGACCATCCAATCCGATCTCCTCGAGGTCCAATCCATTGTCCTCCCATCTCCGTCGCGGCCGTCCTGTTGGTCTCTTTCCCGTTGGCTTACCGTCAAGAATTCTATGCACGGTCCTATCGTTGTCCATTCGCGCCACGTGTCCGGCCCATCTTAATCTTCGCGACCTGATTACTCTTGTGGGGGTTCTCTACACCACATGGAGAACCAACCCACAATTCTAACCAACCTTGACCGCTAACAGCGCGTCACTTTAACCCAACTCCCCATGCAAAATCCGCAATAGCATACATTCCAAACTTTGCAAACTCCAAAACCCGAAACAGAATACAATTCAATAGAATACATTCTAAATTATCTCCCTCAATTACATCACCACACATAACTTTTCCCGAAATTGCTTCGCTCAATTTTTTACTTAATTCATATTCCCTCCTTGCGACCAAGCAATCTTAATTTACCCGAAATTCGTACGTTGTAATAAAACGCATATTCAAACCTACAACGGAACATCAACCATCACCACCAACTATACCGAGCCGCATACATTTCCCCGAAATTACTTCGGTTAATATCTTATCTAAACGATATTCCTTGCTTGCACCCAAGCAATTCCAATTTCCCCCGAAAACTATTTCGGTTCATTTCCTCCTTAAATCATACTTCTCGTCCGCAACCAAGCGACAGCTAATTTTCCACGAATCAATCACAACGATCAAGCCCCTTGATCATACTAGGCTATGCCAATTTCCGGTATACACAACCACCGAATCCAACTCAGCTTATACGGCGAGGATTCGCTGGAACTGAATTCCTATGCAAGCAAAGCAACTCTTCTCGAAATTCCTCGTAAGTGGCAGTGAGTTTATATTAGCTATGACTCCACTGCCACGACGCGATGAAGTTTTTCCTTCCAATAATTACTCAGTCGAGTTTTAGCAGCCTACACGACGAGAGTCGAATTTCAACCGCTCCAGTAATCAAGTCGAGGTCGTCAGAGTCGGGAGAGTACTAAGTTACGTGTCAGATCCACGCGTTAATACGTCTCTTGTGAGAACTTTACACTCGAGAATTCGCGTTCTTTCGGAAAGTAGCGTTTTTCCGGAAGCCATTGTCCGCCGGGTCATCTTGCAAATCCTGATCAAAACGCAGATCAGTCGCGTCATTGGCAAAGGAATATTCGTTGTATATTCGTTAACGCTAGCGCGGAGTCGGTATCAGAGATTATTTTTCTTGGGATGGAGATGTATATTCCACATTCCATCAAACGAAGTTCGTCTGATAAACCTTGGTTTGACAAAAAATGCGAGCAGATTACAGCGGCAAAAAATAGAGCCTTTAAGCAATGGCGCTCCAATCCCACCGATTTTGGCAGAACGAATTTTGTTAGAATCAGAAACGCGTGCAACCAGGCGATTGATACCGCGAAGAAGGCTCACAACGACAGGGTGATCAATAAGCTCCTTCGGCGCCCAACTGGTTCGCCCTCCTTCTGGTCAATGGCAAAAGCTATCAGCGGTAACTTCGGATCCTCCTCTTTCCCTCCGTTGGTGAGCGGGAAGTTAATCACGAATTCAAAGGATGAAGCTAATATGTTCGCGAATTTATTTTCCGCGAATTCAATCCGCGGTCTTATGGAGCCACCTGTGATCTCGCCGGTAGGGTCTTCGATGCGGGATGTGAGATTTCGTCCGCGCACTATTCAACGCATTCTACGTGAACTGGAAGGCAACGGGGCTTGCTGAAACCACATGTTCACCAAGCCCCGCTCATCCAATTCTGGCAATAAGAAGTCGTTTATCATGGGCCTGTAGCGTTCGCCAGTAACAGTGGCCATATCACCCCTCCCGCGTGAACGCCACACCACACAGTGGTTTTGAGTGGATGTAATGGCTCTTCGTGCATCACATGCGGATTTTCAGTTTCCCCGAAACGAAGATTTTGCTTGTTGACGTAACCGTCGCTTAAGTGGAAATGCGCCTCGTCGCTCATGATGATTTTCGACACAAAAGCGTCCTCTTCGTTGTTGAGATAAAGGCTGGCTTGACAGTAATTCACGCGCGACTGACGGTCAGCTGGTATTAACTGATGCACTGTTTGCACTTTGTACGGGACCACGTGTGTCTTTCACTAAAATTCGCTGTAGGGTAAGTGTGGTGATGCCCAATTGCGTGGCCCGTCGTCCGGTTGATGTTTCTTCGTTCTCAGCGACATCGGCAGCCACAGCCGCGATATTATCGGTTGAACGACCAGTCCGGTGGCGGCCACGCCCTGCATGGTCTCCTGTGGTTCCAGTCTGTTCGAAACGAGTAGCTAAGCGCCGAAATGTTTGCCCAGTTGGCGTGACACGATTAGGAAATCGACGTCGAAATTCACGCTGCGCTAACACCTGTGGCGTTTCTAACAGATACACACACAATACACAAGCAAATAGTGAAGAACACCGAACGAAAATTGAATAAGGAAATGCATCAAAGCCGTATTACCATAGCGATAACATAACAAAAACAAAATCCACATCAGTCGAATGTACTTGAGTTTAGAAATCGAATTCGTACACATGGCGGTGGCCTGATGGGTTGCGCTTTGGTTCAATTTTTGGTGATTCTAACTGTCATAGCGTCAGTTCGAATCACACGTTCTTCACTATCATCCCAAACGCTATACACCACCGACCGATTATTGGTCAAAAATATCGATAAATGTATTCAACGCCCTTGTGGAGTATAGCGCTCCATTGCTTATCTGTTTGTATACTGCAGCTGTCTAGTTCACAAATGTCAAATATGATTGACGTACGAGGCTATTGGCAAAAATTAGAACATCTTCCGATAGGATGATTAATTTTGCGCCACCCTGTATGAAGGTAATTCTCGCTATTTGCAATATATGCTTGGGGACACCGGGACAAAATAGCTGAAAACGGGAATGCCCAGTTGAAAACGGAATATAAGGTAAAAGGCGAAAGATTTATGCGGCAGTGGAAAGAAGCCATGCTAATGTAAATAGGCTTAGCATTTGGTCCTAAGTAAAATATGTACATTTTTCTGTACAATGAATGCGTATTGCAAACTAAAAAAAACTAGTAACGCAATGTATAGCTTTGGCGGATTTGTATGTTGTCCAAGTGTTCCGCCGAACACTGTTCGCAGAAAAACAAAAACGAAACCAGAGTGAAGGATAGTGACAATTAAAAACACAA
Organism: Microdon myrmicae; assembly: GCA_963931805.1. NCBI lineage: Eukaryota > Metazoa > Arthropoda > Insecta > Diptera > Syrphidae > Microdon > Microdon myrmicae. Next base: position 87,564,088 of record OZ007499.1, on the reverse strand, counting down.
ACTCTTTCCTTTTTTTTTTCATCCACCATCTGAAACAGAAAATTTCCCATCCAGTCTGCAAAGAAAATTTTCCCATAATCAATCATTCTCCTTTCCGTCTTCCTTATCGGAATCTTGTTCCTTTGTTTGACGATCGATCGCACCGCCGCTTAATTTTCGATCTTTTCTTGGGATTTGTTTATGTTCCCCATCTGGCCCAAGACAACGAGGTTCTTGTACGCTTCAGATGGGTACAAAGGAACCGTGGGATCGGCTATAGTTTTTGTTAGCATTTCCAAAATCATAAACATCTAGCGAGCGATCTACGTTAAGAAGTTTATGATTGCATGACTGTTGGTCGGGGGCGAATCGCTATCCTTTGTTTGCACAAGTGTGCCTTTTAGGTTTTGGGTCATGCTAGGAATTTAGGTGCTAATTGCTATTAGCTACAAGCGGTGATATACGTTGTTCGGTTTGTTTACCGAAGAACGCGTTTAATGGGTGTATTGGATTGATGTCCTGAATTGGATGTATAGCGTTTTGCGACGATAGTGAAGAGCGAGTGATTCGAACCGACGCTATCACGGTTAGAATTACTAAAATATAGAACCAAAGCTCAACCCATCAGGCCACTGCCGCGCATGTGAATTCGATTTCTGAACTCAAATACATTCGACTAATGTGGAAATTGTATATTATTGCTATGGTATACGGCTTTAATGGGTGTGCTTTTGGTGATGTTGTTCTTCACTAGTCGTGTGTGTATCTGCTAGAAACGCCACAGATGCGTTGGACTGGATGCGTTGAATTGGCGCGTCGAATTGGATGCGTTGAATTCAATATTAGAGACTTTTGAACGTTTAGTTCGATTGATTTTTGCTATTGCATTCAATGTTGGTGTGTGAAATGTTACCTTCCGTTTCAGGTGAGAGTAAGGACCTGTGGGACACGTGTCTTTGGGCACGTGTGATGGATAAAGGTGAGTATGTTCCTTGGCGGAAAGGACATCTCACCCATAGTGGGTTGTGTGGTTCGTAGAACCCTGTTATAGTCGAATATCAGTCGGTCTTCTTGAAACTTATTCATAATTTCAACGACTTTTTCTAGGTTGAGACAAAATAATGATTTTGTCGTATTCTCGTATTTTCATCATCATCGCAACTACAACCAGGATCCGGTCTTGGCCTTATTTAACAAGTCTGAGGCTTGTTAAATTTCCCATAATTTGTTTTTCCGGGCAGGGTTATTAGCCTTGCCCCGGATTCTCGTATTTTACTCACTCGAAATCGAAAACTATTGAGATCCTAATACGCTGTCAAAATCTCCTTTGTGCCAACGCACTTCTTTTCGATGCTTTTAATTGCTTTCGCTTTTAAATGCTTATAGTTACTTTTACTTTTAGAAACTTTTACGGTTGCGCTCGCTGTGGGTATTTGGGATTTAACCCTAAACCGGTAAACATATTTTTGTCAACTTAATCCGGTAAACTGGGATTACCCCACTTGCACTTTTAATCTTTACTATTCAAGCATGCGTGAACGCTTGGAGCTAAAAGTGTGTCTCCCTACTCTTTAACGATGAAATTGAATTGTGATCAGGGCTCCGTGTTATGAGAGGAAATCGTTCTTTCGGAGGGAGATTTAAAAACGTCTGTGTAAATACCGGTTTAGGACTAAATATCATCATAGGTGATAACGTCATCTAGGTCTTGCCATTCAGTGTCTATTTCTTGGTATACTATTTTCACAATTACTCTCGTTTGTAAGAGTTCTTGCATTCCCACTGGCGCTCTGGAAGCTTCTAGCCGGCGCTTCCATTTAAGTAGTAGGTCTTTTGTTATGTGCGGTTGTTCTTCCCACTCAGTTCGTGGCTGATCTACAATAATTTGTACTTAATGTACAACTGGGCAATAAGATTAAAGTGTGACCTATCAGTGTATTTATAAAGAATATTTTGTTGACATATTCTAACAAAACTACTCCAACTAATCAACCCAACACTGGAGTCAAAAAATCGACTACACAATTTTTCTTCCGTGAATTTTTTTTTTTTTTTTTTTTTTTTTTTTTTTTTTTTTTTTTTTTTTTTTTTTTTTATAATAATGATAATTATTTTTCTTCCGTGAAATACTTTTTTTTTAATAATAATGATAATAATTATAATAATAATAATACAAAATAAAACAAGTGTGGTCGGGAACAAACGGGTTGTCAGTGAAGGATTGTTTGCCTCCTTTTTCAATGTTTGCAATGACAAAGGATCCACACTTCGATTTCAACGAAAGGATTTTTTTTTTTTTTTTTTGACTTCTCCCAGGAGAGGCGAACCTATAACGCAGACTCAGCGCCCTCAGATATTTTTTTTAATGACATTCTTTATTGGATATTATTATTATTTTTATTATTATTTACTGGCCTGTAGGGACCCGGAAGTTCATGACCTCACCGACTCGGCTCCGCCATTGTTCCCTGTCCTGTGCGCTCTCCTTCCACGTTCGATCATCCAATCCGATCTCCTCGAGGTCCAATCTAACATCGTCCTCCCATCTCCGTCGCGGCCGCCCCGTCGGTCTCTTCCCCGTTAGTTTACCGTCAAGGATTCTATGCACGCTCCTATCATCGCCCATTCGCGCTACGTGTCCGGCCCATCTTAATCTTCGCGACTTGATTACTCTCACTATTGTAGGTTTGCGGTATAGCTCTTCCAATTCGTGGTTGTGGAGTTTCCTCCATTCTCCTGACTCCTCGTCATATTTACCGCCACATATACCCCTTAAAACTTTATTCTCGAATACGCGGAATTTGTTCTCTTCCCGTTTTGTGAGAGCCCATGTTTCGCATCCGTATAGACCTATCGGCATGATTATGGTTGTTGCGGATTCGCATTCGAAACAACCAGCGCATTCGCAATAACTAGATGTGGCATCACCTTTAACAATGTCAGCAATCAATTGACATTTATGAATTCTGTTGGTTGTCACTTGACAACCATTTTTATGTTTTTGTTTCTTCTTCGTTAATTTCTCGTGACAACCAGACATCAAAACAACAATCAGCGACGATTTAATCCAAATAAATAAAGTTCATCCTAGAAATAAATATTAGTGAATTATTGGAAAAAGAAGCACACCGTGTTGTTATTCAATTCTGGGGATTATTTCTGGGATTTCTGCCGTCCATCAAATTGAGGTATTCTTTTTTCTTTTAACCATTAAAATTAGCAAATTGTTTCAGTCAAAGGCAACTATCATCGTTGCACGTCAGGAGACCGCATTGTTCCTGACGCCAGCCCACAACACAATCAAGAACCCGGTGTTCGTGGCAGGTGTGTTCAACGCTTGTTGAACATACAATGGTTCTATAGACACGGAGCTTTATATTACGTGATAGCAGTTTGGATTTTAATAGTTTACTGGCTGCATGCCAACTAGCGTTGCGGGAATGTAGTCTTTTGTTAATTTCTTTTGACGTCTCGTTTCTGGTCGTCAGTATCGTTCCCAGATATTTAAATTCTTTGACATTTTCAAATATCTTGCTCCTGACGTTTATATGTGTTCTCTGAGGTCCACCTGCTCTCGTCGTAATCATGTATTTCGTTTTGTTTTCGTTTATTTCTAGGCCCACCTCTTCTGCTGCTTGCATGATGATTTCACAGTTTTTACTTATAGTTTCGAGATTATAGCCCAGAACGGCGATGTCATCCGCATACGCGAGCACTTGTGTGACCCCGTTCAGGGATGATCCGGCCAGGTTGTCGTCTTGTACCTTTCTGATAACATACTCGAGGACAAGGTTAAAAAGGCATGGTGAGAGGCCATCCCCTTGTTTTAGTCCGTCCCGGATTTCAAATGGTTCTGAGAGGTGGTTTTCTATTCTAACTCGCCCTTTGTTTTCGTTCATGCAGATTTGAATGAGAGCGGCATATTTTTTCGGGATCCCCAGCTCAACGAAATATGGTAGAGTGTTTGCCTTGCGACTGAGTCGTAGGCTTTTTTGAAGTCCACGAACAGTTGGTGAACCGTCTCTCCGTATTCCCACTTCTTTTCCAGCAGTTGCCTTATTGTGAACATCTGGTCGCTTGTTGACCAGTTCCGAGGGAAACCGCATTGGTAGTCTCCCAATATTTCTTCTGCGTACGGTGTGATTCTTGCCAGTATGACATTTGTTAATATTTTGTATGTGATTGGGAGCAATGATATTCCTCTGTAATTTTCGCAGTCAGATCTGTCGTCTTTTTTGAAAATGGGGATGACTATTGCAGTTTTCTATTCTTCCGGAATGACTTCCTTGTCCCATATTATTTTAACCAGTTGGTGGATCTTTCGAGCGGTTGCCGGTATGCAATCGATTCCGGGGGCCTTGTTGTTTTTCAGTCGATTTATCGCATCTACAACTTCGTCGAAAGAGGGCTCTGGGATCTGGGGCTCGGCTGTATGTACGTCTGGTGCGTTTATTTGTGGTTGATGGGTGCGCACATTGAGCAGGTTTTCAAAGTACTGCTTCCATCTTGTCACGATATTTTTTGTTTCTGTCACCAGACAGCCATTTGTGTCTCGGATTATTTTGGCTCTCCCTCGGTAGCCATTTCTAATTGAATTTATGCCGGCATACATACCTCTGCTGTTCTTTGCTCTGGCATTTTCTATGATTTTTTCGATCCGAGTCTTCTCCCATTCGCGTTTTTTGCGTTTGAAAAGTCTAGTTGTTTCTTTCCGAATTGTCGCGTATCTTACTGCGTTGACTTCATCATATGCTTCTAAGTGGATCATTCTGAGGCGTTTACGTTCTTCGATCTTTGCCCTGCATTCATCGTCAAACCAAGGTTTGGACTTAGTTGTTTTCTTAAATCCTAATACCTCTTGGGCTGTTTGTTTGATTGTGTCTCTGATCGATGCCCATTTAGTGTCCACACTATTGGCTTCCTCTTCCTCACTACTGTCATTCTCTAGGATGCTAAATCTATTCGTTAGTTCGTCTTGATATTCCGCCCTTTATTGGATATGATAAGTACAATCTTAACAATTTAATTTAGGGGGTATTCTGGTCTAGACGCACGAATTTAACGCAATTTTTGAAGTGCTGTAAAAAAAAAGTGATCTATATTATTACTATTCATTTTTTATAGGATGTTTATTAATATTTTAAGAATACAGTAAAAAAAATTGAAAGTAAAATATTCAAAATTCAAAAAGTTAGCAGCTGATGAAGTGGGGGATCTCAAAAAGTTGGCACGCGACCATACCCACGATTCAACCCTCCTAGCAATCTGAAAAAAAAGATTATTAATTTACAGAAATGCCCCTATCGTTGGAACTAAAAAAAGTTGGAAAAAAATGGCGACTGCTTGAAAAAAAAATTTATTTTTGTACCACTTTTTTTAGTTTTTCGAATTTTTTAAAAATAGTTAACATTTAAATTTTGGGGATGACGATAGTTCATGCAATAGAAGAGCCTATAAAGGAGACATATACTAAATTTGAGGTGAATCGGTTTAGTAGAACTTGAAAAATCATGGGTATTGTTTTAAAAAAGACAGTTTCGAGAAAAACGCGTTTAAAGTTTCACGTAAAGCCGAGCCGGTTCAGACGGCGCGTCAGCAAAACAGCCATATCTCCGAAAATAATTTGAATTTAAATAATCCATATTCTTAGAGGGTTAAGCTTTGAAAATATGAAAAAAAATGATTATTTCAAATTTCTGGACCAGAATACCCCCTTATAATACTATGTTTGAATTGTACTTAATTTAGTTTAATTAATTAAAACGTGTAAGGGTTTACTGGACCAGTGTTCAGCTCCCAAGTCGATTATAGTATGTTAGATTTTAACATGTTTTAACATGTTTCGTCCGTTTTAGCCATCTCAATTCATGGATAATATCCAAGAGCTGAATAGCTTCTACGTTGGTATGATTATGTAGGCTTTCGTGTTTGACGGCATATTCTTTGATAACTTCATAAATCCATTTGATCTCTAGGTCATCATGTATTCCCTGATTTGTCACAAAACGGTAGGCATTGGTGATAATGCGAAGGAATTTGTTCTGCCTTCGTTGAATTACAGTTCTATTGGATTCCTTTGTCATCATCATCGGCACTACAACCAGGATCCAGTCTTGGCCTTATTTAACAAATCTCTCCACCGGTCCCGATTTCGAGCCAATGTCATCCAGTTTGGCACTCCCAGGCCCTGGTCGTCCTGGTCTACGCCATCCCTCCATCGCAGACAAGGTCTGCCGCGCTGTCTCCTTTCCATACATCCTGCCACAAAGGACTTTTCGGGCAGGTTTCTCTTCGCTCATTCGAGCTAGGTGTTCCGCCCACCGGAGTGTGCCGAGCTTGATTTTTCTTACAACATTAGCTTCAAGGTAAAACGCGTACAACTCATGGTTGTACCGTCTCCGGAATCGTCCTCCCTCACATACGGGGCCAACAATTCTCTTTAAGACCTTCCCCTCGATCGCGGATAAGAGTTCAGGGTGCCTTTTATTGGGCATCCAGGTCTCCTTGGATCCATACATGAGTACTGGTAAGACAATGGTCTTCTACAGTAGTAGCTTGGATGTTCTGGGTAAATTTCGGGATTTAAAGAGCCTTGGTAAACAATAGTAGGCTTTATTGGATTTGATCAGCCGTTCGCGTATTTCTTCTTCCATATTGTTATCGCCTGATACTATTGACCCAAGGTAGTTAAAGGATTGCACTACTTCAAATTCGTGTTTCACTACCCCGATTGTTTGACCAACGTTAGGTCTTGTCTTCGCAGAAGTTGCCACCATGTACTTAGTTTTGCCCTCATTAATGTGCACTTTATGACTTAGTGAGCATAATTCATTTGCAACCATATCTATGGACATTGAACTTGGAAGTCCTGTGATTACGAATCTAAATAGTTTCTCACTTTTTGATACTATTGGGTTGTTACATCCGTCGTAAGGGATTGTAATTTCTCTTTAACTGCTCTGAATGCATTTTCTGTTTCGCATGTTATTTTTATTATTAGATAATGCTTCGAATTGAATTTTGGCTTTCACTACAGACCAAATGGCATTTCTTAATGCATTAAAAGCCCTTATATTCCTCACATTGATTGGTGGTGGCAGGGGAATTTTCCTTTTTTTGGTAACCTCATTTGTTGAACTAACGTCATATTGTTTACAGTTGGTATTGTATTTTGTTTATGACTGTTATCATTTTTTCTTTTCTTATAAAATATAGAGGTTTCCCTTTCCACCTCTTCTTCGTCTGTATATTATTCTGTTGGCAAAGGGATAGTGGCACATACCTGCGATTGCATTTGGTTGTCCAGTGCGTTGATTTTATGAAGCATTTCATTTATCATCGCTTGTTGTTGTTGGCACATAGCTGCTTGTTGTTGGTATGCCGCTACTAGCTGTTCATACATCATAATGTTGCCGTTATTCGTATTATTTAGCAGGATATTTTGTTGATTGAATGATGTAGTGTCCATTATTATTATTATGTATTGTATTACACGCCTTTTGTTTTGTTTTTTACGTTTTTTGTTGTTTTTTACGCTTTTTTTTTGTGTGGTTTACACTATTCACTTATCACTATTGAGAGAGAACTCGCGTACGCGTTTATTTTCTTTCAGTTTTGTTTTTTGTGTGTGTATTTGATGCGTGGCGAGGAGCGCGATATAAAACGTCTTTGCCGGTATAACGTTAAGTGAACACTGATTTCGTGAAATGTAAAGGCAATATATTAACCCATTTTTTTATTTTCTTTCAGACGACATATTACTTCCAAGCAATAATCTTCTTCAACCAATAAATATAAGTAACAATAATAATGTATCCACTAGTATACAAAACGAAGAAAAATCAATACCATCAACTGCTCAAATAGATCCAACAATTGGTGCAACATGGTCAAATTCCGGAAACTTGAAAATAGATTTGGATAATTTACTATCGAGTAAAACTATGAAGCCATCGGCGCCGGCACTTTCAATGAACGCCCTTAAATGTCAAAGTCCAACAAAACAACCGTTGACCGTGCAAACCCCAGCAATGTTTAGTGGTATAGCATCACCCCTAAATAGTCCGCTACAAAGATCACCGGCTACAGGTTTTCCTATGAAAACAAATTCTGTTCCCAATCAAATGATACATACACCACAATTAAATCAAGTACCAATGTTTGCTAATTTTAGTAATATGCAACCGGCGATAAACGAAAATCTAAATAATAATATTAATTCACAGAACTTCAATCTATTCCAATGATATATAGCGAATTAATTTTTGTTTATGTTAATTCTTTAATTCAAATTGAAAGTATTGAATATATATTCCCTACAATTAAAAGCAAAAATAGGTTGTTATTTGTTTTCATGTTCCAACTAAACCGTTTAATTTGTTTATATTAGTTTTAATTGTTTTAATAGAGAATATTTTCATTTGGGTCTTACGAATTTAATACTGTTTTGTTATAAAGTATGTCCCATACACAATCAATGACCTTAAAAAGTGAACATTTATTATCTTGTTAATTCCATATGTACATAGAAATAATTTTATTTTAGTAAGTTTAACGGTGAAGTCGCAATCTATGTTTTTTGTAAATGTCTATATAAACAGCTAAATTATAGTCTTGTGGACACACTAACTTTTTATGGTGCATTTGCCAACTATAAGCTAACAATGTTGATGTTTTCACACTTTTTATTTACAGCTTTTTTGCAATATAATTTATAAATTAGTTGATTGTTAAAAAGTAATTATTCTAATTATAACAAAAGTGATGTATCCTTTTACATTTTAAATCTCATCTGGACCCCTAGAAATTTCTTTATGTTATACAATTTTTGAATTTCTTAAAGCATTACATTGACACATTAATTATTACTTTGTGACTCCAAACAGGAGGGGAATACATGCATTTTGATGAATACCGAATGGACCAGTTAAACCACCTAACATAAAAATTTTATATTAGCTCCATTTTTTATCAGACTTTGCTTAGCAATCTGATTTAATGGTTAGACCAACGAACCAACTTAAAGTTTAAAACATTTTTTAATCACCTAAATTATTAGTCCAACAACAAGTTAAAGGGGTAGAGATCCGATTTTTTTTTTTTTTTTTTTTTTTTTTTTTTTTTTTTTTTTTTGATGGGAAAAAATGTATTATTAATAAAACAACGTATACCACATGTTTATATATGTATTAAGGGGGGAAGTCCCTGTAAACGACATGTTTTTCAATAATTTTTTACAAAAAACGAAGCCATTTATTGCAATTTCTGATGTTACATATTGCAATAGACGTTAAAATGTGTACAAAAAAATTTGTTTTGAATAAACAAATAAAAAATAGCGACGCTACAGAATCGACTCGTACTTGAATCTTCGGATTTGCGTCGCGCAACGCCTGGGTTTTTGTAGTTATCCGAAATCAACAAACAAAATGTTTCCATTAAAATATGAAATTCTTCTTTGCATGACCTCACCATCATCATCGGCACTACAACCGGGATCCGGTCTTGGCCTTATTTAGCAAGTCTCTCCACCGGTATTCGGTCCATATACGAGGCTTGTTAAATTGTCCCTAATAAAACTGTTTTTCCGGGAAAAGTTATTAGCCTTGCGCCATTATCGGATTTTTACCCAATATTTACCTATTTATAACATAACAAAATGAAACAAAAAGATTGAAACAAAAATGTCGGTGGGGGGTTGAAACAAAAGCGTGCGTCCTGATAGACATGATTTTGACTCTTCTAATTATCTGAAAAAAAAAAGGATTCTTAATTAGTGAAGGTGTCGTAATCGTCCCTACCTCGAAGAAATTAAAAAAAAAAGGGGCAACTGTTTGAAAAAAAATTTGATTTTTCTCATTATTTCTTTTCCGGTTATTAATTTTTTTTAAGTAGTAACATTTGGTTTTGTTTTAAAAAGCTTGGTTAGGGGCTTTAAAGCGTTATATCAAGAAGGTATGTACCGAATTTCAAGTCGATTGGTTCATTAGTACTTGAGATATCGTGTCATTAGACTTGAAAAAAAGTGGTTTCGAGAAAAACTCGTTTTAAAATTTCAGGGTATAGTAGCTTCAAGTGACATAATAAAAAATACGTCACACAATAGCGTTATAATTCATTTCAAAGTCATTTTTCCGAGAAAAAGGGTTTGTATGGAGGGACCTTGAGCGCGCAGGTAGTTGGGGTGTATGTACCATTTGTTGTTCGATTCGTTCCCGCAGGACCGGTCTAGATGCTGCGTCAATAAAGCAGCTGTAACTTCGCCAGTTATTGGGATTTTTCCTTTGGACAGCATATTATTAAAAGTATAAACTATAAGGGCTCCTCGATAATATAGTGGTTAGTATACCCGGCTGTCACGCGGGAGGCCGGGGTTCGATTTCCCGTCGGGGAGCCTCTGGCGCAACACTAATGACCTTGCCCGGAAAAAAACAAATAATTATGGAAAATTTAACAAGCCTCAGGACTTGCTAAATAAGGCCAAGACCGGTTGTAGTGCCGATAATGATGGTGATAAGAAGATGTAAAAAAATAATTTTTCCAAAATTCTAGACTAGAATACTCCCTTAATACACAACTAAAAAAGAAAAATTAGCGGCACACGACCGATGTCAAAAACCCTTTTTTTATTGTTGCTCCTGGGTTTGCAAAATATTTTGAAGTTTTGATCCTGCAAAAAAAAAGCTTCTTAAACCACATGGAAATGTCTAGAGAAAATGGAAAACAGTGATTTTTGAAAAAAGGGAAGCTTTTGAAAAAAAAATCGATTCTTCCGTATAAAAATTACATTTGTTTGTTAATAACTTTTACAATTTTTAATATTAGGCAAAATAATGCCATACGACATTCTCTGGGGAATTTAATCAAGAAACTACAGTTAAAGTTTGAGCTCAATCGGATAAGAATTGGGAGAGTTATTTTGCAATCCAATTTGAAAAACACAATTTTCAGATAATCGCTTTTAAAGTTTCAGGTCATGACGTATGACGTACGAGGGTGGAGTGAAAAGTTTCCAGCTTGACCTACAGATGGCTAATTCCGGCTTGTATTTTATAGTACTATGTCTCATTAGCTTGTATATACATTTTCAGGTCGATTGCTTTGTTAGTATACATTGGTGAGATCAGGCCGGAAACTATGTTCAATAAAATGGTTTAGATGAACTGATACATTTTTTTCTATGGTATAAAACAGTTTTTATTACATTTTTAAATAGTTTATCCGCCAATTAAGCCAATAAAAAAATTGATTTTTGGACAAAATTACAGTGGCATAACCCTTAAGTTCAAAGCCGTCGCATAACGATGAAGACATTATCTTCAATGCTGACGTTTCATTATCAGCGGCACTACAACCGGGATCCGGTCTTTGCCTTATTTAACAAGTCTCTCCACCCGTCCCGATTTCGAGCCGATGTCATCAAGTTTGGCATTGCCGGGCTCGGGACGTCCTGATCTACGCCATCCCTCCATCGCAGACAAGGTCTGTCGCGCCGTCTCCTTCCATACATCCTGCCACAAAGGATTTTCCGGGCAGATTCCTCTTCGCTCATTCGAGCTAGGTGTCCCGCCCACCGGAGTCTACCAAGCCCGTTTTTTCTTACAACATTAGCTTCAAGGTAGATCGCTTACAACTCATGGTTGTAGTGTCTCCGGAATCGTCCTCCCTCACATATAGGGCCAACAATTCTCCTTAAGACCTTCCCCTCGAACGCGGCTTAGAGTTCAGAGTGCCTTTTATTGGGCACCCAGGTCTCGAATCCATACATGAGTACTGTTAAGATCATGGTCTTGTACAGTAGTAACTTGGATGTTCTGGATAAATTTCGGGATTTAAAGAGCCTTGATAGACCATAGTAGGCTTTGTTGGATTTGATCAGCCGTTCGCGTATTTCTTCTTCCATATTGTTATCGGCTGATACTATTGTCCCAAGGTTAAGTTAAGGGAGCTCACTACTTCAAATTCGTGCTCCACTACCCTGATAGTTTGACCCACGTTAGGTCTTCTCTTCGCGGAAGATGCCACCATGTACTTAGTCAGCATCAGCCGTATACCAAGCAATAACATAGCAATTCCACATCAGTTAAGTGTACTTGAGTTTAGAAAACGGATTTTAGTGATTCTAACTGTCATAGCGTCAGTTCGAATCATATGTTCTTCACTATTGTCGCAAACGCGATAGGACGATTTGTCGCTCTTTTGGAATTTGGCTGAATGTTCCCTGTGGCGCAAGGCTAATAACCTTGCCCGTTAAAATAAATTATTATGGAAAATTTAACAAGCCTCGAGACTTGCTAAATAAGGCCAAGACCAGATCCCGGTTGTAGTGCCGATGATGATGACTATTGACTCAAGGTAGTTAAAGGATTGCGCTACTTTAAATTCGTGCTGCACTACCCTGATAGTTTGACCAACGTTAGGTCTTCTCTTTGCTGACGTTTATCGCCAACAAAATACAGTCTTTATAATACGCGACTCTACTTTCTTATTGTCTCCATAGGTAGGGAATAAACTTCCTAAGAGGTGGGAAGGATAATGTTTTAGTAAGCGGTTTAAAATCTGGATACACAATAACTGAAGAAGTAAGAATCGATCACAAGTAATCGATAAGTATTAGGAACAACATAGAACGACCAAATCTCACCTACTCTAGACCCGTATCATGTCCGTTGTTCGTTGGACTGAGAGGATTCTGTATGAAATTCGCTATCAGATTATAAAATCGTATTCCAGAAATATTTCTCCTCAGTTTGTTATCTGACATTAATTTACTTTCACTCAAAACTGTTTCTTTTAATTTGACCGATATCATTAATTTCCTATTTGGACGTTCTACGATGGGAAACTACTTTAACTGTGAAAAGATTCGCTTGCACTTTATCCCTCCCTGGGCAGCTCATTTTAGAGAGTTGTCGGAGGCTGCAGATATAATTTAAGGGGGTATTGCGGTCTAGACGCACGAATTTAACGCAATTTTTGAAGTGCTGTAAAAAAAGCAATCAATATTTTTACTATTCATTTTTTTATAGGTTGTTTATTAATATTTCAAGAATACAGTAAAAAAATTGAAAGTAAATTTTTCAAAATTCAAAAAGTTAGCAGCTGATGAAGTGGGGGATCTCGAAAAGTTGGCACGCGACCATACTCACGATTCAACCCTCCTAGCAAAAAAAAAGATTATTAATTTACAGAAATGCCTCTATCGTTGGTACTAAAAAAAAAGTTGAAAAAAAATTTTTTTTTTAACAAAATGGCGACAGCTTGAAAACTTTTTTTTAGAGTTTCGAATTTTTTAAAAATAGTTAACATTGAAATTTGGGGATGAGGATAGTTCATGCAATAGAAAAGCCTATAAAGAAGACATATACTAAATTTGAAGTAAATCGGATCAGTAGGACTTGAAAAATCGTGGATACTGTTTTAAAAAAGACAGTTTCAAGAAAAACGCGTTTTAAGTTTCACGTAAAGTTTCTCTCGGTCTAAGTCATGAAATGATATTTTAGGCTTACGTTTATTCAATCTGCCATTCCTGTTGCATACATTGGAACTTCCTCGACTTCGAAATAAGCATCTTTCGCGTTTCTCTCTTCCAACCGAGCAGTTCTGGCCTCCTTTGATGCGTTAGACGCTCGTATCTCTGAGCGGTCAATCCGGACATTGTCTCGTTTCCCAGCGAATGAATAGACTTCTGGACCAATTTTGACTCCCATAAGCATCATTATTTTTAAAAGAGGAATGTAGCCTTCATTGAATATGCAAACAGCAATAAACGTAGCAATTTCAATGACGTGAGTTCTGGAATGAATATGTTTCGGCGCGAAAGTCCAAATCAAAGAGTTTAGAGTTTGCTCAATTTTGCTGCCGATACACTCATAAAACTGGTGTCTTCCTCTACCGTGAATCTATTACCGTGAAATCACCTTTTTTTACTTCGATCCGGACGCGTTATCCTTTTCGCTGAAGATTGTCGATCCATTTCACTTGAAATCACTAGAAATATTTTTATTTTACTCACAGCACATGCGTTCACTTGGCTTGAAGGTGAGAATTCAACTGTTCGCAACTGGATGTAAGCTCACACTAAATATAAAAGATAATTTAAAAATACATAAAGGTTACCTTCGGTTATTGTATTTCAATATATATATAAAGGTTGTACGAGGAAACAGGGTCGCAGGTTGACAGAAAGCCCCTAATGTCTTTAATTCGATTCGTTCCGGCCGAGCCGGTTTAGACGGCGCGTCAGCAAAACAGCCATACCTCCGAAAATAATTTGAATTTTCTAAAATCCTCTTAAAGACATATTCTTAGGGGTTAAGGGGTTAAGCTTTGAAAATATGAGAAAAAAAGATGTTTTCAAATTTCTAGACCAGAATACCCCCTTAAATAAAGTTCGTATGAAGTATTGATAATACTACAAAAAAAATTATATTAGGGAGTATCCTAAAACGTTACGTCCCACCAAAAAAAAAAAAAAACAGCCCAAAAAACGTATGTATAAACAATTTCACTTGTAAAAATAAACTTAACTTATTTATTCATCCGGCTTTACCATCGAATTCTCCCGATTCCTACTTTAAAGGGCCCCAATACATATATTTTAAAATATACGGCGCATTCTTAATATGTAGAGAATTTGAATACAGAATATGAGCAAAGGGACGACAATTATCTTTAACTGGTCACACTAATAGTTCAAGTATAAACCATTCTACAATATTTGAAAGAACAAATTTTACTTACGTACTTATTTATCTGGTTGTACAATCGAACTCCCTTCCTGTTCTCGCTACTCTTACTACTCTTACTTTGGAAGGTTCCAATAAACACCCTTTGCATATTGTGTAATACAATATACGGCGTAATTTTAATGTATAATAATTTATGTGCAGAAAATGAAGTGAGAATACATTAATCCTAATCATGTCCCACTAAAAGAGTGTCAGTTGCAACAACAACCTCTGCCTATCTTCTTATTCTACAAACACAATTCGGTCATAGCCTTCTTTTCCAGAAGCCCCGATCTCGAGTCGAAGTCCATCATCGGTATCGCACCAACGGATATAGCGCCGTTTACCATGTGCTTTCCAAACAGATTTCTGGTCTCTCACGAGGCCAGTGTTATGCTTTCCATACGTCAGGGTAGCATCCATATTCCATGATGTAGCCATTTCGATATTGTCCTTGTTTGCATATCTTACCCATAACTCACCTTTGTTTTTTCCTTTAGAGCACAGGTAAGAGATCAGAATTACTAGATACTGTTATGGTTATTTTAATAACAATTTAAAATATTAATATATTTAATACATTTGAATTTATTTTGATTATTTAGTAAGGCAGTTCACTTACTTGGATTTAGTTGACCGTTGAGCGGTCGCTGCAGCTGCTGCTGGTGCTATTGTTGTTGTTCCTACCGATGCCGCTATTACTGTGAATGTAATTGCTTCTACTGTTGATATCGTAGTTTTGTTGATGTGAGCGTTGTTAATTGATGGCGAGGTTCCAGACGTGTCTTGAGTTTGTGTATTAGTACGATGACGATGGCTGCCAGTAGATGAATCTTCCTCATCTGGTCCGAATCCAGAGCCAGAATAATCAGGATCTTTCTCTAGATCATCATGTATCTCGCCACGCCCACCAGAGCCTTCGATATTTTCGTCATCGATATAAATTTCATCCCTGGGTGTTCCACTCGATGAGACTATGAAAGTTGAGGGTGTTGATGACTGTTTAATAACAGTCTTGATATATGGCTTGCTATAACTTTGAAGTCTCAATTACGTGCGCCTAGTTCCATGGTTTACGTCGAATGAAATATATTTATTCATTGCCGTTGGCGTTTTATTATTTTTTATCCGACGCCAACGCCGTTTTATTATTATTTGTCTACCAAGTAGAATTTGCGCATAGTAGTTTATGCAAATTGCCTACTTGGCGATTTATTTCCCTTTTACAGGTAGAGAGGGGAAACTTATGAAAGGGGGTTATTGGATGTTAGAGGGGACCTGGACTCGAGGTAGGTCCGTAACAATACCCAAATCGCAAATCGGTGGTGTTCATAACAGATACACACACATTACACAAGCAAGTAGTGAAGAACACCGAACGAAAATCGAATATGAAAATGCATCAGCTGTATACCAAGCAATAACATAGTAATTCCACATCAGTCGAATGTACTTGAGTTTAGAAATCAAATTCGTACAGGTGGTAGTAGCCTGATGCTTCATTGCTTCGCTTTGCACCTGTTTCATAGTGTGTACAGTTCACCTTCTTCACTATCCTTGCTAAACGCCATAAACATCTTTCAGAATTCTGTTTATTGGTTCAACTAAAAGGCCAATACTGTCAGCAACGTCTCTTATTGTCAATCAATGATCTTTGATTCTATTGACGTGTTGTGCATCAGTTGGTGTTTGCGGTCATCCTGGATATGGCCCATCTTCAATATATTCTTGACACTTCTTAAACATTTTATGCCAATCAAATTGTTGTGTTTTCGACATAGTGCAATCACCTTTGGCGAGGTTTTCAGTGTTTCTGCAGGAAAAGTTTCATTACTTACACAAAATTTAATGTAAAGTCTTTACTCAGTAAGTTTAGACATTGTAAAAATATATTTCACAAATTAAGATGAATTTTGAGGCAGCTCTCTGTGTCAGTGTTGCCAAGTTGGAAAAAGTTTTTTTTTTTTTTAAATTGGAGGTACCCGCGCAAATTAAGTTGAAAATGTCGGAATACAATAAATACGTGGTGAACAGGGTACAGATTATTCAACACGTAAACTTTGTAAAGGCCGTTCTATTTATAAGTTGGGGTTTCATTGTGCTTTCTACTCGCTTCCGCAAAACTGAACATGTATTTATAATAAAGTATAGTAGTTTAAGGTAGAGTATGGTAAGTGGGGTTAAAAGTACGTTTCACCATACCTATCGTGTTTGAGATGTCTCTGAAAGCCCCAATGTTATAACAATAATATAATAATAAAATTGGACTGTTGGTATAAAGTAAAAAATCTGTTTGAGATGTCACCTTCACACCACTAAATGTGTTTTGCTAGCATTGTGGATAATTGTTCGTTCTTGTGATGGGCTATTCTGATAAATTTATCAAGAACCCTCACAACAACTAACAAATACATCCAAATAAAGCATTCGTGCTTTCTATTTTTTTTTTTTTTTTAACCTCCCCCTCTCTTCACTATCCATTTTCTACCTTCTTGTCCGTTCTGTTTCCTTTGATTTTATAAGGTATTTACATTCACTTAAAGCCTTCTTTTCTTAATAGGCTTGCACTATTGTTAGTTTTGTCCTCTAGCACAGCAAATCTTGCAATACGTAATCGTACAACATCTTTTTTATTTCTATTCCTTCTCCATACCATTTGCATATAATTTTGTTTATAGGACTTTTATCTTGTGTGATCCTTGCTTTATTAGTATGCATTTTTGTTAAGTGTTTTGAAGCTGCTTATTCTGTATCGCATGTTTATTTTAACACATGTTTCTTAGTGAAAGTTTTTATTAGAGCAATAACTTTAAAAATGGTACATACTAACATGTGTCTAAATATGAAATTAAAAAATATAGAATATTATGGAAATGAAACCATGATTTCCCAAGGACAAAATGATCGTTAAGAGCCCAAACAGTTCTGAATTCTATGTGTGTGTGTCGGGCTAATAAGAAAAAAATCTAATTTATATTTCGCCAGAAATGTTTTACCAGACGTCCATATTGATTATATTTAAATGATAAAAGTAAAAAGATATTATACGTATTTTAATATGAACTCATACAAATTTGTTAATACAATATTGTTTACCCTTTGAAAAAGGTGTTGGGTAAAAATTTTATAAATAAGTTTTTTTTTATAAGTCGGTGGATTAATTTGTGGTATTCAACCGACAATGTATATAAAGAAAGTAATTTTCGTACAAGCGCTAAAACACGCGTGTTCTGTTTTTTTTTTAACATACATTTATATTACAAAAACATATTATTAGATTAGTAATAATATAAATGTGTGTATAGTTTGACTCATTTTGCTTATGGTTGACATACACATTCCATTATATTCGAAAAGAGTTTCGAAAACAATAACAGGAAAAGGAGAATTCTTCCAATTTGTAAAAAAAAAAAAACGATTTGGTGTAAATAGAATAATAAATGACAGAATAACATATACCATGAAAAACTAAATTAACAAAGACCAAAATAGACTTATTCCATAAACAATAAATTTGTATTAAGCCAATTAAGGAATTTATGCGGATACTTTTAGTGAGCAATTTTATCAAATATTTAAGAGAGTGTTTGGGCACGCTTTGGTGGCTATTCCGGAACACGCATGGAACTCGTATAAAGAAAATATTTATAAAACTGCAGTCATTGTAAAATAGAAGTCAATAAGAAAAGGGAAGAATACTTTTTAAACTGAATTGCAAATTGTTAAATTAAGTGTATTTAATGGAAAATTCCAAATAAGTCGTGGTGTTATGTCCATGTAGAAAATTTTTATGTAACAATGCAAAGCAACAAATTCAAAAGCAATATTAATAAAAGTAGATATTGATTAACAACAAAAGGTGTAAAATATTAAAAATTTTAAATAGAAACTGGCTAAGCCAAAAATTGATTACTAGCTCTTTCTGTAAGTCTGATCTTCACTTTTGCAGATTGCCGGCTTCCGTAATCGAATTTTACGTGCTACGTTTATGTGTTGGGTGGATCACGTTGCGTTTTGCAACAGCATATATATATATATATATATATATATATATATATATTTATATATATATATATATATATCTTTCCGTTTTCTTCACCTCTTTTACTGGATTTTTCATTCCCTATACATACGGTTCCTCTCCTTTCTGCATTGTGTTATCCCCAATCGGAATGAAAAACTGTATTAAACCGGACTGCATCGCTTCAAAGACTGGTGCAAAATTAAACTCATGCGGAGGTTTATGTAGTAAATCCTTTCACCCCTCTTGCACGGGCCTGGGAAAACAAACTTCCTCCTACATTAATGAATACTCGCGTAACTTCACTTTCTTCTGCGACGAATGTGGCAGCTTCTCCTCGTCGCATGCTTTACGTGCGATCAAACGCTTATGCGAGATTCTCAGCCAAACTGCCGAAGATCTCAAATTATATTAAAAAAAGGTCTATTCGAGTTCACTAGACTTGATGAAATATTTAAATCAGCTGAGGAGGTGGCCTCTGCTTCTGAACGCTATGCCAGTTCGTTAAAACCCATCAAAATTTTATTGAAAGCCTAATTGCCTTTCGCGCCAACTCATTAAATGACGACGTAGAACAATATCAATAATGCGATTCGTGATCTTAGGGTAGGCCTTGGAACGCAACTCAGGGCCTTAGATCATTCAAAAGACATAACAGGAAGGATAAATGCCTTATCAAAAAATGTTGATCTCTCCCGATGACCATGATGACTCGTCGACCTGGATCCGTGACACGCGTGCTCCACATCCCTTAATTACACACACGACGTGTAGCGTCTGTAATAAGAAGGGATTGTAGACGATATTAAGGACTGTCGTGTACAAGATGCACAACCACGTACACACAATCCCGAACCTCCGCGACAAAGGCTACAATACCAACAGAGGGTGCCCCCGAATACATCAAACCAAGGGCAAGATCAACACTCTACTTCCAAACAAAAAACAGCGTCGAATCATAGAGTGTACAGCGTTCGATGTTGTTGTGAGTTTTGTGGCCGAAAGAGCCACACGTGGGGATGCTGTAATTATAGGAACAGGTGGGAAAGCCCCGGAAGTCACCTACCTGTATACCCGACTAGATGGGTGACACTGTAGGCCACCATTATACCCCACCGACCTTCACGGTCAATACAAAATGGAAGAAGGCCCAGGCGAAGAAAAATTCACTGAACCAAGGGCATACACGCGACAAGGGCGATCAACAACTAAAGGCCACCACAACCCAACACCATACCAGTTCTAATAGTATTGAACCCGGTAAGAATTCAAAGCAGAACACTACTTAGTGGAAATATCGGCAACCCCGACCACGACGCCGCCAACCGATGAAGGACCGTAGCCTCTTAGGTTCTACCGATCAATCTGGAAAGAGTGATAAACAGTGCACATCTTTCGGACGACAAACCCACACGGTGTCGACAAGGCACGAATGGCGAGAGGTCGGGTCGGAAGACTCCAACCCGGCGGAACTAACCTCGCACGAAGTTAACACCTACTCTCAGTTTCCACCAACGAAAGTCCCAGTTGTCCAGCTAGTCCTAGACATTGGCCGTAGAAACACTACTCGCCTAATAGTAGACACGTGCGCTGAGATCAGTCTACTTAAGCTTAAGGCTCATCACAAGTATAAAGTCGATGTTAGTAAAACAACTACCCTCCAAACGCTTTTTGGCAAGGTGTTACGTGGTAACCTCCCCCACCGCTCTTGTCTCGGCGAAAAGGAAAAGATTGTACCTGAATCCAATAAAACTAAATAAAGCCTGATATTTAAATTTATAATTGACCGCTTTTGTGTTTTGCAAAGCTGTTATAAATTTATAACACCGAGTACGCCAACCCAGTAAGTTGGGAGGGCGCTGGTGTTTTCGATCAGTTCGCCGAGGCAATAAAGCTAAATGGTCAAGACGGAGACGGGGGGATACCAGAGATACCGTTTTTGTCTTCTGAAGGTATAGGTTTTGAGTTGATGGTTGTTTTGTAGTAGTGTTCGTAGTTGTAACTGTGTCCCAGTCAGACATCTTGTGTTTGTTTCACAGACGATTGGATTGAAAATTAAATTGATACTTCAGCCAATATTGCCGCTTGCTTGATTATGAATAACAGATACAAAACGTTTAGTAATACCTTCACATCCTACAGATATTATGATTTCTTGAATGTTGCAGCTTCAGTTCCTTGATGTGTCGAGGTGATTGGCAGTTATCGATCTAGTTGCAGTCTACAACTGATGGTGCACTATCTTTTTGTGTTGTGGTTTTGGCGCTCTTTTGTCGTGTGTACCTGTCACAGGTATGTTGTGCCACGAACTGGGCGGCGATGGTGTAGATCCAAATCGGCACTGGATCCGTTTCGAAGGACCAGAAATGTTTTGTAGTAGTGTTCGTAGTTGTCCGCTGTCCCCTTCAGAAAATGTTGAGTGGTAAGCCTTGTATGACGTTACCCTTGACGAGAGGAATCCAATGAAAGGCAGGATTGATTTAATTTAATGTATATTCTAAGTTGTGTTAACAATGACAATGATTAACTTCTTGTCCGTTTCACTCGTGATGACGATGCTTGCTCCGATGCCGTTGAAGGTTGATTGCAGACTGACGAAATGGCATAACTGCCAATTCAAAAAGTGACGCCATGACATCATCGTGGTGACAATGATGGCCAGTTGGTGCCAGCTGCTGCGCAACTGGTATACATGCGAATGTACTAGATTTCTCCAGTACATTCCAGCACATTCAATTGCCAATCCGCAACATTCCGCCCGCCTTCGCCAATCATTGGCGAATCATTTCGTTCCAGGGGACGGTGGCCAAGGGCCGGGAGTGTGCGGTCTGCTGGTGGCGGTTGGTCTTGGTCGGCTGTCCACTTTCACGTTGATGATCGGTTGAGAGGGGGCCGCCCGCCCTGAGGAGCGCTGGAGGCTTGAGGGTCTGGGATGGCTCGTATGAGCGATGGCGACAGGAACCTCTTTCCCATCGCTGATGTCCGTTGCCTCTTGTGGTCGCGGGACCGGCCAGTTGATCCGGGTTGGAGTTGTAAGGTCGCAACCCGCGATCAATGACCACGTGATGACTGGTGATGGGTCTAGCTATGTCGAGACCGGTGGTGGTGCCATGTACTGCGCACGTTGGCGCCCGTCTGGAGTGAGTGGCCGGCAGGTTGCGACCGTTGGGGGTGTGTGCTGTAACGTGGAGTCGGGTGCGGTGTCTACCCTGGCACTGTCCGCGTGTCCTTTCGTAGTGGCAGTCGCGGGCCAAGTGCCTCCCGGGGTCGTCGGAATGCAGCCTCTGTGGATGCACAGAGGGGCGTGCTTTCTTGCTGGAGTTCGAGAGACCGCTGGTTGCTGGGTAGCGCCGCCCGCCAAGCGGGGCATTGCGCGCTCCTGGTCCTGTTGTGGTGGCTACAAATGGTAGCGGTTGGCCTGGGTAGCTTTGGAGCTGGGCAGGAGCTTGACCACGCGGTGTCCTGGGTGTGGTGGGATGCCTTGAAGTGTTCGAGTGGGTAGGCTCCTGGTTCCTCGATTGCCCCTTGCCCCTGCAATGGTTCAGAGGGCGGGGGGTATGTCTTGTAGTTGGGTCGCGCAAGTGATCGGTGGCTGGTAGTTGAATGGGCTTCGTATGTGGCCACCGCGGCCGATGCCGGCGAGACGTTCTTTGGGTTCTCTGATGGAAGCCGCGGCCCTCAGTCGGAAGGACGACCAGTTCCTCTGGGTCGGAGTTGTAAATTCGTAACCCACGAGGAATGGCCATATGATGGCTGGTGACAGGCCTTGTCACCTTTGCGCTGGATGATGTGGTGGGTGCTGCGCCTGTTAGCACCCATCCCAGTTCAGTGGCCTGCGCGACGAGGCCGGAACGTTGGTCCTTCCTGAGACCTTCGACGATGATGTTGGGGTATATGTCTGCCCCAAGGATGATGTCCACCTTCTCGGCGGAGGCGATGTTCGGATCTGCAAGTTCCAGATCCGCCACGAACGAGAGATCCCTTGTCGTTGATCCTGGTGGTGGTGTATACACTGAGAGCCCGGACAGGATGAAGGGCCTCAGTGTCCATTGTCTCGAGCCGTGGAGGCGAGAAGTGATTCTGATGGCGGCCTGAGTAATGGTGGCAAGGCCACGAGTGCCCCCAACACCGTAGGTGGGGACGGGTGATGCTTGGCATCGGAGGTGCAACCTTCGGGCGAGTGATGTTGAAATGAAGGTGCCATTGGAGCAGGGGTCCAGTAGAGCACGGACTTCAATCCTCTGTTCGGTCTCCGACGTCACGATGACTCTGGCTGTTGGCAGCAACGCGGAATGCTGTGAAGGGGTGCTGATTGTATGTGCGCAGACCCCTTCCTGGCGGTCGATCCGGGGGGCGGATCCTTTGGCTCGTTGTGGCGGTGATGTTGTCCTGTCGATGGCGGTAGACCGGACATGCAGCAGGGTGTGATGTCTCCGCTGGCATCGACGGCACGTCTTGTTGGAGTGGCAGTCGCGCAGGCGGTGGCGACCCAAGCAGTTGGTGCACAGGGTTCTTTTGTGTGCGAAGGACTTTCGACGGCCAGGTGTGAGTGATCGGAAGCCCTCGCAAGCGTAAATGGTGTGTGAGGCCCTGCAGAATGTGCAAGCACCCTGTTGCTTTACGGGTGTCGGCGGTGTTTTGTGCATCGGGACACTGGGCTGGTTAGTCATCGGGCCGACTACTGTTGCTGGAACAGTCAAATTCGTGGAAGGCATTGGCGTTGGATCTGACACGGATCCTATGTACGCCGTGCCCTCTGCTTGCTCTGGAGTCCGTGTGATGGTAGCCAGTTCCTCTGGGTCGGAGTTGTAAGTTCGCAACCCACGAGGAACGGCTATGTAATGGTGTGCCCCACAATGCGTGCGCGGCATCGTCTTCTGTGGCGGCTTCGGCACTGGGTCGATCGTCGGGACCTTGGGTAGGTTGGGCTTTGGGCAGGCGGCACTCTGGTCGGCGGCCTGCTCACTCTTATCCACTGTTCTGGGGTGCAGTTCCGTTTCTGATGGCTTGATGTCGGCCATTGGCAGCTGCACTGGGGGCAGCTCGCTAGGGTGAAGGCGGTTGGTGCTGTTGACCATGGTTGAGGAGGCTGCTTTGAGCGCGTACTGGGCCTCGAGGAGCTTCGTCTCTTCCTCGAGGTATATCTCTTCGGTTTCGCCGAAACAATCATCCGCGAAGTACGCGTCTTGCTGATCCTCAGGTGCCGCCAGGTATAAGATGTCGTAGTGCCGCTTGGAGAAGGCTTTCCATTCGGCGCGGAGTGCGCATTTGGTTGCCTCGATTGCTGTCGGACTTGGTTGTCCCTTTTCCTGTATGTTGAGGAAAGTACCGGAGATGGTGGCCTGTGCCGCGAACTGAGCGGCGATGAGTTCCTTAATCGTGGTCGGTTGTTGTATTGGAGCAGCTGTCAAAGACACGTCGGTTTGAACTATCGTTGTAGAAAGTTCGTCATCCTGCTTTCGTTTTGCATCAACAGCGGTTTCCATTGAATTCTTCTCCAACAAATCACTTAGCGTTTGATTTGCAATGATCATCTGGCGGCCGCTGTCCTCTGATCCACGACTTAAGGAATCCTTGGAACTGTCATCTTCTTTTGTGCATGTCCTTACATTTGTACTCGACTCGGGTTGGTGATGAACAGATGTATGATCTCTGCCGACCGAGGAATGTCGTCGGTCGAGATCTTTGGTGTTCCGCCGATTGAGGAATGTCATCGCGGAACCGTTGTCAAAGCTGTCGCCGTCGCCGCCGCCACCACTGCCGTGGTGATTGTCGGCTCCGTTGCGCATAGTGTAGCGAGAAAACGTATGATCTCTTCCGAGCGAGGAATGTCGTCGGCCGAGATCTTTGTTGTTCCGCCGACAGAGGAATGACGTCGGGGAACCGTTGTCCCTACGGGGGGAATTTTCCGGGTGCATCATCCGTGGTGGCAATCCGGGTGGAGGGCCGAGCGGCATATTAACTCCTAATTGCCGAGGCAAGCCGCCAAGGCAGGGACGAACCGTGGTTGGGCCGGACGCCATTCGCATGTCAAGTCCCGACGGAGTTTCCGGGCGCCGTAGAGGTGGCCGGAACATCATTGGCGGCGAACGACTTGCTGGCGGGGAGGTGGCCGGTGCACCAGTCCGAGGAGCATCGTTACCAGGTTTCGACGTCGAATCACTTTCCCCGTCACCAGCTTCACTCGATGTATCACTTTCTTCCTGCTTGTCACTCTCACTGTGGTTAGGCTTAGGGTCCTGTTCCTTTCCTCGTTTCCTTTGAGCACTCTCCGTTCCCTTCGGGGATTCACCAGCATTTTGTCCGGATATTGCCAGCCTTCGCTGTTGCACTGGGCGCAGCTTCGATAGATCGGCTTCTACCTTTGCCTGTGGTTTCCTTTCACATATTTTTGTTGCCAAGTCCTTTTGGCTCAATCCTTTCCCTTGACGTTCCTGTTGAATGATCTTGCCGACTTCTAAAGGTATTTTTTCATGTTTAATTTCTTTAGTTTCCCTGTCCAATTTAGCAGTGTTGTGAGTGTTGATGTGATGCTTTTTAGTACCGACACCAAATTTCTGTTGAGTATCCGCTTGAACGTCCTGACGACGTGCCTGATTAATAGCACTTTTCGTTTTGAGGGCAGGTGATTTCGGAGCCCGTTTACGTAAAACCGTAACTGTGTCCCAGTCAGACATCTTGTGTTTGTTTCACAGACGATTGGATTGAAAATTAAATTGATACTTCAGCCAATATTGCCGCTTGCTTGATTATGAATAACAGATACAAAACGTTTAGTAATACCTTCACATCCTACAGATATTATGATTTTTTGAATGTTACAGCTTCAGTTCCTTGATGTGTCGAGGTGATTGGCAGTTATCGATCTAGTTGCAGTCTACAACTGATGGTGCACTATCTTTTTGTGTTGTGGTTTTGGCGCTCTTTTGTCGTGTGTACCTGTCACAGGTATGTTGTGCCACGAACTGGGCGGCGATGGTGTAGATCCAAATCGGCACTGGATCCGTTTCGAAGGACCAGAAATGTTTTGTAGTAGTGTTCGTAGTTGTCCGCTGTCCCCTTCAGAAAATGTTGAGTGGTAAGCCTTGTATGACGTTACCCTTGACGAGAGGAATCCAATGAAAGGCAGGATTGATTTAATTTAATGTATATTCTAAGTTGTGTTAACAATGACAATGATTAACTTCTTGTCCGTTTCACTCGTGATGACGATGCTTGCTCCGATGCCGTTGAAGGTTGATTGCAGACTGACGAAATGGCATAACTGCCAATTCAAAAAGTGACGCCATGACATCATCGCGGTGACAATGATGGCCAGTTGGTGCCAGCTGCTGCGCAACTGGTATACATGCGAATGTACTAGATTTCTCCAGTACATTCCAGCACATTCAATTGCCAATCCGCAACAATGGTTTTTTGTCGTCGGCAGTTGTTGCGCGGGTTTTCTGTGTATTACTCGTAAAAAGTATTCTGTTCGTTCAGTGGAGGAGGAAGAAGGTTAAAAGGTTTACGGCGTTATGTTAAAAAAGAACGTGTGTTATTTTAAACTACGGTGTTTTTTTTTTTTTATAAAGAAAGTTTTAGTACTATGTTAAAACCAGTCGGTGTCTTTTCTTATCCTGAGTGTGTGATAACGGTGTATCTTTTGTAAATTCAACGGAAAAACTTACCGGATTTACATTGGTTTGGGAGAATTCCAAACAATTCCCGGGTCCATTGATTTTACAATTTTTAGACAGGAAGTCGTTTCCTAACAACCCATCTTCTGACAATCCCGGTAGGGAGTCCATTACCTGAAAGTTACAGGAGATTGGTTGGGGCAGTTTGAATATTCCCTTACAAATGCTCTTAGACTTTCCCTTTCCAAAAAGCGTTTGGAGGGTAGTGGCTTTTTTGGTATCCAGTGCTGTTCCATTTTGGAGTGCCATCAGCTTAACAAGGTTGATCTCCGCACCTGTGTCCACTATTAGGCATGTAGTGTTTCTACATCCGATGTCTAATGGGAGCTAGACTATTGGAGCTTTTGTTAGTGGTTGAGGACAGTTTTCTTTATTTGGTGGCTTTAATTCGGTCAGGTTGGGGAATTCCGGCCTGACCTCTGGGAGTTTTCCCACTTCTCCCATTTTGAATTTTGCCGACACACTGGCGCCGTGTGGTTGTGTCGCTTGCAAAATGTGCACCATTCTCCGTTCTTCTGTCGCCTATGCCTCTTTTTTGACGTCTTTGACGCGTCCGTAGCTGTTGAATTCGACTCGCTACGGTTCGATTCGGGTCGATGGCGTTGTAATCGGTGTTGGCGTTGTTTTATTTTTCGAGCCTCCGAATGTTCAGTACTGCTCATACTAGTACTACTCTTGGCTCGAGTCTGTTCACTGTCTTTGTCGCGTGGCTGTTTGTTGTCCTTTGAATTTTTTCTTCTTTGGACTGTTTGCCATTCTGTATTGACCGTGCAAGTCGGTGGGGTGTGGTCGCTAAGTACAGACTTAACCACATTGGGTGTGTCTGTTGGCTTTTGTAGTTTTATCCACCTTGCCTTGATACGACACTCGTCCCACGTGTGACCCTTTCGGCCACAAAACTCACAACAACATCGAATGCTGTACACTCTACGATTCGTCGCAGTTGCTTGTTTCGAAGTACATGGTCGTTCCTGCCCTTGATTTGAGGTATTCACGGGTGACTGCTGTTGGTTCTGTGACCTTGGTGTGGGTTCGGGATTATCCGTCTTCCTTTGTGTACTTAGTGTCCGACAATCCTGGACATCGTGCCCATGTCGATCACACTTTGTACACTTTGGTGTTTCGACGTCTAAGACATTCGTCGTATACATGCAGTTTCCTATTACAGAACGTGCAGGTCATGCGTGTAACCCATGTACGCTTGTCCCTGCCTTGACTAGAGGAGTCACTATGATAATCACCTCCGCCTCTTTGAAGGTGTCGTGGTACCTCAGGCTTCTTTGGTTTAGACCCTGTTGGTCTTCTACTAGAAGTGTGTGGTGGTGTATCCGACCTAAACGGGGTTTTCCCAGGTTGTGGGCGTGTAACGGAGTGAGGTCGTTCTGGGAATCTAGTGTTAGAGTTCCTATTCTGTGTCTCTACTACCCGAGACGCATCGTATTTGGGCCTATTCTGCCTTTGCCTCGATTCCTGGGGTTTTGGTCGAGTATCCCCGTAGGTCCTATCTAAAACCCTATTTGTTTGGTCCGAGGGATCTTGTTCATCCTCCCAATTGTAGAATGGATTATTCCCTAGCATTGGTTGCCTATTTGATGTGGGGGCATGGTATTCGTCGTTCCTCTCCGGTGAAGGTGATTGGTAATGATACCTCGTTGGTATTTCGTACCATCCACTCTCTCCTCCTCTCATTCTCGGTTTTCTCTAACTCGAGAACTCTAGCAATAATCCTATCCAAAGAGTCTTTTTCCTATTGTACTATCAGATGCCTCAGTTGATCGTTTCTGATTCCTACCATCAGAACCGATTTAGCTAATCTCTCGATCTGGAAGGTGAGCCCTATGCTATTCGTAGTCCCATACTTACGTGTTTCCGCATCATTGCAGTCCTTTACTGCTTGCGTTATGCGGTGGGTGAATTCGGCAACATCCTCTTCGCGGGATTGTCGCATACGAGAGAGTTTCGAGTGTAACTCTTCGTATGACGCGTGTGGTAGTATTGTGCTTCAGAGTCGCTGTTCAAACTTCTTGAAAGTCGTTGGGAGTTGTTCTTTGAACATGCGGCGAGCTTTCCCAGTTAGTTTCAAGGGCAACCAGCGCAGGAAAATTTTGTCCTCCTCCTCCGATAAGCAGTCCAGCGTCCTGTCACAGCTTTCGAGGAAATTATGTAATTCCCTCGCTGCATTAGGCCCTTTCTGGCCACTGTAGACTTCCACATTATCTTGGACTAGGTCCAACATTTTTTCCGCACCCAGCATAGCGGCGATGGGTTCTACCGTTATTATTTCCGCGGATAGATTCCTTGTGTGGCTCCTCGTCTGCATCAATGGTAATGCTTACGTGCGTTTAATTATTTGCGTATGGAGGGACTACCCGGATTATTCTAACCGTTGTTCGCTATTAACTGTAGCGAACAAAATAGCGATAGCGGAACAAACGGTCCAACGATGAGGGATTAAATCAATTTAACTAAACTTCCCAACGATGAGAGGGAAGAATCAATTTAAAAACCCGACCCAACGATGAGGGACAAGACCCAATCTAGATAAATGAAAAGAAAGAAGAAGATAAAATCTGAGAAGAGAACACTAAAAACAACGGAATTTTTTTTTGTAAATTAAATCTCTAGATTTTCTTCCCAACGTTGATCTCGTCCTCTCTCCTATAATTGGAAAATAAAAGGAAAAAGGGAAACAATATTCTTATTTATTTTATTTTGTCATACGGCTTTTTCTTTTCTCTCCTAGCCGCTAGTTCTGCTAGTCGGCGTAGGGACGTTAGAGCCTCAGGGCTCTTCCACCACTGGATTTGTATCCCCGACGGATTCGATACAAATCTCAGCTGGTGGTTACCGGCTGCGCCAAAATTGTTATGGTATTTTGTCAACAATTTATTGTAATATGGAATATATTACAATGTTATTTATTAAGGGTAAGTTGGGTGACTTACGTGAGTTTAGTCGACCGTTGAGCGGTCGCTGCGGTTGCTGCTTGTCAGCTGCTGGTGGGTCTGCTGTTGGCGTGTGCTGCGACTGGGTGGCAGGGGGCGTTGAACGTCGTGCTCCCCTGTTCAACTGGATACAACCGTTGTTCCGTCGATTTTTGTTTTGTACTTATTAATTTCCTTTTTTATTATTGTTGCTATTGTTTTCGAAGTTTTACGTCGAATGTCAATTTTTGTTTATTGCCGTTGACGTTTTATTTTTTTATCTGGCGCCAACGCCGTTTTATTATTTTTTCTCTACCAAGTAGAATTTGCACAAAGTAGTTTATGCAAATTAGCTACTTGGCGAGTTGTTCTCGTTTTAGAGGTAAAGAGGGGAAACTAACGAAAGGGGATTAGTGGATGTTGGGGGGACATGGACTCAAGGTCGGCCCGTAACAACGGGACAGTTGAGTGTAGCAAATCGATGATGAACTCCAACATTCAATCATCCTTCAAAATGTGCTTGGAATGGGGATGTAGCTCGGCAGTTTAGTTGCGATCCCGTCAACATATTCGCACATGTTTTCACACCAACCTGCAAGACATCGCATTTGGCTAACCCGTAAAAGAGGATCCAGATTTTATTTTGAAAAGAAGTTCATGAAAGCTATAGCAGCGGTGGTGCTGACAATATCAACGGCACCTTATCGAGAGCGAAAGGATCTACAACATCCCGGCGCCGAGAAATTGCGACTCGAAGGACGACACCAACACCAGGGGGGAATTCGCCACGACTGCAGAAAGGACCAGGGCATACGAATAAGCAACACCACTCGCGAACCTGATGGATCTGTGGGGGCGAAGTCGCGACACCAGCATGGGCGAGAGTTCTACTTCGTCCTCCATCATAATTATCGGTTCGTTGGACACCATACGGAGAGAAGCAAAACTGTTCGAAAGCACGATCACCAAGAACAATGAGTAAAATGAGGAAAACACTCTCAGGAACAGCGGCACGGCAAATTAAAACACTGGTTTATTGATTAATTAATTAATGTTTTTTATTATAATAAGGTTCTTTAATTGGATTACATTTTGTGGGGACATCAGCAACGGCGATGGGGACCAGTGCAAAGAGTGCACCGATCAACAGCAATTTAGAATTCATTGTTTTAAAATAAAGTTACTTTTCTCACTTATAAATTCTTTTTCACTATCTCAAACGAACTGCGGCACAAACTCGCCAAACAATTGGAAACCGACAAGTTCGAAATACCTCTCACGTCTCCGGGTATTATCGCGTCTCCGCAGCGCTACGGACAGCGGGACTGGATGTGACCAGCGTGGTCAGTGGATGGAAAACGACTCAACGATATTCAATCGTTGTCGAAAGAAATTCAGCCAGTGAAACTGGGTCTCTTAAATTAAGGGTGCATTTCCTGTTCGAAGAGAGACGTAAAGTCTCTCTTTGGGGTAACCAAACAGATCTCATACAGAAGATCGCCACAGTACACATGTATATGTGTACATTGGTTCTTTTATGGATCAAAGCTATGGGAAAGAATCTAAACAAAGAAAGGGAAAATGTGCATTCATGGGATGCGAGTCCGGTAAAGCAAACAAAACCGAAACTCGTCGGATGCTAATTGGATCTTTGTTTGAGATGTGCAGCGCGACTAAATAAATAGACGCGACGCATCGAAGAAATGGTCTTAATGGGTTTTAGCTAGTTTGCCGGGAAATGGTGTTTATAGCATCACTGGTAAGGGTAGGTATTGAATTCCTATTTGCATTTGCTTATGCTGTAGGATTTAATTGGTGCCAAGAGATGCGTGTATTTGTTTTGGTCCCTTGGGTGTAGGTCGCCAGCCAATGTGTTTGTCTGGTGATTTATGATACACATGATGAAGCTGGGATAAGCCGACTCAAGGGTAAGATTTCCTGATTATGCGGTTGTATTATATATGAACCGATGAATTTTCTTTCAGGGAATTTATGATAAGCTTGGAGAGAACTCTTATAGGGGATTTTGAATGCGAAGTTATGCATGCAGGTAAGACTTCTCTTTTCCATGGGCTTTTTTGATTACAACTTTGTTCTCTTTAATGCGTGAAGCATTTAAGATGCTAATGCTATTGTATTAGCGAAAGCTTATGCAGACTGGGTGAAAGTTATGGGGGTTTTTTTCGGAAAGCGAACCGTGGGGTTTGGCGGAACCGCCACAGATCCACAACCACAGCAGAGCAGACTGGTGGTAGGAAGTCGACCTAGCCACGAATACCAAGTTCTCCATGTTCGTATATTATTAAATAGCACTTTAAAAGTTTAAACTAAAGCAATTACATAACATTAAGTTATATTGAAACATAATTACAAACGGTTACAGAACATTTTGGCGCAGCCTTCTGACTCCGCCGCCCACTTTACCTATTTTTTATAACACAAAAAAGGGCAGTTCTAGAGGCAACTGCCAGGGGATATTCAAATTACAGCAGGAAATCCTCTGTAGCTTCCAAGTGGTAGATTCCTTGTCAGGGTTGCCTGCAGATGGTTTGTTCGGGAACGACTTTCTAGCTAGGAATTGCAACGTTAATAGACCGGGGAACTGTTTGGAATTTCCCCAAACAAGCATAAATCCGGTAAGTTTCCCCAGTAAATTTTCAAATCATAGGAGGGGGTGTCAGGGAATAGGGCAGCCTATCGGGAACCCACACGAAGGGGATCCAAAGAAATCCAGACCGCGGTCGGTAGTCCACCGGATACCCTACCCACACAGGGGAGGGGCTGCGAAAACTTGTCGGGCCCCAGTTACCCCAACATCAAGACAACATACCAAAAGCCGAAGGACGACAAAAATAAGGAAGCCTTGGTGGTACACCTACCATCAAAATCCTCGGAGTCAGACATTTTTCTTAACGAACTAGTCATAGAACCATGACGTTCACGAACTATGGTTAGACTTCCCATACAAATCCGGGAAGAGGTAATTCTGGTGCCTAAAGAAGTACAATCAGGAATATTTCTGCCTAATTGTATTTTGGGAAAGGCGAAGACTGCCCAAATAGAGGCACTCAGTATCATAAATTACCCACAAATTTTCGTTGGAAAATCGGGAGAACATTCTTACCGAAGTATCAGGAAGTACGTCAGCGGGAATCAATTCGGATAAAAAACTTTGGAGGGGGAACACCGCCAATACATTCCCAAAGGATGCATCACCGATTGAATCACCAAGAGATTCAAGGTTGATAAAATTACATGAGGAACTCCACTTAGGAGAAAACCTAAGTCTGCAAGGGCGTCAATCCATAGTAGAAATATGCGAGGAGTTCAACGACATTTTCCACTTCAAAGGAGATCTCCTGACTTATACCAGGGCCATAACACACGAGATACCAGCGGTACATGACCAAGCGCCCATGAACCAATGAATATACCGTCTGCCTGAGTACCAGAAACAAGTGATAAATGAACAAGTATAGGAGATGCTAGAGAATGATATCATTCAACC
This sequence comes from Microdon myrmicae, assembly GCA_963931805.1. Taxonomy (NCBI): domain Eukaryota; kingdom Metazoa; phylum Arthropoda; class Insecta; order Diptera; family Syrphidae; genus Microdon; species Microdon myrmicae. The sequence goes on along the minus strand of OZ007499.1, from coordinate 87,531,248 downwards.
AAGCAAAACTCTGGGGAACTCACCACTCTTTGCGGTTCCTAAGAAAGCGGGCCCCGATGGAAGAGCCTGATGGAGAGTTGTGGTCGACTTCAGCAAACTGAACCACAAAACCATTGGTGACGCGTACCCTCTCCCTCGAATAGAGGATATTTTGGACCTCCTCAGTCACTCAGGCAATTTTTCCACACTCGATGTACCCAGTGGCTACCACCAGGTCTTATGTGGCCTCCGTAACAGTCTTCAAAGAGGTTCAGTGCTCATTTTGAACATGTGAATTTTAGATGCGCCTGACTAAGTATATATTTCAATTCTGGTTAGAAAGTTGTTGCCGGTTGAAGTTAGTTAAAGTTGTGCACGTTAAGTCGCCAAGGAACTAATTACAGGAGATCTTCTAGAGTGGCACAGACAACTCTCAATTCAATTTCGACAAATCAAAACAAACAAAAATCAAACATTTGTCGGGCAAGTTTAGCTGAGATTTAACAATAAAAAGCATTAAATGTGGTATCAATGATTCTATCTTTCAATACGTATGGTACAATATAACATTCTAAAAAGAAACGTAGTAAAAACAATTACTTTCACGAGTGTGCTATCTAAACTACTGAAAACTGCAGCATGCAGAAGACCCCACAAATATGCCTCATCGGAATTTAAAAAAGTCAAATCCCACACCAGGTACCAAGAATATTGCTTTGCCTCCATCTACGGTCTATAACTATATCAAATAATTAATAGATTTACAAAACAATTCCAATGTTTTTCTTACCGTATTGTTGTCATCAAATCAAAAGTTAAATTTCTAATCTTTAAGATAGATATTCAGTTCTTTTATATGAATTCAGATTTCTTTGGCAGTTTTATTGCGTTATTGTTCTAGAAAGTACAATAGCTCCAGATGACATATACTGCCCCGAACTTCTATTAAATATAAATAGAACTCGGAGATTTTGTGACATTCTGAAATGTACATAGACTTTTATTGATGTACTGATTGATTTTATAAAGTACTATTCTTGTTGATTTGATTCAAATAATTATATGGATGTAGCACTGTGGGACTAGTAGCCAGACATTTCCCGGGCAACCAATCGCTAAATGTACACTCTGTAAAAAAAAGTACTTGGAATTTTATAGTTATTTAGTTTATTTACAGTGCGGATATATATCACTGTTTCGGTATACCATAGAATTTAATACTACTTCACCTGTAGACTTTTATCCTGGCGAAGCGTTCCTTGAAGTCTTGCTTTACCCTTTGAAATAACACAAACTATCGAAATCTTATTACAATTTTATTTAACTAACTGTAACAAGTACTCATCGACTTGCATTCGAGATTCCGTTTTAAAAGTGGAGTCTGCGTCTTCGTGCGGTCCGATTTGGCTTGCCAGAGGATGGAGGCGTTAGAACCCAATAACTTGGACATCATGTGGTTGAGTGTCGTGCTTAGGAATTCTGTTAATTTTCTTTCTTATCTTTACCGCTCCCGGAATGACGATCGACCAGCAACATTTGTCGAACATATTTCACGTACCGTTGACTGGATACAGATCATCCACCCGCCTTCTAAAATTGTTGTCCGTGGCGATTCTAATTTACACAATTCCGGGTGGTTGGCACATTCTAAAAGAACCGACGAGGCTGTGAGGCTGGCGGAGATGTTTGCTGATAGCCACAATTTGACTCAACTTGTCGCGGAACCTACGCGAGTGTTAAGTGTGTCAGTGACAGCATAGATAAAGATGATGTACATGAGGTCATTGATGCACTCAAACGAAAAAACGCCATCCGATTCTGAACTCGGATGACCCCCAGAACGGTAATGCAATTAATTGCATATTTCGGAACGATTACAAATCACATAAAAGTAATTAATTGCATATTTCGGCACGATTAATAAATCACAAAAAAGTAATTGCACAAAAATTAATTGGGTCAATTCGCAATTGCGGATGTTGAACTGTGGCGCAAATCGATGAAGATATATCGGCTGACGCCGCAGTACAACGCAATTGCGAAATGGAATTGAAAATCGTGAATCAGGTCATTGCAAATCGAAATTGCATTATCGTCATCGAGAGGTGTTGACCCCGAGGTGACGAGAAGCGGTAGGAAGAAGTTAGGAGGTAGTGGGAAGTTGGTCGTGAAAGGAACGAAGTCAGAAGCTGGTCGTGAAAGAAATTGAGTGAGAAGTTGGTCGTAAAAGGAATGAAGTCGAAGGTTGGTCGTAAAAGTAATGAAATCTGGTTTTGAATCGTGAAAGTAAAGGAGTCTGTGTTGGACATCAAATGTTCTACATTAGTGTACATCCGATGCGCACACTGGCGACAACGAAATTGGTTGAATATCCACCATTTTGCCTTTCGTCAAGTTGCAAAGGCTTCCTGGTGATGTACGTGCACATCATCACTCTCTTTCATCAACTAGCCACCACAGCGCACGGACGTCCTACCACGTGTTATCCTCCATTCATCTCCACAACTCTTTAACAGGTTATGGGCTCAGGCATTCACCAGAGCACTGCGAAATAGAGTCACGGTTGGATAAACACAGGAAAGCTAAATTCTCGTCCATCAACAAAATGGCGCCATCCACAGCGAGCATCGAACAACTGCGGAAGGATAATTTCGACACTTGGAAGCTGCAGATGAAGGCGATCATAGTAAAGAACGACGTATGGGGCTATGTGACTGGAGAAATCGTGAAAACTGAATCGACGGAGGCGCGCACAGGTGAGATCGAGCAGTGGAAAACAGGAGACAGGAAGGCTAAGGCAGACATCATACTAGCGATCGGACCACCTGAAGTCAAGATCATCAAAGGCTGTGAAACTTCCCGAGAAGCATGGGAGAAACTCATCTCCGTGTACGAGTCAAAAAGTCCGGCCGGGAAAGCCAGTCTTTAGCAGCATGTTATCACTTTCCCCGGGATATTTTGTAGTTTCCTAAAAGGGGAAAGTCATCTTGCATACATCATTATTATCGCTGATAGAATTTCATTTCCACGGCCTTCTGTTTGCACAGAACATCTGGCGCCCAGACCAGAGATATTCGGCGATTGTTTTGACGTGCAGTCCGTGGGACTTATTTGAAATTGGTACCCGGAATCGAAATCCATTAGATCTTCATAATGGTGCGAAATTCTAGCGTGGCCGTGGGACCGGAGTATTGCCTTTGTTGGCTTAACTCCTCATAAATTATCGGATATCTCGTTGAGATATATTCGGTTGCGATAGGTCGTGGCTGTCTTCTGTTGTTCAACGGATTTGGGTGGTCCTTGCGTTAGATTACCGCACGTGCATCCGTTGATCGGCTCATTCTTTGATGATAGCAATTCTTTTGTATTGAATTTCGGAATTGCCGGTTCGACGAGATGTTCCTGGGCGCAGGCAGCATGTATGGCATTTTGGGAATTGTTTTTTTTTAGGAATAGAACGCATGGATGTTTATGCCTTTGTTTCAGGCATGAAGAGTTATAATTGTTGAGCTTGACCTAAAAAGCTTTGGGAACGTTCAGTTCCTTGCTTTTTGGTGTCGGTCTCAACGTTGGCTGCGAGTTGCAGGCCCTATCGCGGAACTTTGGGCCACGCGTCTGTGGGCGCGTGCAACGCTCTCAGGTACGTAAGTTCTTTGAAGATAGGAACTTTACCTGCGTAGAATTGTGCGTTCGTAGAACGCTACATCACTCCCCCCCTAGTGACGTAGTCACGATATGAAGTAGTTAGTTGCTTGGGGGGTGTAGTTGAGTTTTATGGGCGTGCTCCCTTCCGTATTGGGCGGTGTTTGGGTGGTAGAGAAGCGAAAGTTATCGCGTTCGTCGTTCTTTTTCGCTTGTCAGAAGTTGGGGTTTCAGGTTGCCGTACATTGAGAATCTTCGCAGCGTCTTCTTGTGCGCGCAGATCTCGGGCGCGCTGCCGCGTTATCGGTCCGTGTAGGATGTCCGATGCCCCGCGCGCGACCATTTCGCGAGGGTTTGGTTGATTCTCGACTCTTGCCGTGCCTGGCGTTTCGTGGGAGTCTGCTGGGTGGTGTACGGGACAGGTTTCGGCTGCCGCCGCTGGTTGTTGATGCACTTCTCCCAGTACGGTATCTGGTGGTAGTTCCAGGTGGCACGGTTTCAGTCTTTCGACACTGACGGTGTACGGCTTGCCGTCGATGTCAACGGAGAAAACTCGGTCGTTTATTCGATCCAGCACCTTGTATGGCCCTTCGTAGGGCGGTTCTAGAGGTTTCCTAACTTTGTCCACCCTGATGAAGACGTGCGTGCAGCTGTCCATCTCTGGGTGAACAAATATCCTCTTGGAACCGTGTCTGGCGACAGGTGTTGCCCTGATCTTTCGCATGAGTTTGCGTAGGTTTTCCAAATTTGGCAACTGTTCGAGCGGTGGTTCTCCATCGGCGAAGAACTCTCCTGGGAGGCGCAGATTGGTTCCGTAAGTCAGATCTGCTGCTGAGGCTCCCAGGTCTTCTTTTATGCTTGTGCGCAAGCCTAAAAGAACTGTTGGTAGTACGTCCAGCCATTGATTATCGTCATGACACATCAGTGAGGCTTTCAGCGAGCGATGCCATCGTTCAATCATCCCATTGGACTGGGGGTGATAAGCTGTCGTATGGCTTTGTTGGCAGCCGAGTAGATCGGTCAGCTGCCTGAAAATCGCTGCCTCGAACTGTGGTCCTCGATCGGCTGTGAGAGTAGCTGGGACGCCGAAACGTGTGACCCAAGTCGAATAGAATGCTTTGGCCACATTCTCTGCGGTCACTGTTCGTAGTGGCACTGCTTCTGGCCACCGAGTGAAGCGATCGATCATTGTCAGGAGGTACATGTAATCTCTCGACGGCGTAAGCGGTCCCACAATGTCGATGTGTACATGGGCGAATCGTGCCTCGGGGAGCTTAAACTGTGCTGGTTGTAGCACGTTGTGTCGATCGACTTTGCAACGCTGACATTGCAAACAATTGCGTGCCCAATTTGTGATGTCTTTGGCCATATGTGGCCAGACGAATTTACGTCGGACGGCCGCAGCGGTTGCGCGTCCGCTTGGGTGGGCTGGGTTGTGGAATGTTTCGTACACATTCCTTCGAAACTTTTCTGGGATGTAGGGGCGAGCTGTCCCTGTCGATACATCACACCAGACTTCATCGTTTGAGTCGTTGAAAGGAAGTTTACGCAGAACTAGTGCTGTCTCCACTTTCAATAGGGACTCGAGTTGATGGTCCTCTCCTTGCGCTTGTGCCAAGTCGGCATCATCGATTTGCGCTCGGAGCTTAATTGCATCGATACGCGAAAAAGCGTCTGCAATTACGTTGTTTGCACCTGGAACATATTCGATTTGGGTACTAAATTGTCCGATGAAATCCAGGTGCCGTTCCTGTCGTGGGGTTGAACTTTCCGCTTTCTTTCGGAAAGCGTACACCAGTGGTTTGTGATCAGTTTTGATCGTCAACTGGCGTCCTTCAACCATGTGCCGGAAGTACTTTACTGCGGAGTAAATCGCTAGTAACTCCCTGTCGTAGGCACTGTATCGTCGCTGGGTCGGGTTCAATTTTTTTGAGAAGAAGCCCAGCGGTTCCCATTTACCATCACACTCTTGTTCGAGTACGGCCCCAATTGCAGTGTCGGAAGCGTCACACTGTATGGACAATGGGGCTCCTTCGATGGGATGTCGAAGCAAAGTTGCGTTCGCCAGCTGCTCTTTCGATAAGCGAAAAGCTTGATCAGCTGACTCGGTCCATTGAATCGGTCGTTTGTCGTTTCGTTTGGCTGCTACTAGGTATTCGTTCAGAGGAGCCTGGACCTGTGCGGCGTTTCGAAGCGTTGGGCGATAAAATTTTAACATGCCCAGATAACGCCTAAGTTCTCGCACATTCTTGGGGCGAGGAAACTGCATTAGTGCATCCACCCTGTCTTGTAATGGGCGAACGCCTTGGCCATTTATACAATAGCCAAGGTACTTGACTTCGGATTCTCCGAGGTGGCACTTGTCTGGATTGATTACCAGGCCGAAATCTCGGAGGCGCTCGAACACTTGCTTCAAATGGGAGCGATGTTCAGTCATGTTTTTCGATGCTATGAGTATATCATCGATATACGCATAGCAGAAGTCAAGTCCGCGGAGAGCTGAGTCTATGTAGCGCTGGAACGTTTGCGCTGCATTTCGGAGACCGAATGTCATCACCTTGAACTCGAATAGTCCAAACGGTGTGGTTACCGCGGTTTTCGGTATATCTTCGGGAGCCACCGGAATTTGGTGGTACGCCCTCGTGAGATCGAGGGTCGAGAAAACTTCGCACCCCTGCAGCTTATAAGAAAAGTCGTGCAGGTTTGCTATCGGATATCGGTCGGGTGTCGTTACTACGTTCAGCATTCGATAATCGCCACATGGACGCCACTCGCCGTTACTCTTTTTGACGAGATGAAGTGGGCTCGCCCATGGGCTGTCGGACGGCTGGCAGATTCCTAAGTCGAGCATATACTCGAATTCTGCACGAGCCTCGCGCAATTTTTCGGGAGCCAATCGGCGCGGGCGTTGGCTCACTGGGGGGCCGCGCGTTTCAATGTGATGAAAAACGCCGGCTTTTGCGCGTCGGGGATTGCTAAGCGGAACTGTTATATCCGCAAATTCTCGCAACAGATCGCTGAATGGTCCGTTTGCGACAGTGCACGTTAACGTCAATGCCTCTCCCGCCTTTGCGTTTACTGGCTGAGAGAGAGACGTTAACGGGTCCATCAGTCTGTTGCTGGCTACGTCCACTACTAGTTTGTAGTGTCGCAGCAGGTCCGAACCTATTAGAGGTTCGGTCACATCGGCCACTACGAAGTACCATCGAATTGGTCGACGTAGGCCTATTTTTAAAGTTATTAATTTTCGTCCGTAGGTTTTAATTGGAGTATTGTTCGCGGCGAACAATCTCAATTTACCCGGCAACCGATTTGCAGGTGCGTATGAGCGCGGAAGAACGGAAATATCCGCACCTGTGTCAATAATGAAGTCCACATTTAACTTCACGTCGTAAATTGACAAGCGACTTAATTGGGGGCTGCCGGCCGTTTGCGCTTTTTCGACGGTCGGCAGTTCTAGTTTAAAGAACTAGACTGAACTGCTGGCACTTGTGACCAGTTGCAGGGTTGCCTGCACTTCCTGGCTTGTGCCCCGAAACGATGGTGGAAGTAACACCTGCCCAAGGTATTTTCGTTGGCTGGCGTGCGCGATCTGCCACGCCCGCGTCTAAAGCTTTCGCGCGACCTGCTTCGTCGCCGTGATCTGTCATGGCCAGGCCATGAATTGTTCCCCACGCTGAGGTTATTCAGTTGCGCTTGCAACTGCTGGACCTGCCTGCCTAAGCGTTCTATCTCATTGCTCGTTTGTGTTGCATGAGTGCACGTTACCGTGGAGGTTCGTGGTTGGGGCAGAGGTGGATTTTGCGCGGGGTTCGTTGCCGGAAGGAATTGGAGATCCGTTCGGGATCTATCCGTGGCCATTACTGCCTCGGCGTGTCGCGCTAGCTCATCGAGACCAGAGTCGGCTAGAGGCGCGACGATTGCCTGAACGTATTCTGGCAAAGACTCTCTAAATATAGCCGTTAAGGCTGTCTCGGACATGTCCGTGCCGGCCAGCGCACGGAAATAGGCGGCGCGCTGGGATGGTCGCATCCCAGAGGTGTCGGTCGACCGTAATAAACGTCGCAAGCGATTTTGCGGCGTTTCACTATAGGCGTTGGTCACCATCTCTTTAAACGCCGTGTACGGTTGCGGAGATGGAGTTTTTATTAGACACTTCGCACATGGAAGCAATTTTGGGTCTTGTACCCGTGTTACCACGAGGAATTTCACCTCCTCGTCGGTGATCCCTTCCACGCTGAAAACTCCTTCGGCGTACCCGAACCAGTAGTCTGGGTCGTCGGACGTGAAGTCCGGTAATATTGCGTTACGCAGTTGTGGGCGGTGGTCCGCCTGGAATGGGATGTCGGCTTCTTGACGGAGGGCAGGAGCCTGTGATGTCGTTGGCGAAGGTCCGGCGTCGTTTGCCATTTTCAATTTTTCGGCAGCTGGTTTCGATCTAGCGGTTACTGTCGACTTGGGGAGGTTTCGTGTTAATTTTTTTTGTGGGAGAGCGCTTATATTTCCCCTCAACGTTTTCGCTTTTTGAATCGCAGCTTGCGACCTTGTGGTTGGCATCTACTTTTAAATTTCGCGCCGTAAATCCGTCGCTCGGTGCGCGGATTGCCTTAGTGTTGGGGATTCGCGTTTAGTTTTTTTCTTTTCGGGGAATGTTTTTAATGGAGAAACGCGGCGAAACGACCTGCTGGTTCCAAAGATTTACAAGGAAAAGGCCTAGCACCAAAAGGCTAATATCTAATTTCCAAAGATAGTATCAGGGTTGGGCCTACACCAGAGGATACTTCGGTTAATTCGACGGTGCTAGGAGCAGAAAGGAGAGGAGCTTTCCAGTTCAGCGGAAGACGAGAAGAACGAGGAGGTGAGAACTATCGAGGTTTTTCGCGGATGCGCAGCTGTTTCGCGGTTGTTACGAGAAAGTAATGTCAAGTGTGTCGTCGGTTCGTGAGTGTGTCTCTGGCTCTGAAGGAGGTTACAATTTTGTTTACTTTTGATTCGTACTTATATATAATACCTGTAACAAATGTTTCTATTTATTGGAAACTCAGAAGGAGCTAAATTTTCGTATTTTATAATTACGTCGGCCTCGGATGGAGCTTCGCAAGGGTTTACAAAGGAAAATATGTCGCGCACTTTACTTAACATAATACGGTGAAAGAATGAGGAAAAAGGACATGTAATTATATATAAACATTTAAACTGGAGGCTATAATTTTTCTTCGTCGTCGTGTGTCGATTTCAATTATACAAAAATTACTATTTGACACAGTCTCTTAACGGCCGGACGTGTAGTGTTTAGTACATACAGCATTTTAACACAATATTTGAAAACGAAACTACACTTACAAACATTACAAAAAAAAGTAAAAATATAAGAAATCTTGTTATATGTCCTTTGCTTGGTTTGTCACGATCAAATTTATTGTGTTATGAATAGTCACACTCAATGAGTTTAGGTAAAATGGTTTTAGTACAATTCTTACTGGGCAGAAGGAAATAAAATATATATATAATAACTTGAATTATTGCATGGACAAAAAAAAAAAACGTTTGGTATTCTAAATTTCTAATTTCTACGGAAGACTTGCTATTTTAAGTGAATTTTTCGTTTAACTAACTGTTATGTCTTCCCCTATCTTTTCAATAATTTTATGTGAGTATTTGCATTTCTTTATAAATTTTTCTTTGGGCTCAGAGGAGCTCAATCAATTTTGACAAATTACAAACGGATACATGTTTCGCGGTCCGTTTAGCACAATACAAAAACGAAATAAAAGGAGAATGTATAAAATAAAAAAAATAATAAGAAAATTTTTTTGAAAAAGAAAAACTTGCGTTTCGTCCTGCGTCAGCGGCGTCGTCATGCGTCCTGGTGGGCTGCAGTCGGTGGCACTTAATACTGTGGGTGGTTGGGTCACTTTCACTGGGTGGTTATGTTTTCCTGGGCTAGCACTCCTCACTGACTGTTTTCGGCGCTGTTCGTAATTCTTTTTGGCGTTTTGTCACTGTCTATTTCTCTGCGCGTGTTCACTTAACAATTGTATTCCGGGCGTGTTTATTTTGCTCACGTTCACGATGATCGTTTTAATTTACTCTGCACTGTGCGTGTTCACTATAAATTCGCGCGTCGGGCTGTCACCAATTTAGCGGATCGATGTTGATTAACTTTGGCGGTGTGTTTTGGTGTATGTTGTAAGTGTCCCGCTAAACACTGTCTACGAAAGCAATATCCACACCGGAGCACAAATGGAGCGAAAACAATTGCCAAAAAACAAACACTGATGGTTATAGATCCAGTTTAACTTACTTTATTTGTCTTAATAACTGAACAATGTCCCGTACAATATTTTATTCAAAAAGTGCAGCGAAACACACGCACGACACACACGTTACACCCTTGGATCCAATTAACTATAAATCGGACACGGTACTCTGCCTCCTCGACGTTTCTCCTTAATCTTTTCGCCTTGACGATCAAAATCTCTCCTCGTTGCTCGCAATATACCACCCGATATGGCTATCGAAATCAGACTGTCTATCTGCCCTCAACAATATCCTGCTCACACAGATACCCAGGTTCAAAACTGGTATCTGTATCTATCCGGAAAATATTCCCTATTTGCTCTGCTAACAGAACTTCCGAATTTCTGTTAGCAGCATGTTATCACTTTCCCCGGGATATTTTGTAGTTTCCTAAAAGGGGAAAGTCATCTTGCATACATCATTATTATCGCTGATAGAATTTCATTTCCACGGCCTTCTGTTTGCACAGAACATCTGGCGCCCAGACCAGAGATATTCGGCGATTGTTTTGACGTGCAGTCCGTGGGACTTATTTGAAATTGGTACCCGGAATCGAAATCCATTAGATCTTCATAATGGTGCGAAATTCTAGCGTGGCCGTGGGACCGGAGTATTGCCTTTGTTGGCTTAACTCCTCATAAATTATCGGATATCTCGTTGAGATATATTCGGTTGCGATAGGTCGTGGCTGTCTTCTGTTGTTCAACGGATTTGGGTGGTCCTTGCGTTAGATTACCGCACGTGCATCCGTTGATCGGCTCATTCTTTGATTATAGCAATTCTTTTGTATTGAATTTCGGAATTGCCGGTTCGACGAGATGTTCCTGGGCGCAGGCAGCATGTATGGCATTTTGGGAATTGTTTTTTTTTAGGAATAGAACGCATGGATGTTTATGCCTTTGTTTCAGGCATGAAGAGTTATAATTGTTGAGCTTGACCTAAAAAGCTTTGGGAACGTTCAGTTCCTTGCTTTTTGGTGTCGGTCTCAACGTTGGCTGCGAGTTGCAGGCCCTATCGCGGAACTTTGGGGCACGCGTCTGTGGGCGCGTGCAACGCTCTCAGGTAAGTAAGTTCTTTGAAGATAGGAACTTTACCTGCGTAGAATTGTGCGTTCGTAGAACGCTACAAGTCTACTGAAGAGACTGACGCTTCATCGAATGAGCGATCACGACGACGTGCGAACACACTTAAGTGACTTCTTTAACACCGTCGATAAATTGAACGACATGGATATCGAAATCACCGACGATCTGCTATGCATCATGCTTCTGTATAGTCTCTCCCCGAAGTTCGACAACTTCAGATGCGCCATAGAATCCCGAGACGAGTTACCTTCACCGGAGGCGCTACGAATCAAGATAATCGAGGAAAGCGACGCCAAGCGCACCAACTAACGACATGAAGCCGAAGGCGCAATGGCCACCAAACAACGCGACACGAGGACGGGGGATAAACGCCATGGACACAATCACCCCGAAAGCCGACAAAAGCCTTCCTACAAATGCTACCATTGCGGAAAAGCCGTGTTACGGACCGACCTTGAGTCCAGGTCCCCCCAACATCCACTAATCCCCCTTCGTTAGTTCCCCCTCTTTACCTCTAAAAGGAGAACAACTCGCCAAGTAGCTAATTTGTATAAATTACTTTGTGCAAATTCTACTTGGTAGAGAAAAAATAATAAAACGGCGTTGGCGCCAGATAACAAAATAAAACGTCAACGGCAATAAACAAAGATTTGACATTCGACGTAAAACGATTGACGACGAAACAACAGTATGAGTATATAAGTAATCAATTAGTTACGCCAACGTGTAAGCGAGCAGTCATTATATAAAGAAAATTACAAACACGAAAACACGAGATCAACAGAAGTCAGACAGGAAGACTTATCATTATCTGAAGCTGAACAGCGGAGCATCACTTCAACTCCCCCTGCACCCTGACGGTGAATAACATTAAAAGCCAGCGACCGCTCAACGACCGCCTAACACACGTAAGTACCCCAACTTACCCTTACTCAAATAAAACTATAGTACTAATATTACAAAAATACTAAATATAATTGCTATAAAAATCATAACAGCCGGGCACAAGGTCGCCGAGTGCCGCTCTCTCAACAGAAAAGGACCGGGATCTTCTAAAGATCGAGGAAAGGTAAACAAGACGTACAACTACGGTACAAGTGTACTAGCTTACACCAACTCAAAGCAACACGGATTTCAGGCTTTTAAGTCGACTGTCAATAAGGGGTGGTGCCTGAACAGCGGAACCACATTACACATGGCGAGTAACACCGAAGCATTCGAAGGATACAACGAAATTCTTCCGATGAAACTCAACCTTGCCAACAGTGCCTCAACCGACATCACCGGACGAGGCGACATAAACATCATCACCCTTTGGCGGAAGTTCATCTATCTGGATCGTAAGTGTTCCGCCGAACACTGCTGCTACAAGGACTTACACGAAGCGGAAAACTGCACACACGCAAAACACTGTGAAAATAGTCACGAATGAAACTCAAAAATATTAACTTTCCTTTATTCGCACAAGTTTTTGTAAGTTCATGAGTATACAATTCCTGGTGTTGTAAATTACAAGCTTTTTTTCAGGTCGCGACCGTTCGTTTGCACACTGACGTTACTTTCCGGTTGTATTGTTAATACGCGGATAAACTCCCTCGTTTGGTTCTCGTTGTTCGGCTCGTCGCGATGACTATCACTATCTGACTGTCTGTCTGCCCACACAGATATCCAGATTCCAAACTGGTATCTGTATCTACACTGAAAAATTTCCCTAATTGCTCTGCTAACAGAACTTCCGAATTTCTGTTAGCAGCATGTTATCACGTCCCAGGGGTGATTTTTCATTCCTGAAAGAAGAAACTCGCTCATCATCGAACATCATTATCACCATCCGTGGTGGTGGTCGAAATTCAGTTCGACGGTTGTCGATTGTATGCCGCCTTATTTACATAACATATCTGGCGCGAAGGCCGAAAGATATCCTGCAATTTGCATGGATGCATGGTTCATGGGTTTTGTTTGACTTTTGTCAATACACCCGAAATCCATTAGATCTTTCTAATGGGTGTGAAATACAAACAGACACCGTGGGATCGGAGTAGTTTCCTTGTAGGTTTTCAACCTCATACAATTTGAATTATCTCGTTGAGATAATTACGGTTGCCGTTTCTTTATGTTTGCCGATAGACTTGGTGGTCTTTATGGCAGCTACCCGCACGTGCATCGTTGGTCGGCTACTTTGCATTGCATAGACGTTTGAAATTGCCGATTCAATGGAATGTTCCTGGGCGCAGGCAGATTGAATGTTTCTTTTTTGTTTCAGGTATGATGACTTACGAATGTTGAGCTTGGCATTAAAAGCTTTGGGGACGTTCAGTTCCTTGCTTTTTGGTGTCGGTCTCAACGTTGGCTGCGAGTTGCATGGTGGGACTTTGACGCTCTCAGGTAAGTAAGTTCTTTGAAGGTAGGAACCTTACCTGCGCGGAATTGTGCGTTCGTAGAACGCTACAACCCAGTACAAAGGCAAATATCGAAACGTAAAAGTGGATAATGTTCTACATGTCCCCGATCTGGGGGCGACTCTAATGTCTGTGAGCAAAATCGCTGACAGAGGATTCACAATCACTTTCGATAATAAAGGAGTGAAAGTAACGAACTCAAAACGGGAGGTCATCTTCGAGGCTGTAAGAAAAACGACCTGTACTTCCTTCCAGCAAGCCTGAAAGAAACCCACACAGCCGCCGCTACAACTACCCCGGATGTGTCACCACTGGAAACCTGGCACCGGAGACTGGGTCACTTGAATATTAAGGATTTAACTTCGAGCCACAGAAACGGGACTGTACGAGGAATGTTTTTCAGGCAGCCGACACAAGAAATGAAGTGCGATATTTGCGCTCTAGGGAAAACAACGAGGCTTCCATTCCCGAAGGAGTCAGCGCGAAAAACCGGCATATTGCACCTGGTTCACACCGACACTTGCGGGCCAATGAGCATCAAAACATGGGGCGGGTCTGTATAGTTCGTCACGTTCATCGACGATTGTTCTAGGTGGTGCACAGTGAAAATGATCAAAAGCAAGAGCGAAGTTTGAAACGCCTTCAGAGATTTTAAAGCGTTTGCCGAAAAACAGACTGGAAGGAAGATCAAGAGCTTACAGTCTGACAACGGGACCGAGTACGTTAACAACGAATTCAATACCTTCTTAAGGAAAAACGGCATCCACCACAGGCAATCAGTGACTCGCACACCTCAGTAAAACGGAGTAGCCGAAAGAAAAAACCGGACCCTGGTGGATATGGGTAGATGCCTCCTCATACAAGCAAATCTGGACACAAGATTTTGGGGAGAAGCAGTCCACACAGCAAACCACACCAGAAACAGATGTCCGACCAACACACTCAACGGATGAACCCCATACGAAGTGTGGACTGGAAACGCTCCAAACGTAGGCCATTTTCGTGAATTTGGATGCGTTGTCTATTCTCTAGAACGAGGACCAAGGAATGGGAAATTCAGTCCCAGGTCCAAAAAGGGGATCTTCGTCGGCTACGCCGACAAATCTAAAGCTTACAGGATTTGGCTCTCCGACGAACGAAGAATCGAAATTGCGAGGGACGTGAAGTTCTTCGAAAAACATAACGACCGGAGTCCGCCTCCAACAATTTTCCCCCGACCAACGACAAATCTGATACTGAAAGTGCCACGGTCGAATTCATCACACCGGATACAACTGTCACGTACGTCGGCCACCACCATCATTTGATAATTTGTATTTAATATAATTTTGTTTTAAGATAGTATGATGGTAAGGTGGTGGAGGAATTGCACGATCCAGAAGTGAGTTTTTGAACACACCCCGATTCGGGTGTGGATCGTGCAGTTCTTCGAGTTCGAATTCGGTTTTCGAAGTGGACGTGAGTGGAGAGCGAGAGAGACGGAGGGTTGATATTTTTTCTTGAATACGGTTTGGAATTCCGTTGTTAACGTTTTTTGACAACGGAGGAAAAAGAAAAAGAAACGTTTTTTCAGTGCAGTTAAGAAAGGAGAGAACAAGCCGAAAGTCCGAACTGTGTGAACCGTTTTTGTGACGGCAGAAAATTGTTTTTTTTTGATTGAAATGGAGATGTAAAAAAAAAAGAGAAGCGCAATTTAATGTGTACGGAATAAACTGTGAAGTTGTTTTTTAAGTTTTGTTTCTTTTTGTTGTTCGGTTGGAATCCAATGGAAGAGGTGTAATCGAAACCTAATTCGTGCCATATATCTGAAGCTTAGCAGTTGATTTTCCTTTGTTTGGAATTGAGAGAAATCAATGGAAGAGGTGTAATCGAAACCTAATCCGTGCCGTATATCTGAAGCTTAGCAGTTGATTTTCCTTTGTTTGGAATTGAGAGAATTCAATGGAAGAGGTGTAATCGAAATCGAATCCGTGCCGTATATCTGAAGCTTAGCAGTTGATTTTCCCTTTTTGGAGTTGAGAGAATTCAATAAAAGACGACACATAGGGATCCCTCTACAGCATTAAGCCTGGAATCACGGAGACACAGCCGCTTCTCAATTCGGAGCCACGGAAGCAGTCCTCCCCCGGAAACAGGTAATCGATTTTACATTTAAATATATATATTAAATTTTCTGTGGCTACATATTGCCACACAACACATAACGAAACCATGGCGAGAGATGAACAACTCGAAGTAACAAGAAATGAAGCAACCGGGCAACCAACAACCCCAACCAGCAGATCTGACACAATCATCACAAGAAGAGGATCAGGAAGACCACGGATAGAAAGAGCGGACTCAGGGGAATACCTCGAAAACTATTTCAAGAATGAGACATCTCTTCGGCGACAGCGGGAGCCGCCGAAGTTCCTATAAAAGAAGCAACAAGCGGTCCAGACTCCGAGGAGTGGATAAATGCCATGGCGCAAGAAATCGAGGTCATCACCAGAAACGACACTTGGACTCTGGTAGATCGGCCGAAACAAGACAAAGTCATCGGCAGCCGTTTTGTCTTGCGGAACAAATCGAATCCCGACGGCGCGCTAGAACGAAGAAAGGCACGCATCGTTGCACAAGGATTCTCCCAAGTACCCGGAATTGACTACCACCGGACGTTCGACGACCAGACGAATTACGACCACCCTAGCTGCTCAACACAACATGAGCATCCGTCACCTTGATGTTGCAACGGCCTATTTAAACGGCGAGCTCGACAAGACAATTTACATGGAGATCCTCAAACACACCGACGTTGCCCTGGATAAATTAATTCAACCCGGAAAAGGCAGAGAAAACATTAAAGCAAAACAAATGCTAACGCAACTGCAAAAGGGGAATAAGGTATGCTTGCTAAACAGAGCTCTATACGGACTTCGCAAAGCAGGACAACAATGGCACACGAAGCTGAGCACTGAGCTCAAACGCCTCGTTCTCAAGCAGTCCACCCCCGATCCTTGCATATTCTTTGAAGGAAAAGGAAAGGACATACTACTGGTCACCGTATACGTGGACGACATTTTAATTTCCTCACAAAGCACAGCAAAGATCGAGGAACTATCGAAGCAGCTCTCAAAAACATTCAACACAAGGTGATCGTACACTGGGTATGCTTTTACTCTTAACGGCACACCTGTCTCATGGGAATCGCGTAAACAAAGAACCACCACGCTATCATCCACAGGAGCAGAGTATATGGCCATATCCGATGCGGCGAAAGAGGCCATACATCTACGAAGACTGATTAGTCAACTGGGATTCGCCTTACCAGACAAGCTGAAGTTATTCAACGACAACAACGGTGCTCGGAAGCTGGCTGAGAACCCCGTATTCCACTTCCGGAGCAAACATATCGACGTCCGACATCACTTCATCCGTGAAGCACTGGACACCGGAACCCTCTAGGTCTAGTACATCCCCACGGAACAAATGCCCGCAGACATTATCACTAAGACCCTATCCAAACCGAAGCACGAGAGGTGTCTCGTCCTCTTAAACCTGATGTAAATTTTTCGCACTGGTACGCCCATCGAGGGGAAGTGTTGGACATCAAATGTTCTACATTAGTATACATCCGATACGCACACCGGCGACAACGAAATTGGTTGAACTTGACGAACATCCACCATTTTGCATTTCGTCAAGTTGTAAATGCTTCCTGATGATGTACGTGCACATCATCACTCTCTTTCATCAACTAGCCGCCACGGCGCACGGACGTCCAACCACGTGTTATCCTCCATTCATCTCCACAACTCTTCAACAGTCTGATTTGAGTCGCGAAAATAATTAAGTCTGGTAGTGATTCTTATGCAAAGTAAATCAATCTAAAAGTCCAAAAAGTAGGATTATGTTATGGATGGATAAATGTTAGTGCTGTTCCGATTCCTTTTAATCTCTAAAGAAAAGTCGCTGGAGAAGAAAGAAAAAAGAAAAGAACAAAAGTAGACAATAGTGCAAAGTAAAGACTGGTAAAGACAAAAACTTGTGCTAGTAAGAGAATGGCAAAAACAGAGTGAATATTAAGTTAATACTAGAATTGAATTGTGAAAACTAAGCATAACTCTAAGAAGTAAATTTAAGTAACGTATACAAGGTGTTGTAATAAAAGTATACTCAAGAAAAGTGGAAGAAAATCAAGGAAAAATTCTGCGTTTGAATTTTGGTGGAAAAAGAAGATTTGGTTGCCTTTCGCTTGGTGTAGTGACTTTTGTTCCGTGTAATATCCAAAAACCATAACTCGAGTGCCGGATGATAGAGGTGATTATGCGAACACCCTGGACATTCTTTGACATCCGAGCAAGCATTGATACCGCGGAGATTGCTGCACCACTAGGACACTCTGATCACTGCTTGCATTTCAAACGAATAACCGACCTAAGCAGCTTCGCCAAGTATGGAGGTATGGGGCTGCCAACCGAGACGATTTCCGAGCCTTATTCGGATCATTTCCGTGGCCTGAGGTGTGTTTCGGAGACTCCGATGTTAACGCATGTGAGGAGTCGGTCACAGAGACTATTCTTCTCGGGATGGAGATTTACATTCCATCAAACGAAATTCATCTGGAAAACCTTGGTGTGATAAAATATGCGGGCAGATTACAGCGGCAAAAAAAAAACGTTTTAAGCAATGGCGCTCCAATCCCACCGAGGTTAACAGGACGAATTTTGTTAGAATCAGAAACGCCTTCAACCCGGCGATTTATACCTCGAAGAGGGCTTACAACGACAGAGGGACCAATAAACTCCTTGAGTGCCCAACTTCGCGTGCCTTCCGGTCAATGGCAAGGACTATCATCAGTAACTTCGCTTCCTCCTCTTTTCCTCTTTTACGGACTGCGAAATATTAGTCACTAATTCAAAAGATAACGCTAATGTGTTCGCGAATTTATTTTCCGAGTATTCAAACCTCGATGCCGCTCTTTGGGAACCACCTGTAATCGCGCCAGTATGGTCTTTAAGGCGGATGTGAGGTTCTTCTCGCGTACTATTCAACGCATTCTACATGGACTGGACTGCAAAAAGACAACCGGCCCGGGCGGACCACCAGCAATAGTCCTTGTTGCAAGCTTATGGGGGCAAGGTCATTAGTCTTGCGCCAGAGGCTCCCCGACGGGGAATCGAACCCCGGTCTACTGTGTGACACGCGGGTATACTAACCACTATACTATCGAGAAGCCTTATGTGACATTAACTTTCATAAATTAAATAAAACTGAATCATAATTCCAACAAATGAATTATGTTGCATGCATATATGACATTAAAGTTTTAATAACTTTAAATCAAAAGAATTCTTTCGGTGTAGTATCAACATTAACTTCCTGTTACAACCGACAAAATGTTTTCAGTGTAGAATCTGAATACCTATCGCACTCCTACCTTTTGCTAAACGCAAATTCCCATCATACAATAGCATATGCTATGACTACACATACATTTTCCATTCCCATAACTAAAGTGCAATTCTGTTCACATCACCGTGAATCGGTTGACGTCTGGATCCGTGCCTGAAATTTTCCCATAGCCTTGGCGTAAAGCTGCAGAAAGAGTAGGTGTAAGGTTGTCATCTCAAGGTGAATGTCGACAGTATTGCAACGTTGCACTTCCCATCGCCGTTGGCATGGCCTGCGCTTGGGCTGGCATCGGGTAACTATCTCAAGGTGAACGATGTGATCGTGGGAAAGAATGTAACATCAGGTTTGATTTTGGGAATATAAAGAGGGTTCTATTGGAGGCACATGAACACTCAATAACTAAGAGTAACAGGTTGCAGTCTTTGCACTGGTTCAGCGGGCATGTTACACTAAATAAAATAATAACATACTGTATTAACTATTATTACTATTTTACTATTTATTGGCCTGTAGGAACCCGAAAGTTCATGACCTCACCGACTCTTCTCCGCCATTGTCCATCACTTTTCGGACATGGAAAGGACGCGGCGCCAAGCGAGTCAAACGCTACATATATCTCTTTGTATGCTTGGCAACCAAGGCAATACATCTCGAAGCGGTTAGCGAGCCCGCGCGTAGGGGTTTTTGTCACAGCCTATGGAGCGATAATGGTACCAATTTCGTTGGGGCATGTCGAGAACCGCGAGAAGTTTATGAAAACTACCTGGGGCCAGACCATGGCGGAGTTGGCCACCAACGAGATCACTTGGAAATTCATTCCCCCGGCAGCGCCTGACTATGGTGGCTTGTGAGAGGCAGGAATCAAGTCGGTGAAGCATCGTCTTAAGCCAGCTATTGGAAATGCGTTGCTGACTTTCGAGGAGTTTACTACCGTATTGGCCCAGATCGAGGCTTGTGTGAATTCCCGACCGCTGGTTGTCCTGCCAACGGAGCCTGGCGACCCCGAAGTGTTAAACCCCCGTCAATTCTTAGTTGGAGGACCGGCTGTATAAGCGTTCCGGAAGTCGATCTGGGAGATACAACGATCACTTGGCGGTTCAGATGGAGTTATTCGCAGGCATTTCATCGAGCATTTCGGTTCCGGTGGAAGAACGAATACCTCCACACGTTGCAGGCCCGCAACAAATGGTATCATCCGGAAGCAAACCTAAGAAATCCGGTTGTGGTGCTTCTGAAGGACGAACAACTGTCTCCGACCTATTGGCCCATGGGAAAGGTTGTCCACCTTCATCCTGACAGATATGGCAACCGTAAAGATTTAGGGGGCACACTTCAGCGACCCGCCACGATGTTGGTCCTACTCCCGGTTGCTCAGGATGAGACGGTTCAACCGATAGTTCAAGGTGGGCGGAATGTTGGAAACGGAGCAGCACACGACTGCCGACTGGCGGGCTGAGCATCGGATATTCATACCAATTGCTCTCTTTGTTCCTGTGACAGCGTGCGAACGATGGAATGGGGACAAACGAGAGAATATAAACAGCGGCAGTTGGGGAGTGCAGCAGAGTACAACAAGCACCAGGCAAGATTACAACGCCCGTAATCCAGAACAGAGTCTGATTCTGGAGGTGCGCTGATTAAACAAAGAAATTGTATTATATTTAAAGTTAATAAACGTTCCGAACAATTAAACGACGGATCGCACCCGTTTGTGGTTAATCTCCCGACGCGATGGCGCGAACATCCCTGTATCAGAACTCGTTCCTCTACAGAGCGGGGAAGCTGTGGAACATCCTTCCCACGCGAGTGTTCCCGGAGCGTTACAACCTGCAACTGTTCAAAAAGAACTGCAATAGTTATTTGATGGCATCTCGGGGCGCCCACTCAGCGCTATAGGTTCGCCTCTCCCGAGAAAAGTCTATTAAAAAACAAAAAAACAAAAAAAATAAAAGGATTAACGTATTGTAATCACTTAAACTGAAATTACTATTTATCACTAAAGTAGAAGCATTAAGAATATTGTATAACTTCACACATTTGAAACCACGAGTCAAATCGCCACAAAGTAATTCGCTGTATTAGACTAGCTTATACCAACAACGTGTACAATTGCAGGTGTAACAAAACTCTCGAGATGCCAACACGAAGTACTAATGTCAAGTAATTACTTTATTTCGGTAGAATAAGTAATAGTCGCCGATTGAGTTCATCTCTGAACAACTTCGTACAACCGTCTGGGAAGACAATACTCCTCTTCATAAGGAGATGTAACTGTCTTAAGAGAGCTCGTCCCATCACATTAAGGAAACCTCCCATATATAAGAAAAGACAACAACGCTCTGGGATTCGAACGTCCGCAGGTGTTCAGAAGTCGTAAGTTTATGCGACCGGTTAAAAGGGGTCGCATTCGGCCGTCAATATTGCCTAGTTAATACGGCTGGCATTTGAGGTATCCAAAGGTATACATTCGGTGCTCGAGTCCAATCACTTTGTGTGTACTCTGCCGGTTGATACCAATGTGGTTTATTGCTTCTCATACGATTACTTGCGACGCAGGAGGTCGCACTGATGTTTGGTATGAGTCGGTACTATATTGGTAGGCATTGGGTAAGGTTGGTGGGGGCTGCGGAAATCGAGTGCGACTGTTCTGCACACATGATAATGAGTCGCACACATCATGTTGGAGTAAAGCACCTATGCTAGGGAAATCCTCTTTTTATAGTCTATGAGATGCATTTCGTGGTTGCCACCCGTACAGAAGTTGATCTTGTTGCGAGCTTTGTGTTGGAATGATGAAAAGGAAGGGCATGACCATAACGGTTAGTATATGGGGAGTTGTTTGGGCTTGATAATGGGCGCTTATAGTGATTATTTGATGGGTTTCGTTGAGGTTATGTATTGGCATTGCTGTGTAGAGGAAAGTGTGGGCCTTATGTGTTTCTGGTGGCATTGTGGTATGCGTGTAGGTCTGTGGTGGTTCCACCAAACCCCACTGTACACTTACCCGAAGAACCTCGGTAACTACAACCCAGCCATCATAACTTTCTGTTAATGCCATCGCATTAAGCACCTGTAAATGCTTCACGCATCAAGCTTATCATATTTATTTATTTAAAAGCTTTTGGAAAAGAATTCTTACCTGCATTCAATCATTCGAATCCAAAAACTCCACATAAGAATTCTATTCAAATTTATCACAGATCCCAATTATACATACGCATTACCTAGGAATTCCTGTAAAGAATTTCTCCCACAAGAGCATTCATGCAGGCATCAATGCATCTCTGCATTAGCGACCAAGAACCGAATTCTTGTTCAGTGTAAACACTCACACTAGAGTTCGACACTTGAGTCGCCTTAGATGCCATATACAATTGGCATAGATGTTATACAAACCGTCATTGTATAACCATCTAATTTCCTTCGCAGTGACCTGCAGCTATTGATACAGCTGCAAGCACACTACCCCGAAATGCTCCTTTGTTTGAATCTCCAAACAATCATTGACTTCGCGCATAGCCGCCGGATTGAATTCAAACCATAAACAATGCAAATATATAGTCCGTTTCTTACAACGAATTACCCCGCATATACAAAACAAATGCAAGCAACGGATTCGTTTCGGCCACCGACCCAAGATACGATAAGGAATTTTCATTGTATAAAGTATTTTAGCGTTTGAAATAATAGTGAAGAAGATCGTGTGATTCGAACTGACGCTATGACAGCTCGAATCACGAAAAAAATTTTACCTAAGCGTTACACATCAAGCTACTGACCGTGTTTATAATTTGATTTCCAAACTCGACTATACTCCACTGATGTGAATTATTTTGGTTTATCGCTTGGTATACGGTTCTGATGTATTTTTCTTATTCGATTTTTCGTTCGTGTTCTTCACTATTTTGCTTGTGAATTGTGTGTGTATCTGTTAGAATCGCTGTAGTATCACAACCCATTAGCACCTTTTCCAATGTCTATTCGGCTATTTACACAAGGGCGTCACTAATCTAAGACTTTTATGATGCCCTCGTTCCATCTTTTCCTTTAACACCATTTCTTCGATGCATCGTCGTCTATTTATTTAGTCATTGCCTTCGCGTATGAGTAAGCAGCACAGATCTAAACGATCACACACATACCACCATGATCTCCATTACGAGATCTGGTTTTCTATTCCACCAAGAGAGACTTTACGTTTATCTGGTGGTAAGTAAAAACATATCCTTAGTGTAGACAATATCTACCACCACACCACAAACTCACCCCAAACGAGGGTTGAATCATTGTCGTATTCCAACCACCGATTTGGTCGGTGCGTCTTCCGCTCTCCGTAGCGCTGTGGAGATGCGTATACATCACGTAGCTGAGTTTTCAGCCCCAGTCGAGTGTGTGCTAATTTCTAATTTCTAATTTTTAACCGGTTATGTTTCAGTGCGTGGTGTCTTCAGAGTTAAACGAAAGTCATTATAGTTACGATATTAAAATAAAATAACGTCGTCCTAATTTGAACAAAAGTAATTTATCAACTGTCTTAAATGTTAATTGCGGTTTATTGTGGTTGCGATATTTAAATAAATTAACAGAAAAACAATAAAAACAATCACCGCCGACAATCGAATGTGTTTTGATCTGTTTTCCTTCCTTCTGGACTTACAGCGTTTTGGTTTTCTTTTGTTGCCTCTTCCGTGTAACCGCTTAGTGAACAAATTGGTGGTAGAACTCTCGCCCATGCTGGCGTCGCGACCATCTTCCCCACAGGTCTTTTAACAAATGAGCATGTACAAGACGTTTGTGTTTGTTTATCCAAAGTTTAAATATACTTCCCTTTTTTTTTATGGCAAAACAGCACTACACATGTTCGACAGAATAGAAAATCGAGCAGTGAAGATCCATTCTGTTATTAGAACACAGGTAGATTGTATTCAGTCTGCTCTTGCTCTACAAATATTAGCATAACCCTTGCAAAAGTGCGCTGTTCATTCTCACACCTTAAGTCTCAGAGTAGAATTTTAGACTCAAGGTGATCAACATAAGAAATCGTCCTTCAGTCAAGCTATTTTAACTTGCTACTCAGCCATCTGTGCGATTACAATCATCAGGCATTTAAGACCAATGTGCGTCGAGGCTTCCTTTACTACCCTTTCCCATTTCTTCCGCCCAAAATGTGCTTTGACTTTTAAGGGTAGTCCTTACCCGTTTTGTTCAGGTTTATTGTAAAAAAAAAATCTCAACATCATGCCCCTTTATTTCTTCTGCTCTAAAGACTAAAATTATAAAGCTAGTAACTGTCGCTCTACCGACATACACTATATGAATGAATGAATGAATGAATGAAGTGAGGACAGAGCCCTCAGTTTATTTCGGTTAGTACAAGTGGTATAAAATATAGGTATACAAATAAAAAAGAGAAATCTTTGCACATAACACATTTGGTTTTTGTAATGTAGATAGCAAAATTGGCAAAAAACCCATCCGATTCGACACAGTATTTAAAAAATATGTAATAATACAAGGGCAGTTTGATAGGTCAGTGACTTTTTGATTAAAAGATTTTTTCAAACCATTCCGTCCAAATAACAGGTTTCCTCAAGGCCCTCAAAATAGGCGTTAGCTTCTGCGATGAATTCTTCATTCGACCCAAACTCCTACCGCCTTCTCTTAGTCCCAGGGAGCTAAATCTGGAAAATATGCTGGATAGGGTAGCAGTTCGTAGCCCAATCTATCGATGTGGCTTGTTTACGCTTAATCAGCACACAAAATTCACTTTTTCCCATTTTCGTTAAAATTCACGAGAAAGCCTACTTTCAGTGGCTGTCAAACAGAAATGACGCAACTTGCTCAAAGTTTGACAGTAGTCTATTTATAAATGGCAGTTGACTGAGCAGTGTTGCATTTAAAGTTACTGGGCGGGAAAAAAAGTCACTGACTTTATCAAACTGCCCTCGTAATCAATATACATAGATCTGCATTTGCCTAAAACCTCAGACATATAAATACATCACAAATATATTTTAAATCATCAAAAACTGATATAACAAACAGCACAACTCATATCTTCAAGTAAGACACCGTATCAGCTAGTAGTTTCTCCACGAATGCTACACCAGTGGGTAGGGAGTGTATCTGGCTATTGAATTGTGAAAGAGGCGGTGACTTTATGGATTTGATTGATAATTTTTTGATATTCTGCACCTCAATTAAAACCTCGATGCACTGGACATCATCCGCACCATCCACGTACCGCGCACATTTTCTTATGTACGGAAAAGCTCTTGAATCCCTAAAGAAAGCAAGAAAGCAAGATTATTACCACACATGCATAATACATTATTACAAACATTACTTTATTAAGGAAGCCGGCGATATTAAGATATGTTTCCATAGATTCTTGCACATCTTATTGACATCTTGAACAATGTTTTCAATCCGTCCGAGAAATGTAAGAAGCTCTTCAACCCTCGGGCAAAGGCTTTTTAGATCAATTGGTATTTCCAGCAAAAGATGGTAATTCAACAAATGTTCGAATGGTGACCATTCCCTTCCTGCGTTGGGCATAAATAATTGGTTTTAAAATGTGAATTAAAATGATTGCAATAAGATTAAGATAGTGAAGAAGAGCATTAAAACGACGGGTACTTACTGTGACGCTCGTTAGACGTTACTCTGATATCTGTGATTGTTACATCGTAACCTTTTGGATCGTCTGGTGTTAAATAGATTGAAATGGCTAGAGTTCGCGCTATTCCATGCGTAAACCGCAATATATTTCCATGCAAAAGTAGTTCGTTTAAAATCCAATTTGATTTAAAGCTAAAAAAAAAAACAAAATTTCAGAATATATTTATTAGATTGTTATTAAAATTATAGTAGGGATCGTCCATATCCTACGTAACACCCGTAGGTGATACGTCTCAGTGGGCAAATTAGAAGGAAAATTGCGAAATGCACGTAGCGCATGTAGGTATGTGTACGTACATTCTTTTTTTTTTCATTTTATGGACATTTAATATTTTTTTATTTCTCTGTCTTGTTAGACAAAAAATATTTATATTCGAACTTATTGAAATCAGTACCAGAAAGGCGTTGAATGAAACACATCGATCGGCGCCCGCCAACAAAAAAAATATTAAAAGTATAGTTCGCCTACACAACACACGCGAATTATGGTTTTATGTACTCACCGACACCAGAGTCACGACACGAAAGGAAACGGCGACCAAATCTTCCCTTTTTTTCCTTTTTTTTTTTTTTTAGTTTTCTCTTTTTGTTGTTTTCACCAAAACTCAAGAAATCAAAACTCAAAGTCACTCATTAGTTTTCACCCACTTTTATTTTTCTTTTTTCTTCATTTAATTACAATATCTCTTCTAATTCCTTTAGAGAGTTTTCTTCTGTCTTTGCTTCTTAATTCTACCTTAGAAACTTAACAAAAACTGTTCTTCACATTGAATACTTTCTTAACACAATTTGTTAACGTCTCATTTTATATTTTACAATTTCCTCCAAGCGGGGGTTCGTTAAACACTTTATTTGTTTTTCCGTTTAATATTATCCACAAACTGCTTCTTTTATTCTATTTCATAGTTCTCTCCAGGTGGAGGTTCGCATAACACTTTATCTGTCTTTATACTTAATTTCTTTTACAAACTATTACTTTCACTTTACTTTACAATTTATCTTTATTAGTTTAAATGATCCCGGAATTGCACAGACATTCTCCACTCCGCGACACACCTTTGTTTCTTTTACTCTCTGCCCATCCACCTCGTAACAGATTCACTACCAGACTCCCTGGACAACAACAGACTGCTTCCTAACTTGCTTTCAACTCTTCTCGACACCTCGGGGTCAACACCTCCCGATTACGATAATGCAATTTCATTTCGCAACGATCTAATTTCCGATTTTCGATTTCAATTCGCAATTGCTTTGCACTGTGGTGTCAGCCAATATTTCAACGAGGTCAACGTTTTTCGACACCTGAAGAAGCGGTTGCTGCATTCAGAATGCATGTGTTGGAGATACCTCAATCAGAGTGGCAAAAGTGCTTCGACAATTGGTTCAAACGCATGCAAAAGTGTATAGATCTTCATGGGGAATATTTTGAAAAACAATGAAGTGATTTTCGATGATCAATATTTGTTTTTGTTCTCTAATCCCGAAACATAAGAGGCTACCCTCGTATACGCCTTGTAAATAGTGGCCAGGTTGGATGGAGTGAAGTATCTTTTGCATCACTTAAGGATCCCCATACATTTGGCTGCACTTTTTGCAGCTTCAAATATGTGCTCATTCTAATTAACCCTTATGTCAATGACCGGGTACCCATTTCGATTTTTTAAAATGTCAATTTGAAAGTAAAAACAAAATTTTTTTTCATTGAAATTTCGTAATTATCATTCAGAAACGTTTGAATGGAGATGGTCTAAGGCATGGGACCGAAATTCGTCTACTAGGCCGAGCAATCGTGAAATTGCGACGAAATGATTACTGTCGGTAAAGTTGGTCATTGACATAAGGGTTAAGGGTCGAATTAATTCGAGTGCCGAGTATTGATAGTTCCTTGGCTTCGTCGATAAAGTGCCGTCCATAGACAGTATATTTACTTTGGGGCTCGCCTTTGACGACAAGAGGCAGCACTGATTTTTTTGGGCATTGAATTCTACTCGGTTAGATAATCCACATTGATATATCTTGTTGAGGTCTGAATTCAATGTATCAAACATAAGTTGCTGGTTGGTAGTGACGTTCGAAGAGTTTGGACGGGAGTGTTCGTATGAGTATGAGAAATTCAACGTGCTGTCATTAGCAAACGAGTGAATTGGGTTGTGGGTAATTGACAAGAGTATCGAACCCTGGGGAACACCTGCATTAATTTGATGGGAGACATATTTGACACCATCGATAACCACTTGAATTGAACGGCCAGAAAGATAGTCTCTTATCCATTGGATCAGGGAATTGTCCACTCCATATGAACACAATATTGACAAAAGGGCTGGGTGCCAAACTCTGTCGAAGGCTTTTGAAATATCCAATGCGACTACCTTGATTTCACCGAGGTAGTGGATGGAATGGCTCCACTTTTCGATAAGGTACGCCATCAGATCTCCTATGGACCTGTTGCTACGAAAGCTATATTGGCGGTCATTGAGGTCATTTGATTCCACATATTTCGAAAGTTGCCGGTTGATAAGGGATTTCATTACCTTGGAGAGAATAGAAGTTAGTGCTATGGGTAGATAAGAAGAAAGTGATGATTTGTCACCCTTTTTGGGAATTGGCTGAATGTTCGCTGACTTCCATATATTTGGGAAACGGCCAGTAGAATAAGACAAATGGAAGATTTTCCGCAGTGGTTTACCGAGTGAAGAGGAAATCCCTACAAGAGGATTGGGGAATGCCATCCGGACCAGCGGATTTGTGTGCGTTTAGTTCCTTGAGTGCCCGGGCAACAGTACGCGTTCGGAAGCGAATCTGGCCCATGGTGTTCTGCGTATGCTTAAGTTGGGCCGAAACTGATGTGGTATCAGGCAGCGTTGAGTTGGCTGCAAAATGTGCAACAAATAGATTCGCTTTCTCTATTGCACTGATGACTGGTCTCTCACCGACTATTAGCGAAGGAATGGAAGAGGAGACCGAGTTTCGGATGTTCTTCACGAATGCCCAGAAGTTTCTACTATCTGTGGGAGAGTAGTATAGTTGTCTCACTCTCTGGTCATGCAAGAACTTGACGCGTTGAATATACGCATTGTAGTCATTTCTAGCTCTCTTAAATCTTTTCCGGTTTTTCTCAGTATTGTTTGATTTATACAACCGGAAGCTCAACTCTATAACCTTAATAGCTTCTCTGCACCCAGAATCGAACCACATATTTCTCTTGGGTTTGATACTCTTTACTCTGTGTGGAATAAAGGTTCGCATGCCAAACAGAATCGCATCTGTTAATGTGTCCGCTATAGGAGTCCACATCGTTATTGAGGAAAAATAAAGACCAATTTAACTTCCCAAAAAAGTCGTTCAGACCATCCCAGTTCGCTTTCTCATAGAACCATACTGTTTTTTTGGGAGTTTTCTCGTTTGCGTTGGTGTTAGTTAGAGGAAATTTAGCTGACACGACAGAGTGGTCTGAAGTGCCCAAGGGCGAAGAAACTTCAATTGTGTATTTGTTTGGGTGGGAGGTGAGAAACAGGCCCAGTGTGTTGGCGGAATGACAATCTATATCTGGTATCCGTGTTGGCTCATTGGCGGGTTGAGTTAAATTATTTGACTCAGCAAAGAGTTGAACATACTGACCTTCAGATATTGGGTGTCCGGAGTGGCCAAGCCACTGAGAGTTGTGCACATTTAAATAACCTGCAATGACGATTTCAGTGTGGGGATATAGGATCAAGATCCTATCGATAGAATCAGACAGAGCTTCAAATTTGTTAAATGATGCGTTTCTATCCAAGTTTGGGCTTCTGTAAAGGAAGCAGTAATGTATGATAGGTTTACGAACGTAAAGTTTTAGCTACGAGAAACTAAATTCCGGATTGGAGGAGAGCCAATATTGTGGCAGAAGCTGATAAGCAATATCACTTCGTTTGTATGTGGCTAGACCACGATGTGGAAAGAACAAAGGCACTAAGTTATAACCGGTTATAGTAAAATAAACAATATCTGCATAAGTTATTACCTGAGTCTCGGTAAGTGCAAGGATTGCTGGTTTCTGGTTACAATCGTGGCCAGACACAGAGGAGAAGTTGCATCTTATGCCACGAATGTAAAGAGATTTGTTCTTTTAAGGACACGGGGATATCTTCTCATCTCATAACAGCAGTGTACAGCTAGTATCTTCTATGTGCAAATATCTGCATCTGCATATCTGCATAAATGAATAAACTTTACTTTTCATATGCAAAGGAAACTTTTTGATAGCAAAATGGAAAAAGAGCAAAAAAATAAAAAAATTAGGAAAATGTTTTGGCATGGAAAGGGCGCGAATCAGCAAAATGATTCGGGTATATTTTTTCATGTAACACTTTGACTTTAATGTTACAGACAGATAAAGAATTAGTTGACAACAAGCAGGGGAATGTTTCACAGCTCAGGCAACGACGGAGATTTTAAACACCAATTTATGGGCGATTTGAATTGAACGGTGTCAGACTTCTTCCTCTTCTTATTTCAAAAAACCTAACGTTTACCTCAAGCAACCACAAACCTTGCAAGCCTTGAAAGCCAATATTGTAGAAAAAATCACCAATTTGGAGCCAGATATTTTCAAAACTGACATCAACTCAAGAAGTGCTCACCTTTTCAACTTAATGTTATCAATTTTACTCCTTAAAATAAACTTTCCATGAAAACAGAGTCTATTTTTGTATTTCTAACAAAATGGCAACCGATTCCCATTATGACATTATTGTAGCCCCACCCTTGTTTGAAGATTAAGAAACTTAATTTTTTAAATATTAGAATATAACTCACCTCTTCCACATCTTTTCCAATCGATAACGAAAAGGTGTCACATTTTTTCGTTTCCTCAGCATAAGTTGTTCAGCAGCTCTGTAAAAGAGAATTGTAAGAAAATTAAACTTCATTTTTTATCGTTGATAGTAATATACTAATGGCATTGTTAAAGCAATGCCGAAAATCGCTCTCCTCCCCGAACATCATAACCACAGGCACCAAATACGCAGCAAACCTAGAGTGACCGAAATCCCGACATGGGATTTCAAAAACCAAAAATCACTCATGCCTCACCTTAGCCGTAATTCATCTCCTCATATCCAATCGAATCATACATCAGACCTTCCCATCTCACCACACTCCCCTAAAAATCATTGCAATGATCATCACTAGCAACACCACCAGCCTCAACAAAAGCCATCAAATAATATTCGACAAAACATGCAAAGTCTATAAAGGAGAAAGAAAAATGGAAATCAGGAGTTGGAATGTGAGCGGATAGTAAGAGTGCGGGCGGCGGGTGGGGTGGGATCAGGGGCGGAAGAGAGAAGATGAAGTCTGGGAGCAGGAGAGGTGAGACTGAAATCGAAGGAGGAAGGGTACGAATTTGCTCTTGGCAGCATTCATGAAAGGGGTTCGGTAGTGCCGTAAGAAGTGTGGGGGGCGGGCAGATAGAAGAGATGCGGGTTTCATGGGTTACGGGGGTGAATGGTGGAGGAGAGCAAGCTTGGGCAGTTGACTGAACCAGTGAGAAGACGATGGATGAAAAGGATGTCAGCGTGACGTCTGCGCTCTTCAAGTATTCATTCATCATCGGCACTACAACCGGGAACCGGTCTTGGCCTTATTTAGCAAGTCCTGAGGATTGTTAAATTTTCCATAACGATTTGTTTTTTCCGAACAAGGTCATTAGTCTTGCGCCAGAGGCTCCCCGACGGGGAATCGAACCCCGGTCTCCCGAGTGACAGGCGGGTATACTAACCACTATACTATCGAGGAGCCCTCTTCAAGTATGTTGAGGTCTATTAGATTGAGACAGCTTGTGTATGCGTGGAGAGCACGAGAGTTTTCCCAATTCAAGCCACGAAGGGCAAAACGCAAAAATCGACGTTGGACGTCCTGCGAATATGGGACGAGTAGTGAGGAGACCAGACCTTACTGGCGTACTCTAAAAGAGGGCGGACAAAGGCTATCTAGAGTGATCGGTAAACGTAGGGATTATAAAATTCTTTCGACCAGCGTTTCACGAATCCAAGGGCGGAGTTGGCCTTAAGGATAATGTCATCGATATGTGGGGTGAAGTTAAGCTCCCTATCACATAAGATACCAAGGTCGCGAATCGAGGGTGCAGATGATATCAGTTGGTTGAGTAAGAAATAGGAACGTGGCGAGAAAGGGGAACGTTTGCGGCAGAAGGTTATAGAGTGACATTTGACAAGGTTAAGTTCGAGGCAGTTGTTAACGCAGCAAATTGAGAAAGTGTCTAGATCCAATTGAAGAAGTGAGGGGTCGAGAGGAGAGCGTATCGATTTGTAGAGTTTAGTGTCGTCAGCGTAGAGAGAGATAGATGAGTAGTTGATCTTAGAATTAATGTCATTAATGGCAAGGATGAAGAGGAGGGGTCCCAGGTGACTGCCCCGGTCTAATTTGGGATTTATACAGGAGAAAAAGTTTTGCCGGAGTAAAATATTTGTTGGCTCTAAAAAGATAACTCACTTTTCCAGAGGAGGGCCTAGCGATGTTCGACACGTGTTTATGCCACGATACATTCCCACCGACCGTGACGCTGAGTAATTTTATACTTTCCCCAGATTCGAGGGCCTGGCTGATTCATCATCAGCTGTGGAACCGATGAATCACTTTTCTTTGTGAATGTTGTATAGTGTGTCTTCCCTGCATTGAAGTCGACGAGATTGGCCTTTCCCCACTGCAGGACGTTATCCAGATCCCGATTCAGAGAATCAGTCTGTCTACATCTCAGCTGGTGCAACGTTGGTGCACCAATCGGCCGATCACTCGAAAAAGAGGAAACGAGCGTACTATCATCCCCAAAACTGAACACTTTGTTATCCGTTGTTTCCAACTAATCATTTATATGAAGCAAAAACAAGGTTGGAGCTAAAATAGAACCTTGAGACACCCCAGAATTAACAGGATACAGATCCGAACACTCGCCGCCCACAAGAACCCGGATCGTCGCAAAGCTGCTGGGAAAGTCCATATGAACGAAGTTTGTCCAGCAATGCCCCATGCACACTTTGAACACTTTGTTATCCGTTGTTTCCAACAAATCATTTATGTAAAGCAAAACATTAACGTCACCGAATTGATGTTATAATAATGCTGGGGTCTCTTGGGCTGTGTAAATGACGCTGTCTTGTTGGAGCCAAATGTCGTTTAGGTCATGGGCTTTAATCCCAAGCATAAAACAGTCCGTTGCCATGGTGCAACAACGGACCCCGATCAAGGCTACAAGGTTGGAGCCAGAATAGAACCTTGAAGCACTCCGGAATTAACAGGATACAGATCCGAAGACTAGCAGTCAATAACAACCCATATTGATGGATTTTCGAGGAAGCTCGTCGTCCAGTCGTACAGCTACTGGGAAAGTTCCATTGAACAAAGCTTACAATGCCCCGTGGGAGACGTGGTCAAAAGCTTTGGAAATATCCAATGCGACCGGTCTTGACTCAACATGCCCCTCAATCGCAGATGTTCATATGTCGGTGATAAGTGTCAAAAGATCTCCCGTGAACCGCTTGCCACGGAATCCGTATTGACGCTCATTCGTCCGTTGCACTTCAAATATTTAATTAACTCGGCATTGATGACCTTTTCCATCACCTTAGATAACTTAAACAGTAATGCTATCGGACGGTAATTTTATAGGAGACACATTTCCCCCTTGTTTGGGATTGGCTGAACTCGAGCCACCTTCTAGGAGGTAGAAAATGTCCTTCGTGCATAATATAAGCGGAAGAACATGTCAAGAACCCGCGACAGTTTAGGAGCACAATTCTTAAGGACTACTGCTGGTCCAGGCAGATTCCCTTCTTACACTTCAGTCCATGTAGAATGCGCTGAATAGTAGCCGGGCGGAACTCACATCTCGCATCTCGCATCGAAAACCGTACCGGCGCGATCACAGATGGTTCCAAAAGACCGGCATCGAGGTTTGAATTCGCGGAAAATAAATTCGCGAACACATTAGCTTTATCCTTTGAATTCGTGACTAACGTCCCGCTGTCCGTCACCAACGGAGGGAAAGAGGAGGATGCGAAGTTACCGCTGATAGCTTTTGCCATTGACCAGAAGGAGCGCGAACCAGTTGGGCACCGAAGGAACTTATTGATCACCCTGTCGTTGTGAGCCTTCTTCGCGGTATCAATCTCCTGGTTGCACGCGTTTCTGATTCTAACAAAATTCGCTCTGTTAACATCGGTGGGATCGGAACGCAATTACTTACAAGCTCTATTTTTTGCCGCTGTAATCAGCTCGCATTTTTTATCAAACCAAGGTTTAACTGACGAATTTCGTTTGATGGAATGGGGAATATACATCTATAGCGTTTGAAATAATAGTGAAGAAGAACGTGTGATTCGAACTGACGGTATGACAGTTTGAATCACAAAAAAAATTGAACCTAAGCGTTACCCATCAGGCTACTGGCCGATTTTTGAATTTCGACTATACTCCACTGATGTGAATTGTTATGTTATCGCTAAGGTATACGGCTCTGATGTATTTTCTTATTCGATTTTTCGTTCGGTGCTCTTCACTATTTTGCTTGTGAATTGTGTGTGTATCTGTTAGAGTCGCCAGACATCTCCAAAGGATGCGAAGAAATCTCGCAAATCGTCCCAGTTAGCAGCCCCATACTTCCATACATGGCGAAGCTGCCTAGGCCGGTTATTCGCTTGATATGCAAGTGCTTGCGCGACAGATACCAAGCAGTGATCTGAGTTTCCCAATGGCGCAGAAACCTCTACGGTATAAATACTCGGTTCGGATATCAAAAATAGATTCAGGGTGTTCACACAATCGCCTCGGGCATCCGGCACTCGCGTTGGCTCCCCCACGAGTTGAGTCAAATTGTGGCTTACAGCAAACATCTCCGCCAGCCTCATCGGTTCTGTTAGAATGTAACAACCAGCCGGAATTGTGCACATTAAAATCGCCATGGACAACAATTTCAGAAGTTGGGTGGTTGATCTGTATCCAGTCGATGGTATGTGAAAGATGCTCGAAAAATGTCGCCGGTCGGTCGTCATTCGGGGAGCGGTAAAGACAACAAAGAAATTTAACGGAATTCCTCACCACGACCCTCAACCATATGATGTCCATATTATTGGGTTCTAACGCCTCCATCCTCTGGCAAGCCAGCTCGGACCGCGCGAAGACGCAGACTCCACCCTTAAAACGGAATCTCGAATATAAGTCGTATCCTGAGCAACGAAGATATGTCAAATCAGTTAATGAATCGACCTGGGTGTCAGTTAGGGCAAAGATATCCGGTTTCGTTGTTTGCAAATATTGGTGGACGGCGTTTACATTCGTATTGGTGAAACCGATGCCCCTGATGTTACAAAATGCCGCCACCAGTCGAGCGTAGGCAGAGCCTCGAGAGCGAACCCGGTTATGTGATGACGAACCTCTTAAAGTTCCATTATTTATCATAATATCTGCATGATGTTCCCCCGACATAGTCCCCCCCGGAGATCCGAATGGGAGACTAGTTTACCTCCGGAATTCTTTATATCAGAAGGTACCATCATGACTTATCTCCGTGTCAGTCCGGGCCATCAGCCACACATCTGAAACACCGTCGAAGATTTCTCTCGGCGATATCGCGGAATGTACAGCGTGACGGGGTGGTATCTCACCTTGGGACCGACTATCATCTAGCCAACCTTTTCTCGAACCGGTCCATCAGCCAAGCTCCGAAAGATGGGCAGGGATTTCTCCCGACCATTTCACGGGGCCTAAAGCTTGACGGGGTGGTATTTCACCGGGCGCACAGGGCGTTGGGACCCCGGCTACCACGCGCCACATACAACTTATTACTACTACTACATTAAATACATCTTACAATAGCTGACTTACCTGTTTTTCTCCTTGTGAAAAGATGTTATTATATTATCATAAAATTCCGTGATATTCGATATAATACTTTGTGGCTCTTCATGTATACTGAACCTACTGCATTCGTGGACATCTTTCATGAATGATCGGACAGTTTCTGAGAGCTTCGGCTTTTTACTAAACTCCGCAAGTTCCCTTATATCGAATGGGGCAAACGTCGACGACTCTTTGTCTGCATCGCTAGCTGCTGTTACGTCGGCTTCTTCAGATTTGTTCGTTTCGGTTGCATCCTGTCTATTATCTGCGCACGACGAATGATCAACTGATTTGAGCGTTGTATTTGTATTATCAAGTGAAGCGATATCGATTAAGCTAAGGCGAGTATCTTCAATACGATCCTCCAATGAAATATCTCGGTTTAGATAACTTTGTTTAAAAGCAGCAAAACTCTTTTCTAAAGTTTCATCTAAGAAAGTTCTATTCAGCAAAATCCGACTATAATTACTCTCACATTCGGCATCTACGGTACTCGTGTTTTCAATCTGTTGAATGCCAGAAATATTTATTTTCTTGAAACTATCAAGCTGTTTAAATAAGTGATTATCGAATTTTAAGTTCTCATTGAAACGTTGGACTTTGCGTGGGATATCTGGTGTACTTATTTCCTCGATTTCGTTAGAATCCCGGACGTGATTCAACTTCTGGCCATTACTTGGGGATGTTGTTTTTTCTATGGAAGGAATTGGGAGGTTTTCGTTTGATATTTGCTCACTGGGTAATTGTGAAATACTGGATTTGACTTTTGAAGCAATACTTTTGTTTCTGGTTTTTGACAAATTTGAAGTAACGTTCAGAGCGCGGTGATTGTCGGTGGTGACCCCAGCTTGGGGAAATTGTTTGGTTTTATTGAAGTTATTGCTAGTGTCTTCGTCCTCGTCAAAGCGAAGAGATTTTCGAGATCTCGAAGATAATGAATACGGGGATAAATCAGCACCTGAATCATCCAAATCCACAGCCTCATTTGGTAGATGACGTCTTGGCTGTAGGAACGTTATATCTTTTTGGTGGTGATTTGAGTTTAATTGAATAGGAGATTCTTCCATGTCTGAATTGCAATAAATAGTACGACGCTTGGCAGGCTTTTGCTGTGACTGAATTGTCTTCTCTTGATCATGGGAATTCCTCGAATCACTGATTTCATTTGGGGGTAACATTTGTTTACGTTTTGATTTAAGATGGACTGGTGAAAGTTCTTGGACGTTTTCCTTATCAATAGATTCGTTATAGTAGAGTGTATGACGTTTCATTTTACTTGGCTCCTCACTAGGGACAGATTGTGTAAGGCCATCGCTTACTTTTGGTAATATATCGCTGGATATTGCTTTTCTTTCGAATGATTGATAAGGGTCCGAAGACCGTTTGATTGGTTTCGAATTAAGCCGTATATCGGATTTTAGAATATGATCACGATTTACGACTACCCTGGATTTTGATTTATCGAACAGCATTGATTCATTTAACTTTTCGTTACCAATTTTCGTTGTATTCGATGATAATTTGGATCTTTTACGCGGAAGATCAGTGTTGCCAGCATCTGAGGAAATCGATTTTAATTGGTTGACGTCGTTCACCTCCTCACACTTTATTTTAGTTGGTGCTATCGTTTGTTCCATGTCTAAGTTTGTGTAGAGAGTATGACGGGATTTTAAATTGGTTTTCGTTTGAGGGCTGTCTCTACTCTCTAAACGATCAGCGACATCCATTTGTTCATGTTCAAAACACTCTGATTTCTCGATATTCTTGAAACTCTGATTATATGTGGAGAAGTCAGAGTTCAATCTGAACTCGTGATGAGTTTTGTCTGTGTTTAAAGGGAATTTCTGCAATTCCGAGGCAGTTTTATCGTGATATGTGTAGGAAGCAGCATGGTCTATAGATTTACCATCTTCTCTAGCTTGAGAAAGTCCAAATTTTTGAATTCCCTTGTTTTTGTCGACATGAAGAGCTCCAGACGTTGAAGCTTTCCTAGTATTCTGATCTTCGACAGATGTAATTTCTGTATATTTTCCAGATCTAATGTGAGCAGTCTCTCTACGTGTGTCTCCCTGAATAATATTATATGCTGATTGATCCTTGCTTTTACCCATATTTTGAGGACGCTCAGATTCAACTAATGATTCTTTTAAATGTTGACTTCCCATTGTCATTTGCTGAAATATGTTTGTCTGAATCGATTCAGTTTCATGTCCAGCATTTTTGGTTCCACTTAAGATGGCGCTCATTATAGGATAATCATTAGGGGCAGTCTCGTCCATATCTGCATTACAGTACAATGTATGCCGTCCTGCCGGCTTGGATTTGGTTTGTCGGCTTTTCGGATACTCGTCGACGTCCATTAAGTTAGATCTTCCGCTTTGAATAGTTCCATCAGTTTGAGGAAGCGGATCAGTTGGCGCAGCGCATACTACCTCTGTTTTGCTTTCATCAATATTTTCATTCAAGAAAACTGTGCGTCTAGCTGCACTCTGGTAATTTTCTGTCCTGGGTACGCCATCACCGATTGCTGTGATTTTCCATTTAGACTGTTCTTGAACTGGTGAGTCAGATTCCATATTTTCCGAAACTATATTCTTACTAGAAGTCAGTGACACAACACGCTTTACACCTTGCTTACAGTCTTCCGGTTCATTTTTGGTCTCCGTTTTGTCAATGATAATCTGAATAGATTTAGATGTACGTTCTGGGACCGATATATCCTGATTGTCAGACTTTGTATATTGCATTGTGGTTGGGTGTTCAACTTTATTGATGATGGAGAATCTATTTAGGATCTCTTTTGATTTTAACTGTTTAGTTTTATTGAGTGTCGCATCACCTATAGAATTTGGTGTGAATGTTTGTTCCATAGACAAGTTATCAATTTGAGTATGATGTGATATTGGCTTGTGTAGAGCTTCTGCATGCTTCCGATCTGCCACGAGCTCGACGACATCCATTGTTTTGATGTTTTCTATGTCTTTATCAAAACTTTTAAAACGATAATTCTGAGTAGACGGATATGGTTTATTTTTCGACAGATCGTGAACACTCTTCCCGATCGCTTTAGATGTGTCAGGATCAATGCACATCTCACTTTTCCCCCTTTCCTGTTGACGTACACCAGTGATCAATGCATCATGAGTTAATGTTTCCTCCATACATCGATGTTCTGCTATTGTGTTTTGGGCTTTCGTGTTTTCTTTCCCGCCAGGATTAGTAATATCTGCTGTTACATCTATATCTTGCAACATCAACTTGGTTTTGTTTACGTCCTGGGCAATTATTCGGTGGAGTGTCGCATTATGCTTCCTGTCAGGATTAGTAATATCCAGAGTTGCATCTCTATCATCCAACATGAACTTTGTTTTGTTTATGTCCTGGGTAATTGTTCGGTAGAGCGGGACATTATGTTTTGCATTGGCGTTGGTAACATCCTTATGGAACATAGACCTAGTTTCATTTATATCCTGAACTTTATCTACTGAATCGGTTTCTAGGACTGTTTCGTCAATATCTGTGTTACAGTAAAGAGTACGACGTTTTATCGACTTTCCTGTGCGCTGGAGTTCTTGGGTGTGGTCATCCAATATTAATTCCAATCCATCGTTTTTTACTAGTTCTCGTTTACCATCTCTTGAATTACAAACGATTTCTTGGACATTGTCGACTCCATGTGCACTTTCATTCTGGATGCTTTCGTTAAAGAAACATGTGCGACGAACCTCTCTTGAAGATATTTGGTTTTCTTTCGACTTTTCAGTGCCAGCGTCAGTCTTTTTGAATTGTTGATGTACTGGTGAATCGATTTCCATTCTTTCCAATTCCATTTCTTTATACGACGACAGAGTAGTTATCTGTGGGTTATAATACATATTCGCCTCCTTAAGTTTCGAATCACTTTGAATATCTGGCAACAAGCCTTTTAATGTTTTACCACCTTCCGTGGGGTGTTCACCGACATAGTCCCGGCTTACACTATTTAATCCTTGTTGACATATACTCGGGTTATTACTAGCACTACATCTTTCTTTAAGTGCTAGCAGACGCCGCTCATCGATTACCATTTGTTTAGTCTCATTCATTTGCATAGCCGGATGTGGTTCAGTTGGAGTATCAAAATCATCTTTAACTGGATCAGTAAAGTAATCTTCCAGAGCACTACTAGTACTACATTTTTCTTTAAGTGCTAGCAGACGCCGCTCATCGATCACCATTTGTTTAGTCTCATTCATTTGCATAGCCGGATGTGGTCCAGTTGGAGTACCAAAATCGTCTTTAACTGGATCAGTTAGGTAATCTTCCAGAGCACTATCAGTACCAATATTTGTTTCATCCATATCCGCTACCAAGTGCAGGGTCTGCCGCTTTGTTGACTTGTATTTGGATTGAACATCTTCCATGGATTGAGTTCCGCCCACATCAGGAATGGCATCACTTTTGTTTGGCAAAGTAAGTTGGGCAACGGAAAATCCTTGGGTAAGATCTTCCTCTACATTTTGATCATAAAAAATAGTCCGACGTAACGGCTTCGATGATGTTCGAGGATGATTCTTCATCTGACCAGTGTCTTCTATGGTCATGGTTATGGTATCTAAATGTGAGTGAGATGTTTCCATATCAGCGGTTTCTGATTCTTGACACATTGCTTTCAACTTTGAAGAATAGTGTGTGACCGTTCTATCATCCTCTATATCAATTTCTGACAATTTTTCCTGCTGGATATGTAAATTAGATTTATTTATAGTTTGGAGTGATGATTCATCTAAATCCTGGTTATCAATAATAGTTCGTTGCACAGTACGATCATGTCGGATACGATTACCTACTTCGTCGACGAAGCACGTTTCTTCAAAAATCGAATTTTTGGTTTCCATTCGTGGTATGTTTTCTAGTGGCCTATTCATTGCAAGCGTTTCATCCACATCAGTGCTGCAGTAAAACGTACCATGAGTTTTCGGAGGACATTTTTCGTGAAGATTGGTTTCGTTGAATTCGCTGTCATCAGTATCCATTGATTCCGTGAATAACTTCAATGACAATTTCGACAAATCCTTTAAAGTTTCGGGCTTATGATGTGGAGTCATAGTAAGGTCTGCCGCTTCATCATCCTCGACATCTTCATTACAGTAAACAGTCCGTCTGGTAGGTTTCTGAGCCTCCTGAATCTTCTGAATATAATGAGTAGAATTTTCTAAAACAGGCGTTTGCGATTTATAAAGACTATCTTCGAAAATAGGTATTTGACACTTTGATGCGTTTTCAGAACTGCTTTGGAAAATGATCGTTTGACAGTGCGCCTGTGGTAATTTCATATCTTGATACTCGAATGAAGATGGTTCTATGTCTACGTTTGAATAATGCTGCCGCACTGCAAGCCTCTTTATGTTAGATGTGTCAACACGTTCATCAAGAGTTTGCATATTAAGGGGAATTTTACTTCCAGATATCGATATTTCCATATCTCTGGTATCATTCCGAGCTCCCCCGCGTTTTGATTTCATCCAAGGCGGTTCAATATTTTCTATGTTAGCCTTCAATTCGATTGAATCATCTTGAGAGATTGGTTTGATATTTTCATTTCTCGTTATGGTCCTGTTTATCTTAAAAATGTCACCTCTAAGGGTCTCTTCCATTCGCATATTAGAGTATCGGGTTTCATTGGAGATCATAGAATGCTTTGGAAGCGATTGTATATGGTCATCGATATCCATCGATTCAGGCTCAGAATTTATACTTAATTTTGATGTTAAACCACGTTTTTCTATATTAGTCGCATGGACACTTTGTATCTGTTCTTCATCAATGTTTTCATTACATATTGTAGTGCGACAGGACAATTTGGAGTGTGGTTCGACTTTCGGCTGTCCCTGCAAAATGTCGTAGGATTCTTCCATCATGTCATCGAACGTAACCTCCAATCCCGGATTGTTTTCGTTTTGGTAACTCCTACTTTCATCTACTTTCATTTCAGAATTTAAATTTAAACATGGCTTAATTAAATTTCCCAGGGTAGAGCACTTATCGGGTTTCATATATTGATTAATGCGGGCGCTCCTCCTTAGTTTCTTTTCTGGCTTCTCATGAACACTAATCGATTCCATTCGATCTATGTAGGGAATGGAATAAAGAACACCAATTTAAAATGGATTAAACTGAAGGCAAATCGAAATTTAAAAAAATAATTTTTAAGGGAAAAGATTTAAAAAAAAAAATGTGTAGACTTGTGGCGTTTCTAGCAGATACACCCGACCAATAGTGAAGAATAACACCCCCAAAAGCACATCCATTAAAGACGTATACCATAGCAATAATATAGCATTTCCACATCAGTCGAATGTACTTGAGTTTAGAAATCGAATTCGTACACGGTGCAGTGGCCTGATGCGTTGAATTTTGGTTCTATCTTTTAGTGATCCTAACCGTGATAGAGTCGGTTCGAATCACACGCTCTTCACTATCGCCGGAAACGCTATAGACTTATTATTGAAGCCACAAAAGTCACCACATCACACACGTTCTCTGAAGAACTAGCAAGCGCACCCCCACATATTGGTATAATTTAACAAATGATATCTCTGTACTAGACTTTTTTGGTATTTAATCATCTATGGTTGACTTTATTTAATAACAATCCAGTATTCTAACACTAATAAGGTATTTGCTTCGTTTAACCATTACAAAGTGCTTATCCTATCATTGTTATATTGATTCCTAAACATTTTTGCCACTAGTTTATTGTGCACAATTAATTTGTGGCGGTTCTACGAACCACACAAACCACTATAGGTCGAGATGTCGTCGTTCCACCAAGGAACATACTCACACGTGTCCCCATAGTCCTCCTTTCCACCTGAAAAAAGGTAACATTCCTCCTGGAGTCAACAACCCCACTGTAACACCTCGCTTTACAACCCCTCTTAAATAATCTAACAATCATTTTGCATACAATGCAATACACGCCTTTCCCACAGGC
This sequence comes from Microdon myrmicae, assembly GCA_963931805.1. Classification (NCBI taxonomy): domain Eukaryota; kingdom Metazoa; phylum Arthropoda; class Insecta; order Diptera; family Syrphidae; genus Microdon; species Microdon myrmicae. The sequence continues at coordinate 87,488,898 of OZ007499.1, read as the reverse complement.
AATTAAAACTCTCAAACAATCTAACAATCATTTTGCATACAATGCAATACACGCCTTTCCCAAAGGCAATTAAAATTCGCATATGATCACTCATCCATTCAGAAGCAAAGCCTTTTCCACGGGCAATTAATTCATATCGCATACGTTGCGATAATCACCCATTCATACCCACCTTCCAAACCCAAAACAATTATCATATATCAATCAAACACTTGACCCACTTCCCAAGACCATTCGCTAACTGCATTCTGCTTCGTATTTCAAAAACCAAGCGAGCACCTGTCCGCGGACCTGCACGGTCTCATATTTCAAATACATTTTTTTTTTGCCGGGAAACAAGTGTGATACAAGATATATGACACGAGCGGTGTTTTCAAAGGCTTCCGACTACGAAGTAATAGAGCGTCGGAAAAGTGCTGAGTTCGGCGAAATAGCGAACACAGCAGTGAGGCGCAATTAATCGTATGATACGATTTACACACGCGGGCAATGCCCTATAATTGGTTCTTCTTATGAAACCAATTAAGTAATTGCATGTGATTTAACTGGGGCAACCAAATGAGAACGATTATTGGGAAATACGAATGACTCAGACTAGGCAAAGTAGGTCACATATTCTGGTTGAGGAAAATGTATCGTCTGCATTTCCTCACCAATAACTTCGGTATATAAAGAGTGGTTACAGATGGGACTTTTGCAGTGTAATAACCAAACAAGAAGACTGCGGCCTTGCATAAGAACAGCGGGTATTCTTGTTTTTAAATAAATAAAAGAATAAAATTGTAAATCAAAAGTGTTCAGGGATGGATATTCCCAGTTTTAAAATAATATTATAGTGAAGAAGTGAACGTCTTGTTTAACTCATAATCCAAGTAAAAGGAAGCCAACCATCTGCAGAAGTCGCAGATAAGAGGGAAAAAACCTTGCTTAAATAATAATCCAAATAAAAGGAAGCCAGCCCACTCAAACAGGGTAAATAAACTCTCCAAGTAAGTAATAATAATCACGATAATAAAATATTAAATGCTAGTATCGGAAGTTACACTCTGATGTTACACCACGTATCCACATATACATGGACCACAAGTCCCGAACAATTTGCCTACGCCTGCACGGCGATCGAAGGGCATGACCCAGCACAGAAATTGTGTATCGATCCACCAACTGGATATACACAAACGGTTGGCACACCTGCGCCAGATGTCGACAAACATTACATCCCCGGCGATAAGCGAATTGCCGGAAAACCAATCCGTCGACCAAACCTTTGTCCCTGCCGCAATGCACTTCGCCTAAACAAAGGCCATTGCGAAGCAGCAGCAATAAACGAAAACGCTGTTCCCATAGGGCGAAATAAACATGACGATTACCATTATCCCAGGATCACCTAAAGTAAATCACACATTCGATTGTTTGCTTAAGCAACACAAGAAAAGTGTAAAAATGCGGATGATCACAGAATGATCTACAGCAATCAGACAATAACCTCCGCGTCTGTATGTGTCAGCGCGATCTTCCCTGGTGGAGAGATTCTCGATTGAGAGAAAGTCACCACCCAGGGAAAGCGAAAGGAGAGAAAGTCACCTCCTAGGAGAGAGAAAACTATGGGGTGAATAGGATCATCCCCAGAGAAAGTAACCACAGCCTAGATAGAGAACCCCGACGAGAAGGTATCCGCACCACCCAGGGAAAGCGAAAGGAGAGAAAGTCACCTCCTAGGAGAAAAAAAACTATGGGGTGAATAGGATCATCCCTAGAGAAAGTAACCACAGTCTAGATAGAGAACCCCGACGAGAAGGTATCCGCACAGGCATTAAACCGAAAAGAAACCTACCGACCCGAAGTCTCATAACTTTTAAATACGCAAGTAAGTCAATTGACCGAACTGCCACCGAAGGCAAATATCTATTCGGCGTTCAACGCTCCGCATTTCAACGCGCGCCAACCCGTGATCCGCGGAAGGACATCGGAATTGTGTTTTTCAGGTATAACGTTGTTCTCCCAAATAATTATATCAAGTGCGGACAGTCAAGTCTGAGACTGACAAGTTATCCTCATCGTGACATTTTTTGGTGCTCTATGCGGAAGTCATGATCGTGTGCGAAGTTCTGTTTACTACGGGAAGTGTGTGCTGTGTGTACAGATCACGTCGTAGTCACCAGTTATAGCGTTTGAAATAATAGTGAAGAAGAACGTGTGATTCGAACTGACGCTATGACAGTTTGAATCACCGAAAATTGAACCTAAACGTTACCCATCAGGCTACTGGCTGATTTTAGAATTTGATTTTTATACTCGACTATACTCCAGTGATGTGAATTGTTATGTTATCGCTATGGTATAGGGCTCTGATGTATTTTTTAATTCGATTTTCGTTCGGTGTTCTTCACTATTTTGCTTGTGAATTGTGTGTGTATCTGTTAGAGACGCCACAGCTTCACTTGTTTTAGCATTCTGATCAAGCCATCGTTATCGAGGATCTGTAGAGCCCCGACGTTGATGTGCTGAAGAAGTCACTGTTCATGCATTTGAGGATATTTCTGGATGACATTATTGAAATTGTCCACGTTCAGATCCTTATGTAGATCGTCATTACGTATGCACCAAGGAGCCGTGAAAATAATTCGATATTTGCGTTATTCTGAGATCATTGTATGATCATTGTGTTATTTTACAGCCCCAGAGTTGTATACCATAAGTCTATACTGGTTTCGGGAACTGTTGGTATAGTAGTATCTTGTTGTACGTTGACATGTGTTAGACCAACATAAAACGAAATGCACCCTTTATTCGATCAACTGTTTATTTACTCTTCGTATACGTGTACGCTTTCAAAGTGCTGCGATTACTCCCTTCTCAATACAATCAAGGGGCTATTTATAGCTCGTTGAGTTAACAGCTCGGCCAGCCTCACATTTTCGTGTCCTCACGATCAGCACCTTGATCGGCTTGACTGACATCCACGCCCTTATCAGCGATCAAAGCATCGTCGTTACCAGAATCGTCATTCGCGCCAAGGAGGCCTTCATCCGACAACTCTCACCACGACTTGAGCTTCTCCGCACACATTACGGTGCTCCGTTAAGCCGGTGCCTCATTAAGCCTCGTCTTGTACAGGGCGTACTTCAAGTTTCCATCCTCTGCATTCGATATACACAGTGTTACGCAATAGCTGGTACCCACCCCTGAAGTGTTCAAATATTCACTATTGTCCTGGTTCATAAATAATAGGGTTTGGGCACCTGTTCGTCGGGAGACTCTGGCTCTCTAGGTGCCGGGCAGTCCCGGCGGTTTTTGGATTTGATTTGAAGTCCGCATTTATTTTAATTCAAAATCAAATTATACATTTTTCTTTATGTAGGATTAAATGCATGTCCTATTTTACAATTATTTTTCAAACGTTAGCTTACCGACCCTTTGCAAGCACTCTAAATTATACATGTTGGTGATGCATCACGTCGACACGAATTCCCAGGAAAGGCAAGGCAAGTGCCAGCACTTCCTGGCGAACAACGATCAGCGACGCACCGATTCCAGTAAGCCACTAAGGAAAGCAGCACCCAGGAAACGAGCGAATGAGAAGAAGGCTGCGGGCCTATATAAGGCCACAATTTCTTCTTCAGTATAAAACTGAAGAAAGCACCCTTCCCAAGAGCATTCCCCTCTATAATAGAGGATTGCTGGACCCATCCCATAGGGTCTACTGCTAACACACCACTCACACACGCACGCATAGTACAAGACGGCATACACATATACACACACCGACCAAAGCGCAGAGTATCAGACGCCAAAGACGTGATCTGCGTTTACTACCGCACTCAAAATCCACCGGTCTTGTATGATTTCTTTCATCATCCATCCAAGTAATTAGAGAACACCTGAACTAACCTTGTCCACACTATCTTTAGATACCCCCCCCCCCCCCCCCCGCCCCCCCCTTTTTCAGATATCTTGAGACCGAGCCCAACATCTCCTTATGGATGTGGGTGATTCTAGTTATCGCAAGATGACCAAAAGCCAGAAACAATATGAAGGACACGTCTGTTCTTGTCTCCCTAAAGTCGCCCACTCGCCGACCCGTTTTTTTAAGAGCAGGGGAAGTTGCCACGGGAGCGCCGAGTTACAAAGAGACTTGACAGAGTAATAAAGATTAGTTGTAGCAGCGGTGTTTTATTTGGAGGATAAAAGAATCGTACTGGGCAAGACAATAACGCCCTTCGTCCGGAGCAGAGTCCGGCTCTGGAAGTAGGGTACGCTATCCAAATAAATCGTTTGGCCGGCCAGCGCCGGAATACAGTCCACACGAAGGGACGAAAGTTGAGACGTCGCCGTCCCAGAGCAATAACAGTTTTTGGTCCTTTGAATCGAATTTCGGCGATAAAGGAGGACGCCGATAACGAGATCGGCTAAAGTCAGGAGGACGCTGCCATCCCCTACAGGAGGACGGCCTGCTCAACCTGGAGTGGGCAGCAGACTAGATGCAAGCGCCATAAAAGAAGTCTCCTACACGGCTTGGAGGAAATTACGACGGACCCGTCGGAGCGCTCCCCAGAAGAATGGAATCAGTACACGTGACCGAGGCGAAGGCGAGTCACTCTGAACCCCACACCCCCGAGTGGGGGATCGACACAATGGGCCAAGGGGGAGACCAGAGGGCCAGGGGGGACAGGGCCCGAGGCACCCGTGCCAAGATCGAAGTGCGGCACGAAGCACGAATTATATATATGTCTTTTTAGTTATATATAAATTTTTTTAAATTACTACTTTAGTTTTTAAGTTAGTCTGTAAAGTATTATATTAACTTAAGCTTGGATTAAGCCTAATAAATAAATAAATAGCCTCGAGGGGCAGCTCACTGAGGTCATCGAGGAGGCCGATATAGAGGCAAAGTTGGAAGTCGCCAAGCGAGAGCTAGAAATCGCCGAGGCGAAGGTGAAAATGGCACGAGCGAGACTCGAATTAGTGGGAGCGAGTTCCGAGGACGAGACTAGTCAAAGCGAGGCTGCCGAAGATGTGTACCAGCGGGGCCTTTGCGATCCATGGGACAATCCAACGAAGCTCCCCCAGAGAAAGGCGAGAGGGGTTAACTCACGAAATCAGGTCACCGCGTCACGGAGAGGAAAGGCGCGACACCCAGGATCTGGCCCAAGCTATAGCCAGGCTCTCGCGAGCACCCACCGGAGCAATTACCTCGGGACAAATGATCGAGTTACCCAATTTCAACGGTGCCAGCGAGGAGTGGCTGGCTTTCATGATATCATTCGAAGATACGGCCGTCGGATTCACACACGCACAGAACTTGGCGTGTCTTCGGAGAGCTCTTCAGGGAAGAGCGAGAGAGGCTGTTAGAAGTCCCCTATTCATTGCCGAGGACCCACAAGAGGTAATGAACGGACTGCAGACTCGCTTTGGGAGACCGGGAGCGTTGGTGGAGCTAACGAAGTTAAAGGAACTGCTTCGAGTTACAGAGGACCCGAACGAGATTGGAGTCTTTGCCGGCCGGGAGACGAACTCTTGGTAAATTTTCCATGATTTATTTTTTCTGGGCAGGGTCATTAGTCTTGCGCCAGGGGCTCACCGACGGGGAATCGAACCCCGGTCTCCCGGGTGACAGGCGGGTATACTAACCACTATACTATCGAGGAGCCCATTTGACTATTATAGTTGGTAAAAATCCGACATGCCTCTGGATCGGTACAGAGGTATCTTTTGAAGATTTTCAGCTTCCTACCGAAAAAAAACGAGTGTACGCGAACAATGCTTTTAATATTTTTTTGTTGACTTGCGACGATCGATGTAGTTCGTTCAACGACTTGTCAGGTACTGCCAATGAAACATGTACATGTAAATGGTATGAGCAATTTATATACCAGTACAGTATGGAAAAAGGAAATATCCGTGCTCTAAACGCCTGTTTTCGCTTTTGTTTCATCTCTCAAATATTACCATACGCTTATCCATTCCGAATCTTAGCCTACATCACATTCCAAGAGGATATTGTATAGGACCATTGTAGAAAACAAGAGTTCCATGTTGGCTGAAGATGCAACTTTTTTGCTGTTTCCGACCACATATGTACGAAGCCAAAGACCAGCAAATCCGTTACGGATCATTTTATACGGCATTGTGCTTAGAATCAAAGTGTCTGAATGATTAAAAATCATTTGGTAAGAAGATGATTGGCGATGAGGGCCGCCGTAATATGCCTAAATGATCTGAAGAATTCTGTGTCCATACAATCCAAACCATTAAATACTGGCAATATATGACCGTGCTAAAACTAGCCGGAACACTTGCAGAAAATGGGTGAAAGAATGGAAAGATTATACAATGTATTAGCCACACTGCTCCCCAATGTTGGAGTACCGCGGTGGTGCATCAGGAAGTTAAATTCCACCGTCAATACTTTCATCGTAATGTAGGCAACGCGAATATAGGCGAGTGTTCCCTAGTAAAAGTCATAATTTATGGGAGTAATTTCGGCAAATAGGCTTTCATACTTCGGAGTTTGCAGCGCTCTCCAGGCGGTATTTGAAGATGTCATAAATATCATAGCCAAAAGGAAACTAATTGAAGCTTAAAAATCCGCTTCTTCACAAGAAATTGAAGCAACTGCCTTACAAGAAAGTCGTTTACGATTGCACCATCGAACCGACGAATACAGCAACAACAAAAAATTGCAACCCAGATAAGATACTTCCATAAAAGAAAGATGGACCGATGATACCTCTTATAGAAGCATGAGTGAAGAGGAATCATGGCGAGCTGACACATAACTCAGCTGATTCAGTGCATGGATGATTCCGGCAGGACTTGTACAGGAAATATACTGAAATCACGCAAACTGCTTGTACTGTGAATTCAAGATCAAAAACACATGTATTCACAAAACGCATGATATTCGACACCGAACGACTGAACATATGAGACGGCCAAAGACCCCAATAGGTGTAATATGATATATACAGAAATTACAAAAAAAAAGTTCCGCTGCAAACGATGCAATGCAGCAAGTGCAACAACAGGATTACAATATGAATTCTACGGCGCTCCACTGCAGGCGGAAACTAAGAATAAACAACTGGTAAAGGGATACAAATTTGTACAGACGCATGGGTGTTCATTTCTATTTTTTAGAAGAAAATGAACCCAACAACCGTGTTTTACCTATTACCCGAGAATAATGATCAAAAAACGACCATATCCTTAAATATAATGACATCCCCTTAAATATGTAATTTTAATTAATAATAATTATCCATTAAAAAAAGTTTCGAAACAATAATTTGATCAACTTTTACATATACCAATAATCGAATTTACATCAAGAACTTCTTAGAGGTATAAGTTTAAAGGGTTTCCCAATAGGAACTTGACACCTTTTTTTTTGGTAGTAAATTTTTATAATTTGCAGACATTGTTCGTTCGTGTACTTAACCACGATGAAAATGTTGAGTTTTCTGAATAAATTGAAAGCGACAGTTCGATGATTAATGAAAGGGTGCGTTCACAAATTAAATTCAAAGTTGTCAAGTCCCTATTGGAAAACCCGATATAATGCAACCAACTTACCACTAGACATTAGTGACATATTGTCCGTGATGTCCAGCCCTCCATGTGGCACATTCCGTAATAAGCTAAAATCTTGTTCGCTGTACTTAAACACATCCTTGGGCTCATACATGTTAATCAGATCGACTGTGGTTTCCATTATTTTACAATAACGCTTCAATTTTGAGGCTCGTCGTTCGTCGGCATTCACCTGGATATCATCACTTAATTCTGTAATTTGCGTAAAAGAGTTTTCTGTGATGTTCAATGAACTCCCATGACTATTTTGAGTAGCCAGGGCGGATTTTGACCCGCTTTCACGTTGAAGTGATCCAAATGAATGTAGTTTTGTGACAGACTGTGGGTTGGTTTCTCCAACGAATGCATTTTCATCTGCAAACTGTTTTTTAGAAACCCGCCTAACAGCAGGCTGAATAATATCGGTACATTCTTCATATGAGTTTCCCCACAGTGTTACCTGCTCTGGGCCAACAACAAATTCCCTAAAACAAAAAAAAGGTAAAAGAAAAAAATTAATACACTTCACACGATAAAATTACCCTTAAAAATATGTAGGAAAAAGAGAACCTTGGTGTTGGACAAGCTAAAAAATCGAACAATATACGATGAGTTGCCTGCAGGAGAACTACAGGGTTCTGGAATCTCAGATGAGCGATCTCCCCCAAGGAAAGAACCCCACAACGAAAAATCCAAATGGTTTAAATTTTAGTTGATTAAGGGGGAAAACCACATTAGGTGGTTGAAAAAACGACTTTTTTATTGCTTAAATCATTAGTATATATATTCAGAAATATACTTAACAATTTTGATGGTGAAATTTGAAGTCCTTCATCCATTACGGGTGTGAAACGGAGCGCGCTAGAGTTTACCGCCAGCGCGTAATTTTTTTTAAATGTGTTTTTCTCCATATGCGCTTTTTGTCAAATGACGTCTAATGTAACTTGAAAAATAATTGTTTGATCATTACAAACAAGAGTTTTTATTGTTGTTATTGAATTATCTATTGAGCTAAAAATACTTTTGGAGAAAAGAAGCATTTTGAATGTACTTGTTGTAAGGAAAACAAAGTGTAAAATCGGCAAAACAAAAAGGTTTTTTCAAAGGTCTCTTAATTGTTCAATTTTTCATATTTTTTACTAAATAACTGAGTTCCTATACATTGTAACTAAACTTTGTAAATTGCTTCCAGGTTAATTTTGCAACCTCCACACTGCACGCCGATACTAAACTCTAACGAAGGGCTTTCATGAACAGCCGCATATAGCTCAGGCAATTTCCGAGAAAAACTCTTCAAAATTTTACATTATGCACTTAAAAATATTTGCGCAAGGCTAATAATCTTGCCCGTAAAAATAAATTATTATGGAAAATTTAACAAGTCTCGAGATTTGCTAAATAAGGCCAAGACCGGATCCCGGCTGTAGTGCCGATGATGATGATGATGATGACTTAAAAATATACATGAAATGACCTCCAACCCTAATCACTTTTAATCATCCCTTCCTTAAAAAAAAATTAAAAAAAAACATTAAAATCCACTTCCACTTCCCACAAAATTACCGACCGATAGCATTACTGTCTATGTTGTCTAAGGTGATGAAAAAGTCATCAATCATCATCGTCACTACAACCGGGATGCGGTCTTGGCTTTATTTAATAAATCTCTCCACTGGTCCCGATTTCAAGCCGCTGTCATCCAGTTTGGCACTCCCAGGCTCTGGGCGTCCTGGTCTACTATAATTAAGTCATCAATACTGAGTTAGTTGAGTATTTGGAGTGCAACGGACTTCTGAATGATCATCAATATGCATTCCGTGGCAGACGGTCCATAGGAGACCTTTTGACGCTTATACCGATATGTGCACATCTGCGATTGAGCGGCATGGTGAGTCAATGGCGGTCGCATTGGATATCTCCAAGGTTTTTGACCGCGTCTGGCACGGGGCATTGCTGAACTAACTTCGTTCATATGAACTTTCCCAGCAGCTTTGCGACTGGACGAAGAGCTTTCTCGAAAATCGATCGATCCGGGTTTCAAGATGTGTTCGGATCTGTATTCTGTTCATTTGGGGGTGCCTCAAGGTTCCATCTTGGCGCCAACCTTGTTTTTGCTTCACATGAATGATTTGTTGAAGTCGACGGATAACAGGATGTTCAGTTTTGCGCATCAATATCGCATCAGCTGAGATGTAGACAGATTGACTCTCGGAATCAGAATCTGGATAAGGTCCTGCAGTGGGGAAGGGCCAGTCTCGTCGACTTCAATGCAACGAAGACACGATATACAACATTCACAAAGAAAAATGTATCGCCGGTTCCACAGCTGATGATGAATGGCCAGGCCATAGTATCTGAGGAAAGCATGAAATTGTTCGGCGTCACAGTCTGCGGGAATGTATCGTGGCATAAACAGGTCGTCTCTTTAGAGCCAAAAAATATTTTTCTCCGGCCTAACTTCTTCTCCTGTATAAATCCTAAATTAGACCCTCGCTCGAATATTGCTCCCATGTTTGGAGCTCCGCTCTTAAACATGCCCTCGACCTACCTGAGAGCATACAGAGACGAGCGATCCGCCTGATCGGGGACTCGGCGCTGACGTCGGGACTACAGTCGCTATCACATCGAAGACGCGTAGCCGACCTATGTCTGTTTTACAGATATTATCACGGGTACAGTTCTTCGGAGATTCGTGGTACTGTTCCGCACAATTCGGCGCTCCACAAGACAATCCGACGGATCGTACAAGATTCATCTCCCGACGGGGCGAACATCCCTGCATCAGAACTGGTTCCGTTACAGACCGGGAAAGCTGTGAAACTCCGTTCCCGCGCGAGTGTTCCCGGACCGATACAAACTGCAACGGTTATTTGGTGGCATCTCGGGGTGCCCACTCGACGCTATAGGTTCGTCTCTCCCGAGAGAAGTGTAATAAAAAAAATAAAAAAATAAATAAAAAATAAAAAAAATAAAAAAAATAAAAAAAAATAAAAAAATGGTTAAAATAATTAAATTGTTCAGAATAATTAAAGTGAAAAAATAAAAATGTAGTTGTTAATTTTGTTTTTTAAGAGCAACGAGCTGAAGACACCATTTAATTCGCCCGGTGGGGGCGAGGGGGGCTTCCGTAAGAGGGCGATTCAGTGACATTTGACGATATTTAATTCGGGGCAGTTGGTTTGGTTCCAAACCGAAAAACTATCTGTATGAACAAGTGGGAAGTCGAGAGGAAAGCTGATCATCTTGTAAAATTTGGTACCATCCGCATATAAAAAGATAGAGTGCTTAATACTTGAGTGTATATTGTTAATGGTTAAAGAAAATAGGAGTAGGAGGGGACCAAGATGACCGCCCTGGGGAACCCCTGAAGTAGTGAGAAAATGATTGGAAAGGGTGGATTTAAATCTCACTTGGTAGGTTCGATGATTACGGTACGAAGAAATCCACTTAATCAGTACGAGTTCAAAATCAAGGGAGGATAGCTTACAGAAGTGAAATTTTGTCAGAGGCCTTGCTGAAATCGGCTGTGACTACATCAACTTCACTGCTGTTCCCTAGGGCAAGGGGGGTGCGGGGTGAGAATTCAACTAGATTGCTCATGGTAGGTCTGCCAGTAAGGAAACCATGCTTGTAGGGTGAGATGACGTATTAGCGGCGGAAACATAACACGTCATATAGAATGCCTTCGAACACACGCAAACAAATCCGTTGGGCCTGATGGCATTCCCTCAATTCTCTTGAAGAAATGTTCCTCTTCACCCGCTAAACCATCGCGGAAACTCTTCGATAGTGATAGAACATGATTCGAACTGTCGCTATGACAGTTAGAATCAGTAAAATTCGTTTTCTTAACCCAAGTACACTTAACTGATGTGGAATTGCTATGTTATTGCTTGGTATACGGCTAATGCATTTTTCTTATTTGATTTTCTTTCGGCTTTCTTCACTATTTGCTTCTATATTGTGTGTGTATCTGTTACAAACGACACTACCCCCTCCTCGGTAACTTTGTTACGATCTACTTCGTTTGCGAACGACAGAGCGAGGAACGAGCGAGCGAGAGGACGTCGGAGCAGGCGAGTGTGGCGCTGCCCTATGCGGAAATCGTGATCGTAGTAGTAAAGTCCTGTTTACCTATAGGAGATTGTGTATTGTGTGTATACAGATCACGTCGGGGTTACTATTTATCGCGTTTGCGATGATAGTGAAGAACACATGATTCGAAGTGACGCTATGACAGTTAGAATCACTAAAAATTGAACCAATGCTCAACACATCCGGCCACTGTCGCGTGTATACATTCGATTTTATGTTATGTTACTGCTTGGTATACGGCTAATGCATTTTTCTTATTCCATTTTCTTTCGGTGTTCTTCACTACTTGCTTGTATATTGTGTGTGTATCTGTTAGAAACGTCACACTACTCCCCCCTCAGTATCTTTTGTTATGATCAACTTCGTTTGCGAACGATGGAGCGAGGAGCGAACGAGCGAGAGAACGTCGGAGCAGGCGAGTGTGCCGATGCTCTATGCGGAAGTCGTGATCGTAATAGTATAGTTCTGTTTACCTATGGGAGACTGTGTGTTGTGTATACAGGCCTCGACGAAATGTAGCCTTAAACAAGGATAGTGAAGACGATGATTTGAACACACGGAGAAACGGGTGAGAAGCGAAGCATTGAAGCATCAAACTACTGCCGCGTGTACGAATTCGTTTTCTAAACTCAAGTACACTTAACTGGTGTGGAATTGCTATGTTATTGCTTGGTATACAGCTGATGCATTTTTCTTATTCGATTTTCTTTCGGTGTTCTTCACTATTGGCTTGTATATTGTGTGTGTATCTGTTAGAAACGCCACAGTCCCTTTCTACTTATCGACCCATAGCACTAACTTTTATTCTCTCGAAGGTAATGGAATCACTGATTAACCGTCAACTTTCGAAATATCTGGAATCAAGTGACCTCCTCAATGACCGCCAATATGCCTTTCGTAGCATCAGGTCCACAGCAGATTTGATGGCGTACCTTACCGAAAAGTGGAGCCATTCCATCCACTACTTCTGAGAAGGCAAGGTCGCATTGGATATTTCGAAAGCCGTCGACAGAGTTTAACATCCCGCCCTTTTGTTAAAATTACATTCTTATGGAGTGGACAATTCCCTGATCCAATGGCTAAGAGACTATCTTTCTGGCCGTTCAATTCAAGTGTTTTTTCATGGTGTCAAATGTGTCTCCCATCAGATTAATGCGGGTGTTCCCCAAGATTCGGTACTCTCACCTACTCTCTTCCTAATCTTTGTAAGTGATCTCTTGTCAATTACCCAAAACCCTATACACTCGTTTACTGATGATAGTGCGTTGAGTTTCTCATACTCGTATGAACATTCTCGACCAAACTCTTCGAACGTCACTACCAACCAGCAACGTATGCTTGATACATTGAATTCAGACCTCAACAAAATATATCACTGGGTATTATCTAACAGGTGGCACAAGGCTAATAACCTTGCCCATAAAAATAAATTATTATGGAAAATTTAACAAGCCTCGAGACTTGCTAAATAAGGCCAAGACCGGATCCCGAATGTAGTACCGATGATGACGATGATGGTTATCTAACAGAGTAGAATTCAATGTCTTAAAAACTCAGTGCTGCCTCCTATCGTCAAAGGCGAACCCCAAATCAAATATACTGTCTATGAACGGCACTTGCATCGACGAAGCTAAGGAACTATCAATCCTCGGCACTCGAATTAATTCGACTCTTAATTGGAATGACCACATATTTGAAGCTGTGAAAAGTGCAGCCAAATGTATGGGGTTCCTTAAGAGATGCGAAAGATACTTCACTCCATCCAACCTGGCCCCTATTTATGGTACAAGGCGTATATTCATCCAAAAATGGAGTACAAATCCCATATTTGGTCAGGTGCAGCCAAAACGCACTGCACGTGCTCGACAGGATGCAAAAGCGAGCAGTGAAACTTATTGGGGACTCAGCTGTAAGTCGATCAATTCCGTCGCTAGAACACAGGCGCAACGTATCATGCCTATCTCTTTTCTATAGGTATTATCACGGTCGTTGCTCAACTGAACTTGCTGAATGTGTTCCGCCCCTTCAGACATTTTCCCGCGATACCCGTCAATCTCTGAATGCGCATCAGTTCACATTTAAAGTGGACTTCAGGCGCCCAAATAAACATAGAGAGTCATTCTTTAGCCGAACCACACGAATGTGGAATGTTCTGCCTGATCATGTGTTTCCTGGTCGTTGTGATGTCGACATTCAAGACCAATATAGATTGACTATGTTTGAAATATATGACACTTCTTGACTTCATCATAATTCATTTTTCATACATTTACTTAAGAAAATAATATATCACAAAAACCATTCATAACATCCCTTAAGAAGTTCACACTTTATAAGAAGAATTTGAAGGTAAGTCCTTACTATCCTGTTAAAACTTCTTTCCTTTGGCTCAGACTATCCACTTCCTCTCCATCCGCTTGCACTGTGCTCTGACATTTAACGGTACTTCAAAATCCCTTTTTGTGCGGGCGTTAGTATAAAACAAAAAGTTTTTAAATGTGTGAGAATTTAGCAATGGAACGATAGTTAGATAATTCGGTTTTAGGTCCATTTTTATGTATGGGAGTGATAAAGGAAGATATCCAAATATCCGGGGATTCACTTTGTGTATAGGATAAATTAAAGATCATTGAGACCGGGCGAGAAAAAGTGGAGGAGCATTTTTTTCTTTCAAGACAGCAGGGAGTGCGCCTGGGTCGGGGCTGAACACATCTCTAAATTGGCTTAATTTATATTCAACTTGATGTTGAATAAGTTGAGAGATGAAGGGATCGAGGGAAAAATCTGGAAGGCATTTAAATAAGGGTTAGGTTCAAAAGAGTCGTCCGTAAAGAATTGTTTAAAGAATGAAATAAAAAGGTTGGCAATGGTTTGGGGGTCGGTTGAAGCAGTCGAGTCATAGGAAAAAGCGAACTCCAGCAAAATGTCATATACTACTAAACGGGAGTATTACCCTGGATAAATTCATTTCTGGTGATGAATCCTTATTGATAGAAGTTCCATAAGAGAAAACGAATGCTGTTGGTACCTGTTTTGAGACCATGCACTGCAATCATGTCCTAGAAATCAGAGCACTGCAAAATCACATTTCACTCGCAACACAAGGCACACTGAAAACCGAAATTTTACAGTCTTTATTGACACTAATAATGCACATTACCCCATCGGAAATCAAGGCAACAGTTTGTTTGTAGGCAAGAACGACCTCTCAACAATTTTTAAGTCACTTAAAATTAAGAAATATTCTGGAATTCATGGAATTCAGTACTTAAGCATTTACCATTGGAAGCCATACATATTTATACGGCACTATTCAATAACTTGCTCAACAATGTATATCTCCCAATGCCCTGGAAAACAGCAGTAGCTCACCCCACTCCAAAATGGGGAAAAGGTAGTAGTAACCCAGCTAATCTTTGACACATTACTTTATTCCCGAATACCAGCAAGGTGTTTGAAAAACTAATAAATAAATCATTATTAAATCGGTCCGAGGATATAAAATTATTCCGGATAACCAATTTGGTTTCCCGACCCCACACGACACTATGTATGCTGCGTTGAAATTAGTTTCCAATGGAATAACGCAAAACGATAGTGCACCGGGACGTGTTTGGTTGATTTTGAAAAAAGGTTCGACACTGTTTGATTAGACCAATACATAAATTAGAAGAGATATCACTTGAGTCCACGAACAACAGTGCTCATAATCTTTGCTCAAAAAGAGTGGTTGTGGAGAAAACAAAAGGTTTCATATGAATAGTCTGCCTAGTTCATGTACAGCGATTATACCAACTACATAGGGTTGACAAAAACTTTGTTCAGAGTGGCAGCAAAGGACTTTGAAGGACTTTAAACATATGATCACTGTGATGATACTTATATAGATGCCATTGTGGATCGGCATTCTGTCCCCCAAATAATGATTCTGGGGAAGTGCAACTTTCTCTGATATCGTTCACAACCATTTTCAATCTTATATCATTAGCGGCAGGCGAGTTGATAATAAACAGTTAGTCTGGTCCAAAATCGAACTGTCACTAGAGAGGATTGAACAATATTCATATAACACTAGAAACGACAGTAGATCCAGCGTCCGTTAAAATGTTTTATATGTACATATGGACGCTTTGCTTCTGACTTACTTCACAGATTTGGTATCGCAGAAACTTATACGCCGACTTGTCCTCAATGGGAGCTTTCCCTCGGTGTCGTCTTCATTTGGTTTTTTAAGGATCTGTAATACATCTCAATAGAAAAAAATATGATAGAAAAACAAATCAAAACTCACTGAATTCCTTTTACTTCTTTTTTCCATTTCTGGTTTCCAGTGCGTATTGTTTGAATTTACTGTTTGAATGTTTTGAATTTGACACCTCAGAGAGTCACCACACAAAATTGACAATGTCGCGGTCTTTTTCTTTCTTCGGCGTTTTGACTTATACATTTATTCTATTACGTTTTTGATAAGCGGGAAACACAAGAAGATACATGAAGTATTTCTGTTATTTTTCAATTTCATAGTTTTTAATGAAGTGCTGTTTTATAATTGATTCTTAATTTGTTGCTGCTCCAATATATAGTTGAATTCTAATTACTTTTATTCTAGTCTTATAGTAAATCAATTCGAATAATTTGGTGTATCGTATATTTTATAATGTGTGTAACAAAATGACAATCTTCACGATTAACAATCTACATCGAATAATTTAAAGTTTAGCGAGGGCAGAACCCTCATTTATTAGGCTTAATCCAAGCATAATTTAATATAATACCTTACAGACTAACTTAAAATATAAAGTAGCAATTCAAAAATAATTAAAAAAAGAAAAAAAGGAGAACAAACCAGGAAGGAGAAGAGGACTTGGCGGTAGCGTAGGTAGGAGGCTGGGAAAGAGCGAGTGTATGTGGGGGTGGCAAATGTGGCATTCGTGAGACAGCGACAGTGAACGGCATGTGTGCGGGCTGGGTGAAGTGGGCGGAGTTAGTGGTCTGGGGGGGAGTGGTTGAAATTTTGGTTGGGCCTGGAAAGGTGTATGGGGGGTGGGCATGAGGGGGAGAACTAGTTTGGATTGAAGGGTAGGGGAGGTATTGTAAGGAGGGGGTGGGGTTAGGACGGATATCGACAGAGACGTCGTTTGAAGGCGGGAGTGGAGAGGTTGAAATCGAAGGAGGTGCGGGAAGAGTTGGCCCGTCGTAGCATACGCGAGATATGTTCGTTAGGGGCGTAAGAAGTGTGATAGGCGGGCAAGTAGAAGAGTCGAGGGTTAGGTAAGTTACGGGAATTTGTGTGAAATAATATTGAGGATAGAAAGCTTGGGGAATTGATTGAGCCTGACAGAAGACGGTGGACGAAAATAACGTCAGCATTTATTCTGTGCTCTTCAAGTGTGTTAATATTGATTAAAAGGAGCCGGCTAGTGTATGGCGTTAGAGTCCGAGGATTTTCCAATTTAGTCCTCGGAGGCAAATCGGAAAAAACGACGTTGAACCCTCTCAATCCTACAAATGTGCGACAATTTATACGGGGACCAGACCTGATGAGCATATTCGAGTAGTGGGCGGGCAAAGGTTATGTAGAGTGAGCGGGTGGCGTAGGGGGTTAGGAATTCCTTCCACCAGCGTTTGATAAAGCCAAGGGCGACATTGGCCTAGAGGATTGTGTCATCAATATATGGGGTAAATTTGAACCCCTTGTCGCATAGGACGCCTTGGTTGCGAATCGATTCAACCGATGTTATCGGTTGGTTCAGTAAGAGATAGTAGCGTGGCTGTGTGGGGGGGCGCTTCCGAGAGAAGGTGATTGGGTGACATTTGGCGATATTCAGTTCTAGGCAGTTATTTTGGCACCAAGTCGAAAAGCTGTCAAGATCCGATTGGAGAAGTGGGGAGTCTGGGGGGGAGCGGATTGTCTTGCAAATGTTGGTATCATCCGCGTCAAGCGAGGTGGAGGAGTGATTGCTACAAGAGCCTACGTCGTTAATGGTTGGGATAAATAGGATGGGGCCGAGGAGACTGCCCTGGGGACACCTGAGGTTGAACAAAAAGGATCGGAGATAATTGAGATAGAATGAGATCCACTTAACCAGCGGGGTTCAAAGCCGAGGGAAGATAACTTAAAGAGTAGGCGGTTGTGAGAGATTTTGTCGAAAGCCTCGCTAAAGTCGGTGGTGATTACATCAACTTCATCGCCGTCAGTACCTGGCTGACTCTCAAACCGACAACTTGTCTCTCAGTTTTGCTCGTGCTATTTTTCTTAATTACATCAACCGTTATATCCACAATAATTATCACAAGCCATTATCTCGTTTTCTTTGCCTCGCTACTGCAAACACATAACTTGATCAAGTGTGAAATCCGTTAAGTTATGGCCCCTGGGCCACGCGTGTTAAACAAAATTAAACGTAAACTGTTGCGTTACCATCCCGGAATTGGAGGTCAAACCCCTCCCGATAAACTTACAAAAGTTAATAATAAAGTGCTAGATATATCCAATATGTGTTCAAACACTAACTTTTTCCAATCACTTCAAAGTCTAATGGAGGACTCACCAGAAATGGATTGGACCAACGTCGATCAGTGTGCAGAAGTTACTAAAGAAACCGTTCCGCCAATTGTGGTTGTAAAATCAACCAGTGCTAAAGTGCGATATATTTTGAATAACATTAAAATATACAACTACTTAATTAAAAACATATCACTTGGACAAAAAATATGTTCCCCAACAATGGACATATACAACAAAATTAGAACCGAACTCTTGCGGTTAAAATGTGAGTTTTTTACCCACTCGCAAAACGAAAATCGCCCACTAAAGATAGTGTTTTCCGGTTTACATATAATTAGCAATGACATAGTCAAGAATGAACTAATTACACTTCGGATTAAGTGCTTAGATGTTAAAACCATCACCATAAATTGAACAACAAAAGCCCTGTACAAACACTACTTGTTTACATCCAACGCGGTACTATAAAACTAAATGAACTCAAACGTAATTTCTCTACCTTGTTCAAAACCATCGTTCGCTGGGACTTCAAAAAACATCATCCAGGTAGGGTCACACAATGTCATAATTGCCAGCTTTACGGTCACGGCTCGATGCATTCTCACTTAAATAGCTTCTGTGCAATCTGTTCAGGAAATCACAAAACATCCGACTGCAAAACGAATGAGATCATCAAGTGTGCAAATTGCAGTGGGCTACATAAATCCACCGATCCTGAATGCATTAGTCGAAATCAATACCTAGACATTCGCCGCAAATTATCCCCACGTGGACGTGGTACAGGAAATACAACGTTCCTACAGCTCCCGAGTGATAAACAGCAGCCACTGCCCGACCGATTCTCCATTGATAAGTTTCCTCTACTACCGCGATATGTACGTCAACCTTCACTTCCTTCATCCACCTGGGTTTCTGGCCTCCACCAAACCCAGCAACCTTCCAACAGGGATACGACACACACTAAGAAAAATCCAACTGAAACTCTAAATGATAACTTGTTCTCTTTTAGTGAGATAAACTCTCTTCTTAATGAAGTTGTAACCAAGCTTAGTGCTTGTCACACCAAATCTGAACAATTTAACGTCATTAACTCATTATCTATTAAGTATCTATATTCGGAAAAATCATGTTGAGAAACTTTCTTACCATCATAACTTGGAATGCGAGAAGCATCAAAAACAAACAGCATGCATTTTTTAATTTCTTGATAAATTTTAATATTGATATTGCACTTGTTTCAGAAACCTGGCTCAAACAAGACATTTCTTTCTCTCATCCAAATTACATATGTTATCACCTAGACAGGGTACATGCTAGTGGTGGAGGTGTCGCCATTCTTGTGAAGAAATGTATAGAACATACCTTGCGTCCTTCATTGCGCCTTAAATTAATTGAAGAAATTAGTATTGATGTAACATTAAGTGATAACTCCAAGGTGAGAATTTTTTCGGTCTATTTCCCTGGAGGAAATGGAAACATTGAGAAATCTACTTACTTTAAGCGGGATCTGCAAAAATTGTATAGACTCAACACTCGAAACAAGGTAATTATTGGTGGATATCTAAACTGTAGACATCAGTCGTGGAATTGTCTTAGGGCAAACTGCTGGGGTAACATTTTACTAGATGTTACTGAATCCAGCCCAAGTTTTTCCATACTTTATCCACTTCTTCCCACCTATATCCCAGGGAGTGCTAACAAGTACCCCTCAACTCTTGATCTATATATCACTAATATTCCAAATTACTACTCAGTACCATTAACTCTAAATGCCTTAAGTTTAGACCGCCTTCCGATCAGCCCCACAGTGAATCATACAGTATCTGTAAATCGTACCAGTTTATACCACAACTATTCCGCCGCCAATTGTTATAAATCATATATAAACACAAACTTGGTTCTAGGTGATTCCAGCCTAAATTTTATAATCTGCAGCGAGCACATTGATATCCTATGTAACAATTTTGTTTCTGTTATCAATTGTTGATTGTCTCGATGACGGACGAGGAATTTCGTCCATCGAGATCGTATTTGATGATGATCTGATCCGGCTCAAAGGACCAGAAAATGTTAGTTGAAGTGGTATGCGTTTTGTTGGCCGCCGATGGACGGTCACAACAAACAATAGCTGTCGCAAAGGGGAGAGAACAGCGCGGTCAATGTAGAAGAGCACGTGACCAATTGAACTGGAACCAATTAATAATAACACGTTGTTTTCGATAGTAATGTCAAGTTATTCTTTATTGCTTAGGGAACGCTATTATGCACAATGAATGGTATTTTGTGGATGGCAACGACTGGGAATGGTTTACTATTCCGTTTGGCGGTGTGAGCGCCGCGAAGGTTGATTGCAGACTGACTTATTGGGCATAACTGCCAATTCAAAAAGGGACGCCATGACGTCATCGTTGGTGACAATCGGCCAGCTGGTGCCAGCTGCTGCGCAACTGGTATACACGGTGAATGTACTAGATTTCTCCAGTACATTCCAGCACATTCAATTGCCAATCCGCAACATCAATAGACCGGCCGATCTTGCGATACCTAAATGTTCCACTGCTCCAGTTGATAAGGCGCCGCTTCCTGAAAATATCTTACATCTGATTAGGCTACGAAACTCTGAAAGACTAAACTGGCTTCGTTATAGAATCGATTGCTTTCTAGTTAATGTTAAAGTCTTAAATAATATCATTAAAAAAGAAATCTCAGCATATAGGAAGAAGTGTTGGAATAAACACCTTTCCTCTCTTAACAAAGCGAGCAAACCGTTCTGGAAAATATCAAAAATTATGAAAAAGAGAGGGTCAAGTATTCCTCCGCTTAAAGTTCATAGACCGAGTACATAGGTAGTGGTACGTAGTCTGTCTATGAAAATTATATGGAGGTCATTATTACATAAAATAACCGGAAACCAGTGCAATATTAGTCTTAAGATTCAAATAAGTGTATTTTCTTGTAGTTTTCCCTTAATCAATTATTATTTATTATTTATTAAAATTGTGCTATTTTCATTATATAGATTTAAGATTATAGTTGTAAAGGAATTGCGGTCCTAAAACTCTTAAATACTAGTTGTAAAATATAAATGTACCATATTATCTACCTAATAAAAATTTAATTTAATTGAATTGAAAAATAGTTTTAAAAAAAAATGGAACACCAGGAGTCGTCACAGGAACTCCTACCCAACAGGTCTTGTCAAGACCAGCTTCAAAGGAAATCAGCAGAAAAATAATAATGATACAGATTTCATCATTACTACTAATAATAGTCAGGATTTAATAAATGGGAAAATGAGCAAATCTGTTGCAACGCGTTGTTTTGCTGATCTTCTCTCCTTGGTCGTGTTTTACTTTTGACGTTGGTCGGTTAGGGATATGTACTGGGCAAGACTCAAAAGCCCGTTTCATCCAGAGAAGAGTCGAGCTCTGGAGGTACAATTCCTCAAATTAAGGAAGCATCGTTGGCCGGCCAGTGCCGGAAAATACAGTCAACTAAAGGCGAAAACGTCGCTGGAGAAAGCGCTGTAGCGATTTCGGCTTTTTCCTTTTTTCGTTTCAGCAACACCAGCTATACGCATTTTATGAAAGTATGATTCATTTGTATTGAATAAAAATTATAGACCGGTTTGTGAAACCCTGCAAAAAGCGAAGCGGCTTTTTCGAACGTTTCGGGGTAAAGTTTTTGCGGAAATCAGCTTTAAAAAAATAGAAAAAAAATTGCACACACTAAATTCCTTTTGGATATCATTTTTGGGATGTTAATACGTATTTTAAGCTGAAAATATGCTCGATAGATGTAGGTTTTGTTGAATTTAACCTATCTACTACTTTATTAAAGAACTTTTGTTTTTAAAAAAAACATTTGGCACACTCTGTATATAAAACACTTCTAGTCAGAGAAACAATAGTTAATGTTATTCTTTCAAATGCAAATGTTAGCCATGATAAGCCAAATACAAGTATGATACATATTATGGTAAGGTCTGGTAAGCTATGTCCCTTCTCATGTGTAAGGAACTCGTCAATGGATAAGTGTAAGCTAGCGCCCTTGGTTCTATGCACTTACAATACTTGATCCACTGAACTGCTGCAGAAATTCAATCCATGGCACGAGTGTTACACCATAACTCCACTCATAATGTAAACTTATTCGAGATTAGTAATGCTTGAAGGACGTGATGGGGGATGGGTGCGAACATACAGGGCAAAGTTACTAATTGCTTTCAACCCGGCGAAGGCCAGGACGATGCTTGTCCCTGTTCAATCCAAGTTGATATGCAGTCTCCACGTGACACTCCAGGGATAGCTACTTTGGCACCCGCCAAGTAGTGAACCAATGCATGCAGCGACATCCTGAGAAAGGTTGGCGCAAGACTAATAACCAGGCCCGTAAAAATGAATTATTATGGCAAACTTAACAAGCCTCCGATATGGACCAGATACACGACGACGACCACGCAAACGAAAATGGTGCAACGAATTAAGAATTTTTACATGGAACGTCCGGTCACTATACAGAGCTCGAGCTGCACAGCAGCTAGCCGATGCCCTGTCCGAATATAATGTTGACATAACAACATTACAAAAAATTAGATGGACGGGGAGTGGTGTTACTCAAAGAAACGAGTATGACATTTATTACAGCTGTCATGCAAAATACAATGTGCTCGGGGTAGGCTTTCTAGTCAGCCAAAAACTGAAGCCTGTCATTAATGGCTTTAATGCAATAAATGAAAGGGTATGCACTCTTCGCGTGCGAGGCAAGTTTAAGAACATAAACCTCATAAACGTTCACGGACCCACAGAGGAGTCCCCTGACGACAAAAAAAAAAAAGAATACTACGAGAACGTCGAACGGGCCCTCAATGCCTGCCCAAGATACGATGTGAAAATCGTTCTTTGTGATTTGAATGCAAAAATAGGTCGGGAGCCGGTTTTCAGGCACTACACAGCTTCCCATAGTTTGCATGAGAACACTAATGACAATGGACTACGACTCATCGAACTGGCAGCATCGAAAAACTTGGTCGTTGCGAGTACCAGGTTTTCGCGTAAAGATATCCACAAAGCCACTTGGGTATCACTCGGAACCACATTGACCACGTATTGATAGATCGCCGCCACCCATCGAGACTGATGACGGTACGAACGTACCGAGGTGCCAACGTCGACTCGGATCACTATCTTGTTGGTACAGTTTTCCGAGCGCGGATTGCCTTACGGAGACGTATTGCATCCGCGGATCAGGTTCGAATCAACACGGCTGCCTTACGCTCTGAGAATACCAGTAACACCTTTGGTCATGCGTTAAGGCTCGCCCTCGAAGAGCTCGACTGAGGGAGAGTAAGTCCTGGGGCCAGAATGCCGGGCGTAGAAGAGAAATGAACGCGTCTTAAGAATACTCTCATTAGTACTGCCCACTCCATCTTAGGCAATAGTCGTAGAGATCGGAACGACTGGTTTGATGATGAGTGCAAACTAGCGACTGAACGTAAGAATGCTGCATACCGGGCAATGCAGCAGTCTCATAGGACGCTGGTGCACGAGAAGCAATACAAAGAGCTCAGAAGATCTGAAATAAGACCACAGTCAAAAGAAAAGTGCCTTGGAAAAAACCTTGTCTGTGAAATAGAGAAAGGTAGAGAGCGAGGTCCGCACCAGGCGCGGCAGTTCTACCAAATAATCCGCAATGACGCGGTACACACCTCGCTGCACTTACTGCAACGATAAAGAGGGTAAACTGATCACCGATCATGAAGGCATTCTGGTGCGATGGGAAGTGCACTTCAATAAATTGCTAAATGGTCAGCTCACATAAGAATTGGAGGCTCCACCAATGCAAGATCAAGACCAAATCCTGCCGCCACCAAGCATTGAGGAAGCAGTAAAAACCATAAGACAGCTCAAATCAAATAAACCTCCCGGAGATGATGGCATACCAGCTGAGCTGATCAAACAAGGCGGGACAGCGTTACATCACGGAATTCATGAGATCGTGGTGCTCGTACGGGAGCAAGTGGAGATGGCGGAAGGTTGGCGTCGTGGTATAATTTGCCCCATACATAAGAAGGGAGATATCACAGTGTGCAGCAACTATAGGTGTATAACATTGCTGAGTACCGCCTATAAGATACTCTCCACTATCCTACAAGATCGGATAGCCCAATACGCTAAAGCCATCATTGGCCAATATCAGTGTGAATTCATCCCAGGCAAATCAGCGATTGATCAGATATTCACCCTTAGGCAGTCGATTGAATGTCTGGAATTTAAGATTCCATTATATCATCTATTTATAAACTTTATGGCCAACTACGACAGCATTGCCAGGGTTGAACTATATGAATGCTTTTTCTAGAATTAGAGTAGTATAAGATTTAAGTTAAGTTAAGTTGTTCTTTTAAATAAAATTAAAAAAAAAATTATGCAGGTTAAATTTTAACAAAAAAAAACAAAATAATTCGACACAAGTTTTTCCAAAGTTGTCTTTGTCATTTAAATAATTATAAGTATGGTACTGCCACAAACAAAGTTCTGTCGCCGAAAGGCAAATTATACAATAGTTATGTAATGTTTAGCTTAGCGCGTCTGCGTAGGACCAGTAAGTTATAATATAAGATAATTAAGCTAGAATGTAAGCAGTTTTTGTCTAGCATGTAATTTAGAAACTAAGAAGATAAAAAGAAAATAAGAAAATGAAATGAAATGAACTGTATAAGTGCCATGAAAGTTCGGCATTCCAAACAAATTGATACGACTTTGTAGGTTGACCATTACCAACGTAACTAGTCAAGTAAAAATAGCGGGATTGCTGTCCAAACCAATAAACATCTATAATGGACTCCGACAAGGGGACTGTCTAGCCTGCCTCCTCTTCAACCTTGTATTGGAGAAAGCAATCCGTGACTCTGGCGTTACAAGGGGGACTATTGTCAAGCTAGTTACTTGCCTACGTAGATGACATCGACATCATCGGTAGAACCGAATTGGCGGTACAGGAATCCTTCACCCAGATCGAGCAGGCGGCACAAAAACTCGGACTGCACATTGAGGGAAAAACTAAGTATATGGTGGCAACTTCTGCGAAGAGAAGACCTAACGTTGGTCAAACTATCAGGGTAGTGGAGCACGAATTTGAAGTAGTGCAATCCTTTAACTACCTTGGGTCAATAGTATCAGGCGATAACAATATGGAAAAAGAAATACGCGAACGGCTGATCAAATCCAATAAAGCCTACTATTGTTTACCAAGGCTCTTTAAATCCCGAAATTTACCCAGAACATCCAAGCTACTACTGTAGAAGACCATTGTCTTACCAGTACTCATGTATGGATCCAAGGTGACCTGGATGCCCAATAAAAGGCACCCTGAACTCTTAGCCGCGATCGAGGGGAAGGTCTTAAAGAGAATTGTTGGCCCCGTATGTGAGGGAGGACGATTCCGGAGACGGTACAACCATGAGTTGTACGCGTTCTACCTTGAAGCTAATGTTGTAAGAAAAATCAAGCTCGGTAGACTCCGGTGGGCGGAACACCTAGCTCAAATGAGCGAAGAGAAACCTGCCCGGAAAGTCCTTTGTGGCAGGATGTATGGAAGGAGACAGCGCGGCAGACCTTGTCTGCGATGGAGGGATGGCGTAGACCAGGACGCCCAGAGCCTGGGAGTGCCAAACTGGATGGCATCGGCTCGAAATCTAGACTGGTGGAGAGATTTTTTAAATAAGGCCAAGACCGGATCCCGGTTGTAGTGCCGATGATGATGATGATGATGATGGACGTGAGAGAGGTGCAAGAATAAATATGCTGGAGAAACGGCCTGTTACCTTTCCCGCATTGTAAGGTAAACTGGGAATTTCGGGCAAGCATGTACAAGTATTTTATGGAATACACGTTTGTTTATTTTCAATATTAAGTAAAAGTAAAAATAGTAATAATAAGGGAAGTTGATCAAGAGAGGATGGGTTCAAATTACTCTTACATAACGTTTTTATTTATTTTTGTTTTTTTTTTTTTGAATACTAGCGTGCAAAGGTGAAGATAATTAGTGCCTGCTGCGGCGTTAGCATTGGTTACAAAAAAGGTCATTGGTCTATATCTTGAAGGTCCCTTTAGGCTATTATTTTCCATTTGAGATTTTAGCCAACTTCTAAAAGAATTCCCACGCCACATTAAAATAAAACAATTAACGAAGAACTTGTTACACTGGCGGACCCGTGTAGTGATTAACGAATACCCGCAGCAACACGGACCATTCAGTATTAACCCAGTAGAGAATCCAAAATAAAAATAACAAAGCACAATAACGAAATGCAAATGATCAATTATTATATTGTTTACAGTTATTTTACATGTTATTATTTTTCATTTTTTTCATGTAGGTTTTATTGGCATTGAAACAATTGTATGAATATTTGATGCATTACTGTGACTGTTCTCCTCTGGAGAACTGATTCTGCAGGTGACTTTATTCTTAATTTAATTTGGGTTTGTCTTATTTTATGCACATTGAGATGTGTTGATTAGCAATTGGTTTTCGTGTTTTTGTTATTTAATTTCTCAAGTAATTCCTAAATATGTGTTTACATTAAAAACTTCTGATTATGGATAGCATTGGTTTATCCTTCAACACAATACATTCGTTTTTGTAATTGTGATTACATTTTGTTAATGATATTCTCTAACGCATTCGATAAGCATTATTTTCATGAACATCTGATAGTTCTCCTTTAAAATGCACGTCAATTATGAAATCGAGATCTCGGTTGTTTCTTTCGTTGGGTTTCATTTTAAAAGTTCCTCGAATTTCTTCGCCCTTTTTGACTGTCAAATATTCATCTAGATAGAAAACGGTTTGTTTCCAATGTGTATATGTGGCCTCAGGAGAAGTACTGAAGCCCAATCGTTTGTGGCACTTAGTAAATTCGATATTGAAATACGTGACTAACGCGTGCACGAAATCGTTCCTTTTTATCGTTAAAATGAATGGTGTACTGAATTCTAGGTCGGTTTTCTTGACAGTATACAAATCTACTTCCTTGACCAAGTACGATGCAGATACCACTTGCTTAGGATCCACAACATCAACTAACGGTTCGGTTACAGCAACCTTACGTATGCAGCTCATATCGAAGCCGTACACATCGTCCCACCAATTTATTTTTTCATCCTTATACTGTCGGTCTTCGATGGCTGTTAAATAAAGAGTACCACGATCTGGGAACATCATACCGTCTGGTTTAAGCCATTTGTCTCGAGCATACAAAACTGTATCTAGCATTGATTCATAAAATAGACAATACCTGAAAATGAAATAAAATAATACATTAAAATACAACTAGTCATAAGCCAAGGCGATGAAAAATAAATTTGCAAAAAAAAAAAAAAAAAAAAAAAGGATTGGAAAAGAATTTCGGATGTGAACAACAGGGAGCGCAAATTGCACCAGGTAAGCAAGTTGTACTACACATGCTGCAGTGCGTTTGCAAAATATCACAAGACAAGAAGATCCTGAAGGCGACCGGATTCTAAAAAAAGTCACCGAAAAAAAGAGCCCTAGACGTATTTCAAGCTGCGAACAAGACGTATCTTCTAGATGGAATATTTCCGAACCCATGTATGGTGTGGTACGAAATGATATTAGATACCAAAGCACACCAATGAGAGAAGAGGGTAAGATAAGAATATGAATTCTCGATGTGGTCGTGAAAGCCTGGAAATAATAATTTTTTTTAATACCACCCTTTCTAACAGATGCACCCACAATATATCGGGTTTTCCAATACGGACGTGACAACTTTGAATTCAATTATTGAACGCAATGGTCGAACTGTCACTGTCAATTTATTCAGTAAACCCGACATTTTCATCATGGTTAAGTACACGAACGAACAACGTCTGCAAATTATAAAAATTTGCTACCGAGATATGGAGTCGGTGACCGCAACTTTAAGAGCGTTAACTCCACTTTTCGGTTGTAATTCTCGCCCTAGTAGACAGGCAATAACAAGTTTAATGCACAAATTTGAGTCTACATATTCGTTGTGTGATGTTGCCGTGCCAGTGAGACAACGGATTGGTCGAAGTGTCGAAAATATCGCTGCCGTTCAGGCGTCCGTAGCAAACGATCCAAACCAGTCAATTCCACGGCGTCGAATTCGGCATCGCCCAGACCACTTTATGGCGAATTTTGCGTAAGGGTCTTGGCTTACACCCATACAAGATCAAGCTGACTCAAGAATTGAAGCCGATGGACCATTTGAAGCGACGTACGTTCTCCGATTGAGCTCTGGAAAAGATGCGCCAAGATGATGAATTTCATCGCAATATCATCTTCAGTGACGAAGCTCATTTTTGGCTCAATGGGTTCGTCAATAACAAAACATGCGTTATAGGTCGGGTGAAAATCCACATGTGCTTCATGAATCACCACTTCATCCACAAAAAATAACTGTTTGGTGCGGTTTGCATGTCGGCGGCGTCATTGGGCCATATTTTTTCGTCGACGATAACGATTGTCACGCGCCGACGACGTTGGAAGAGCTCAGAGCCAACATTGAACGCGAAATAGCGGCCGTTTCGGTCGAAATGTGTGGCCGAGTCATCGAAAATTGGGTCCAACGAATCTACCACTGCAAACGTGCCCGCGGTGGCCATATGAACGGAGTCGAGTTCCGTTCATAAATGTTTTGATTGTACTTCAAGCCGATAATAAAGTTTTTGAAATATCTTAAATGGTTTGCGTTTTATTTAATAAAAAAGTTATCAAGCCCCTATTGGAAAACCCGATACAAGCAAATAGTGAAGAATTTATTTTCATTTGCCGTTGACCTTTATTTTTTTATTCGGCGCCAACGCCGCTTTATTATTTTTTTACCAAGTAGAATTTGCACAAAGTAATTCATGCAAATTAGCTACTTGGCGATTTATTTTCCTTTTACAGATAGAGGGGGAAACTTGCGAGAGGGGATTAGTGGATGTTAGGGGGGATCTGGACGCGAGGTAGGTCCGTAACAAAGGTTCAGCCGATAGTTTATTTTACGGCAATTTGCTTGTCGCCGGGGATTTGATGTTTGTCAACATCTGGCGCAGCTGTGCTAACCACTTGTGTTTATCCAGCTAATGGATCGGTACACATTTTCCATACTGGTCGTGTCCTTCGATCGCCGTGCAGGCATTGAGTATCGTGACAATATGGAAGCAGTACTTTGAAAACCTGCTCAACGTGGGCACCCATCAACCACAAATAAACGCAACAGACGTACATACAGCCGAGCCTTAGATCCCAGAGTCATCTTTCAACGAAGTTGTAGACGCAATAAATCGATTGAAAAACAAGGCTCTTGGGGTCGACTGCATACCGACAGAGCTTGTGAAGTATGGAGAAGAGGCAACCGCTCGAAAGATCCACCAACTCATCAATTCACTTCGGAAGAATGGAAAACCTCAATAGTCGTCCCCATTTTCAAAAAAGGCGACAGATCTGACTGCGAAACTACAGAGGAATATCATTACTCCCAACCACATACAAAATACTGACTGCGAGTTAGAATAGAAAACCACCTCTCAGAACCAATTGAAATCCGGGACGGACTAAAACATGGGGATGACCTCGCACCATGTCTTTTTAATCTTGTCCTCGAGTATATCATCAGAAAGGTACAAGACGACAACATGGGCGAATTATCCCTGAACGGGGTCACACAAGTGCTCGCATATGCGGATGACATGCCATTTTGGGCGATAATCTAGAAACTGTAGGTAAAAACAGTCAAATCATCATGCAAGCGGCAGAAGAGGTGGGCCTAGAAATAAATGAAGAGAAAACAAAATACATGATTACGGCGAGAGCAGGTGGGCCTCAGAGAACACATATAAACATCAGGGGCAAGATATTTGAAAATGTCAAATAATTTAAATACCTGGCAACAATACTGACGCCCAGTAACGAAATGTCGAAGAAAATTAATAAAAGACTGCATTCCGGCAACGCTAGTAGGCACGCAGTCAGTAAACTGCTGAAATCCAAACTGCTATCACGTAACATAATGCTCGATGTCTATAGAACCATAATCATGTCAATTGTTCTATTCCGATACGAAACATGGGCTCTCACGAAACGGGAAGAAAACAAATTCCGCGTATTCGAGAATAAAGTCCTAAGGGGTATCTTTGGCGGCAAATACGGAGGCAGGACAACCCCACAACCACGAATTAGAAGGCTATACCGCAAACCTGCAATAGTGAGAGTAATCAAGTCGCGAAGATTAAGATGGGCCGGACACGTGGCCGCGAATTGGCAACGATAGGACTGCGCATAGAATTCTTGACGGTAAACCAATGGGAAAGAGCCCGACAGGACGGCCGCGACGGAGATGGGAGGACAATGTTAGGTTTGACTTTGAGATCGTATCAGATGGTCAAGCGTGGAAGGAGAGTGCACAGGACCGTACCGGCGCGATCACAGATAGCTCCAATAAACCGGCATCGAAATTTGTATTCGCGGAAAATAAATTCGCGAACAAATTAGCTTTATCTTTTGAATTTGAGACTAACGTCCCGCTGCCCGACACTAACCGATGGAAAGAGGAGGAAGTGAAGTTACTGCTGACAGCCCTTGTCATTGACCAGAAGGGACGCGGTCCAGTTGGGCACTCAAGGAGTTTATTGGTCACTCTGTCATTGTAGGCCTTCTTCGCGGTATACCACGCGTTTCTGATTCTAACAAAATTCGTTCGGTTATAACCTCGGTGGGATTGGAGCTCCACTGTTTAAAAGCTCTATTTGTTGCCGCTGTAATCTGCTCACATTTTTTATCAAACCACGGTTTATCATATGACATTCGTTTTTCCTCACTGCTTTGCAAAGTAAATAAATGAGTACTAATACTTCGTGGCGCGAATGGGCAACGATAGGACCGTGCATAGAATTCTTGACGACAAACCAACGGGAAAGAGCCCGACAGGACGGCCGCGACGGAGATGGCAGGACAATGTTAAGTTTGACCTCGAGGAGATCGGATCGAATGGTCGAACGTGGAAGGAGAGCGCACAGAACAGGGAACAATGGCGGAGACGAGTCGGCGAGCTCATGAACATCCGGGTTCCTACAGGCCAATAAATAGATAGAATAGATAGTATCTGTTAGAAACTGGCACAAGGCCAATAACCTTGCCCGAAAAAACAAATTATTATGGAAAATTTAAGAAGCTTCGGAGCTTGTTAAATAAGGCCAAGATCGGACCCGGGTTGTAGTGTCGATGATGATGATATGTTAGAAACGAGACAATCTATTGTAGTGTATCTTTTTACTCGCTGGGTTCAAAGGTTGTTTGCGCTAGTGTTCTCCGCACTTCCGGATACCCAGGACTCAGATTAGGAGACCTGTGGCGTTTCTAGCAGATACACACGGCCAATAGTGAAGAACAACACAACCAAAAGCACATCCATTAAAGCAGCATACCGTAGCAATAATATAGCATTTCCACATCAGTCGAATATACTTGAGTTTAGAAATCGAATTCGTAGGAGTAGCAGTGGGCTGATGCGCTGAGCTTTGGTTCTATATTTTAGTGATTCTTATCGTGACAGTGTCGGTTCCAATCACACGCTCTTCACTATCGTCGCAAACGCTATAACTGGCGACCCCGGCGTGATCTGTACGACATAACACATACTCCCACACGACTTCTACGCAGAGCAGCGGCTCACTCGCCTACTCTGGCATTCTCTCGATCGCTCCTCGCTCAGTCGGTCGCATTTTCAAAGTTGATTGTAACGAAAGTTACTGGGAAGGGAGTGATAGCAGATATACATGACCAAAAGCACATCCATTAAACCCGTATACCGTAGCAATAATGTAGCATTCCCACTTCAGTCGAATGTACTTGAGGTTAGAAATAGAATTCGTACACGCGACGGTGACCTGACGCGTTGAGCTTTGGTTCTATATTTTGGTGATTCTAACCGTGATAGCGTCGGTTCGAATCACACACTCTTCACTATCGTCGCAAACGCTATACACCCAACCATCAATATCCGGACCTACACAAACGGAACTTGCCCATTTTTGTTTTTTACACTAACGCGCACAAAAGGGGATTTTGAAGTACCCCTAAATGTCAGCGCACAATGCGAGCGGAAGTATTGTTTTGAAAGCTGAATATAATCCATATCCATATTGTTACTAAAATTAAACACATAATGTGCATCCAGCAACTGTTTAAGAAAAACTCCAACACCTATCTCTATTATAGCATCTCGGGGCACAGACTCAGCACTATAGATTCATCTTTCCTGAGAGAAGTATATATCAAAAACGTATTGCCAAACTCTATCATGTAATATATTTGCCCCGCAGAAACAAAACGTAAAACAAAATCATATATGAATATGAAAATTGGTTGTACTTAGATAATGGTCACGAAGATAAAAAAGGAACGAGATGATTATCACCAGGAAAGAAATATGAAGAGTGTCGCGGCAAAAAAAAGACAATTAAAACTGAAAAGAAAATCACTACATTGATTGAGCCAGGCAAATTAAATCCTAAGAGGAAATGATTTTTAAAACAAGTGATCAGGACAAAAGGACGAAACTATTTTAAGAACACTTGAATCAAATGGATAGTGCTGAATTACACACATCGTAACAGAAAGAAGTGTGCGATGAAAATTGCCGTAAGATTGAAACAATTTCCCAACGAAAAGGATTATAATTACTTTTTATAAGCCAGAAGTCCAGATAGATTGTGCTAGACGCGGATGGGACACACAAAAGGGATATTGTGGTACCATTGTCTGTCAAGCACAAAGAAAAAGGACTCCAGCAAGTTGTCAAAAACGAAAGACAAACACTTTATAAATGAAACACGTGGTAAAGAGATTAAGTGGACTGCAATCAATATATCAGAAAAAATACAAGTAAATATCGAAGAGTAAACAAATCGTTCATAAGGTCAATGCGACATAAATATGTACAAAAAAAAAGTGCATGGTGAGCTGCCATACTTGAGAACATTTAATATATACGTTTTTAATAAAGAAAAAAATGCAATTACTGCAGTAAGTATATGGAAATTGATTCTTCACATAAGAGCTTACTTCATAAGAGAAAAATTCAATATAAACTAGAAACTACTTACCCCATCCACTCGGAAATAATGATGTCGACCTTTTCTATCCCATTTGGTAAATCGATTTCTTCGATCTTGCCCTTAACAACTTTGATAATATCCGTTAAATTATTATCTACAATCACTTGTCGAGCATATTCTACGATATTGGAACAATCAACAGCTATCACTTTAGCAGCCCCAGCTTTTGCGGCAAACATCGATAGGATTCCTGTACCACAGCCTACATCCAACACCACCTAGTAATTAATTGTTGCGAATACACTATAGAAACTAACTTCTAGATGAACTTACCTTCCCACGAAATAAATGCTTATTATGATACATTGCATTACGATAAGTTATCGTTCGCACTTCATCCTTTAACATTTCCTCGTGTATGCCAAAGTGAGCGTAGGAATCAAAATAGTAGTCCCGCGACGTCATTTCGTCCGCTGATGCTGTTGCTATTGCAGCGTTAGCTCTTTTTACCGGCGTATTGATTTCCATATCCTCTGACTAAAATTAAGAAATAATTTTCAATTATTTTCTTCATAAAACTGGAAATCGAATAATGGTAAGTCGAGATAAAAACCATCTCCGCGTTTTCTAAAAATGAGGTTTACCGGTTTTTTTTTCCACTTAATTTTCGCAAAATTTTTGCAACATACCATTTTCCTTTTAGAAGAACTACTCGTTTGGTCCTGAATTTTGGTAACGTATTGAATTATTTGCCAAGAGGAATGTATAAAGATGCACTTTTAAAACTGTAAATGAACAACTTCCCCACCGTGCAATTAAGTTTTACTTAACGCCAAAAAATGCCATACGAGCGTGCAATCGCTGTGACAATATCGATAGCGCGTGCACACTGTCAAAATGACATTTGGTGTGTTTTATTACAATTAATGTCAGTTTCAAAATAAACTTTAAAGTAGCAGTTACTATTTACAGTTGTTGAATTTGCATGTGAGTTATAAAATGTAATTCTAAAAATCAATATCTATATGACATTTGACCAGCAACTTGGAACTCGACCCATGAGGTTAACAAATTCCAGACTATATAACATACACAATCAATTCGAAAAACTCACTTGTACAAACTATTGAACAAAGCGGAATATTACAATTTGCTCTTGACCCCAGCATTGGTGAGGAATATACTCAACAATTATTAGGAATTGAAGTACAAGATTTTTTTAGATTATTACTTTTTTTAACACAAACCCACTCGCGAAGATGGTTACTATGCAAATCGAAGAAGGTGAGAGGATAAGGAAAGAAAATATCGAATGCCTAAATATTAAGCCGAGGAGCAAACACACGACCATTCCACATTCGTTTAGTTCGGCTGGAGAATACTTCTGTGTTTATTAATATAAGTGAAGTTGATTTTTAATGTGAGCTGATGGTGTTATAGAGTATGTTAACAATTTAATTTAAATTTATATGTAGTAAATAATTTTATTTTGATTAAGGTTGAACATGTATTTAAATTAGTTAGAGTACGTTTATAACAATTTTGGCGCAGCCGGTTACCACCAGCTGAGATTGTATCAAATCCGCCGGGGATACATTGTGAAAATTCTACTTGGTAGAGAAAATAATGATAAAACGGCGTTGGCGCCGGATAAAATAATAAAACGTCAACGGCGAACACAAATTTTGATTCATTCGACGTTAAACGACAAAGTTCACAAGTTGACAACGGAAGGACGACCGCAAAATAAACACAAAAAACTGCAGCTCTACTGAAAATACAATCGACAATCAGCAAGGCGACGATTGAACAGTGTAAACATCTGCAATCGACCACGGACTGGATTGCAGCTGAACGGGGGAACAGCCCTTCAACACCCCCTGTACCTTGACGCCGAATAACAGCTGCCGTCTACAATCAACACCAACACAAATCGACCGCTCAACGGTCACGCAAGTATGTATAGCGTTTGCGACGATAGTGAAGAGCGAGTGATTCGAACCGACGCTATCAGGGTTAGAATCACTAAAAGATAAAACCAAAGCTCAACCCATCAGGCCACTGCCACTTATGTAAATTCGATTTCTAAACTCAAATACATTCGACTAGTGTGGAAATGGTATATTATTGCTATGGTATACGGCTTTAATGGATGTGCTTTTGGTGGTGTTGTTCTTTACTAGTCGTGTGTGTATCTGCTAGAAATGCCACTTATCTTTTGTTTTTCTCTGTCACTA
This sequence comes from Microdon myrmicae, assembly GCA_963931805.1. Lineage (NCBI taxonomy): Eukaryota > Metazoa > Arthropoda > Insecta > Diptera > Syrphidae > Microdon > Microdon myrmicae. The sequence continues at coordinate 87,453,394 of OZ007499.1, read as the reverse complement.
ACGCGTTGTAAGCTAGTAGCTGACAGCTGGCAAATGCGAATGTAGTAGAATTATCCATTCAATTTGCGAATTCGCAACAATATATACATAGTAAAAATTGCAATGTTAAGAGAAATGAGGAAAAAGATGATAGTTAGTATATTCAAGTGTATGCAGTTTATGATAGTAACACAAAAAGAGAATAAGCTCATAACTAATAAATATAACAAATAACTAAAAAGAAACAAACTAAAGGCGAAAATTAACACAAACAATTGCATATATGTTGTAATAGAGGCGGCCGATAGTGAGGTCGCGTCCAGGAGAAAAGCGTTCCACGGGTGAAGCGTCCAAGAGTGGTGGTTGATAGAGATTAGTAGGCAGGGTCCAGGAACGGTGAGCTGCATCCAAGAGCGTCATCGATAAAGATAAGTGGGCTGCGTCCAGGAGCGGTGAGCTGTATCCAAGAGCGTAACCGATGTTGTAATAGAGGCGGCCGATAGTAAGGTCGCGTCCAGGAGAAAAGCGTTCCCAAGTGAAGCGTTCAAGAGCGGTGGTTGATAGAGATTAGTAGGCAAGGTCCAGGAACGGTGAGCTGCATCCAAGAGCGTGATCGATAAAGATAAGTGGGCTTCGTCCAGGAGCGGTGAGCTGCATTCAAGAAGATAGCCGAGATCCTTCCTTTTTTCTACGTCGGTTGTTGGGTTGGCGGCACAACACAACACACGTATCGAAAGCAAACCTCGGTGATGCAAATTACGAGAGGAAAAGTCACTAGAAACAGTTCAGTATTAGTTGTTTACTTGACTGCGCACACAACACATGTATCGAAAGCAAAAGGCTGCTAATGTAAATTACAAAAGGAAGAGTCAATCGAAACAGTGATGAGGAAAGGCAAAATCAACGTTGTGATCTTGAACGCTGGACTTCTTGGCGGTGTGTACGCGTTTGCGGTTGAATGCAGACTGACTCATTGGGCATAACTGCCAATTCAAATAAGGACGCTATGACCTCACCGTGGTGACAATCGGCCAGTTGGTGTCAGCTGCTGCGCAACTGGTATACACTGCGAATGTACTAGATTTCTCCAGTACATTCCAGCACATTCAATTGCCAATCCGCAACATTCCGCCCGCCTTCGCCAATCATTGGTGAATCATTATTTTCGAGGGGGCGGTGGCTAGGGGGCGGGAGTGTGCGGTTGGTCTTGGTCGTTGAGTCTATGGTGGTCGGATGTTGCTGTCCACTTTCACGTGGGTGGTCGGATGGGACGGGGCCGCCCGCCCTGAGGAGCGCTGAAGGCCTGGCGGTCTGAGATGGCCTGCAGGTTAGATGGCGACAGGATGATCCCTTCTACTGAAGGCGTCCGGTGACTTTTGTGGGCACGGGACCGGCCAATTGATCTGGGTCGGATTTGTAAGGTCGCAACCCACGATCAATGGCCACATGATGGCTGGTGATGGGTCTCGCTATGTCGAGGCCAGTGGTGGTGAAAGGTGATGCGCCCGTTGGCGCCCGTCCGAAGTTAGTAGCCGACGGGATGCGGCCGCTGGCGTGTGTGTGTGGAGTGTGGTGCGATGTCGTCCTTGGCACTGTCCGCGTGGCTTGACGGAATGGCAGTCACGGGCCAAGTGCGTTCCGGAGTCGTTGGGGTGCAGCCTTTGTTGATGCCCTGAGAGGCGTGCTTTCTTGTTGGAGTTCGGGAGATCGCTGGTTGCTGGGGAGCGCCGCCCGCCAAGCGGGGCATTGCGCGCCCCTGATCCTGTTTTGGTGGCTGCACGTGGTCGCGGTTGGCCTGGATAGTTTTGGACCCGGGCAGGAGCTTGACCACGTGGTGTCCTGGGTGTGGTGGGATGCCTTGAAGTGTTCGAGTGGGTAGGCTCCTGGTTCCTCGATTGCCTCTTGCCCCTGCAATGGTTCAACGGGCGGGGGATATGTCTTGTAGTTGGGTCGCGCAAGTAATCGGTGGCTGGTAGTTGCACGGGCCTTGTAGGTGGCCCCTGGGACCGATGCCAGCGAGACCTCCTTTTGGTCTTCTGATGGGAGCTGCGATCATTAGCCGTAGGGTCAGCCAGTTCCTCTGGGTCGGAGTTGTAAATTCGCAACCCACGAGGAATGGCCATATGATGGCTGGTGACAGGCCTTGCCACCTTTAGGATAGATGATATGGTGGGTGCTGCGCCTGTTAGCACCCATCCCAGTTCAGTGGCCTGCGCGACGAGGCCGGAACGTGGGTCCTTCCTTAGACCCTCCAGGATGAGAGTGGGGTACATGTCTCCCCCAATGATCATGTCCAACTTATCGGCGGAGGCGATGTTTGTATCTGCAAGTTCCAGATCCGCCACGAATGAGAGATCCCTCGTCGTTGATTGTGGTGGTGGCTCATACGTTGATAGCCATGACAGGATAAAGGGCGTCAGTGTCCATTGTTTGGAGCCGTGGAGGCGAGGAGTGATGCTGATGGCGTCCTGAGTCCTGGTGGCAAGGCCACGATTGCCCCCAACGCCGTAGGTGGGGACGGATGCTGCTTGGCGTCGGAGGTGCAACCTTCGGGCGAGTGATGTTGAAATGAAGGTGCCCCTGGAGCAGGGGTCCACCAGAGCACGGACTTCAATCCTCTGTTCGGTCTCCGACGTCACGATGACCCTGGCTGTTGGCAGCAACGCGGAATGTTGTGAAGGGGTGCTGATTGTATGTGCGCAGACCCCTTCCTGACGGTCGATCCGGGGGGCGGATCCTTTGGCTCGTCGCGGCGATGATGTTGTCCCGTCGATGGCGGTAGACCGGACATGCAGCAGGGTGTGATGTCTCCGTTGGCATCGACGGCACGCCTTGCTGGAGTGGCAGTCGCGCAGGCAGTGGCGACCCAAGCAGTTAGTGCACAGGTTTCTTTTATGTGCGAAGGACTTCCGACGGCCAGGTGTGAGTGATCGGAAGCCCTCGCAAGCGTAGATAGATGTGAGGCCCCGCAGAATGTGCATGGAGCCTGTTGCCTTAGGGGTTCCGGCGGTAGTCCGTCTATCGGGACACGGGTCTGGTTGATCATTGGGCCGGCGGCATTCTGGTCTGTTTCTTGGTCGGGACTCACTGGTCTGGGGTGCGGTTCCTTTTCCGCTGGCTTGGTGGCGACCATTGGCAGCTGCACTGGGGGCAGCTCGCTAGGGTGGCGACGATTGGCGCTGTTGGCCATGGTTGGGGAGGCTGAATCGAGAGCGTGCTGGGCCTCGAGGAGCTTCGTCTGTTCCTCGAGGTATATTTCTTCGCTCTCGCCGATGAAGTCCTCCGGGAAGTACTGAAGCCGTTGGTACTCAGGGGGCGCCATGTAAATGACTTGGTTATGCCGCCTGCGGATGGCTTCCCATTCGATGTGGAGGTCTCGTTTTGTGGTTTCGATTGCTTTCGGACTTGGTTGTCCCTTGTCCTGCCGGTTGAGGAAGGTGCCAGAGATGCGACCCTGTGCCGCGAACTGAGCGGCGATGAGTTCTTCAAACGGCATTTGCTCATCGGTAGGTTGGTTCGCGGCAACAGAGGTTTCTGATGATTTTTTATCTCTTCCGACCGAGGAATGTCGTCGGTCGAGATCCTTTGGGTTCCGCCGACCGAGGAAAGTCGTCGGGGAACCGTTGTGAAAGTTGTCGTCGTCGCTGCGGCCACCACTGTTTGATCCATCGTCGGCTCCGTTACGCACCGTGTGAAAACAGGTATGATGTCTTCCGAGCGAGGAATGTCGTCGGGGAACCGTTGTCCCTACGGGGGGAATTTTCCGGCTGCATCATCCGTGATGACGATCCGGGTGGGGGGCCGGGCGGCATGTGCATGTCAGTTGTTGGTGGAGTTTCCGGGCGCCGTGGATGTGGCCGGAACATCATTGGCGGCGAAAGACTTGCTGGCGGAGAGATGGCCGGTGCACCAGTCCGAAGAGCATCGTTACCAGGTTTCGGCGTCGAATCACTTTCCCCGTCACCGGTTTCACTCGATGTATCACTTTCTTCCTGCTTGTCACTCACTGTGGTTAGGCTTAGGGTCCTGTGCCTTTCCCCGTTTCCTTTGAGCACTCTCCGTTCCCTTCAGGGATTCACCAGCATTTTGTCCGGATATTGCCAGGCTTCGCTGCTGCACTGGGCGCAGCTTTGGTAGATCGGCTTCTACCTTTGCCCGTGGTTTCCTTTCACATATTTTTGTTGCCAAGTCCTTTTGACTCAATCCTTTCCCTTGACGTTCCTCTTGAATGATCTTGCCGACTTCTAAAGGTATTTTTTCATGTTTAAGTTCTTCAGTTTCCCTGTCCAATTTAGCCGTGTTGTTAGTGTTGATGTGCTGCTTATTAGTACCGGTACCAAGTTTCTGTTGAGTATCCGCTTGAACGCCCTGACGACGTGCCTGATTAATAGCACTTTTTGTTTTGAGGGCAGGTGATTTCGGAACCCGTTTACGTAAAACCGTAACTGTGTCCCAGTCAGACATCTTGTGTTTGTTTCACAGACGATTGGATTGAAAATTAAATTGATACTTCAGCCAATGTTGCTGCTTGCTTGAGTATGGATAACAGATACAAAACGTTTAGTAATACCTTCAGATCCTACAGATATTATGATTTCTTGAATGTTGCAGTTTCAGTTCCTTGATGTGTCGAGGTGACTGGCAGTTGTCAATATAGATGCAGTGTCTATCTGTAGTGTGTTGTGGTTTTGGCGCTCTTTTGGCGTGTGTACCTGTCACAGGTATGTTGTGCCACGAACTAGGCGGCGATGGTGTAGATTCAAATCGGCACTGGATCCGGCTCGAAGGACCAGAAAATGTTGTAATAGAGGCGGCCGATAGTGAGGACGCGTCCAGGAGAAAAGCGTTCCACGAATGAAGCGTCCAAGAGTGGTGGTTGATAGAGATTAGTAGGCAGGGTACAGGAACGGTGAGCTGCATCCAAGAGCGTGATCGATAAAGATAAGTGGGCTGCGTCCAGGAGCGGTGAGCTGTACCCAAGAGCGTAACCGATAAATGCAAATGATGGGAGGAAGCACAAAACCAAGGCAGAGGTCTTTTCTCCTTGAGATTAACTTTTATTATTTAATTTCGGTGATCGGACGACTGACTCAGACGCAGACTGACTCATTGGGCATAACTGCCAATTCAAATAGAGACGCTATGACGCCATTGATGGTGACAATCGGCCAGCTGGTGCCAGCTGCTGTGTAACTGGTATACACTGCGAATGTATTAGATTTCTCCAGTACATTCCAGCACATTCAGTTGCCAATCCGCAACATATAAATTATCACACAAATAAAAACCTCCCAGGACAAAAAAATCTTAGTAAAAACTTTAAAACTGAAAAGAATGATATATAGTAAGAGAGAAAAGGAAGCAGAAAATTGAAAACTAAAATAATATATGTTGCGGATTCGCAAGTAAATACAGCGGGGAGAATCTAGTACGTTCACCGTCTAGTACAATCCCCAGCCAGCATATTCAGCTCACGCCTGTCAGCTGTCAGCTGACAATGCGCCATCGCCTAGGGACGCCATCGGACTGTGACCCATTTCAAATGCACCCATCGGTTCTTAGTCAGTTCCTGCCAGCTCGTCGTTGTGTGTGCACTGGTGGCTTGTAATTGAGGGATTGATGTTCTCTCGGCGCAAACAGCGTCACGGTACTAAATCGATACAAACTCTTTAAAATATTGTGACGCATATGAAAATCAGTACTAGAATATTCGAGACAGCCCGAAACAAAGTACTGGTATATTCTAGAAAGTACTGGAAAACTGGAGACTATGAACAGTAGAACATTCAAGGCTATGGAACGGATGGAAACGAAACGCTGAATCAGAATGAGGAAACGGTATAAATACGGCGCATACAGATCATGGAGGGGGAGTAATAAGTAAGAAAGTGAAGCAAGCGATAAGTAAGAAGTAAAAGACGCGATAAGTACGGAAACATTAAGTCAAGAAATCGTTGTGTACGGTAAAAGTAACGGTTGTTATTAACGGACTAATAAAGTGTTATATTAATTCAAAATTAATTTAACGGCTCTTATTTATTAAAAATAATTAATCCAGCGAACCTTAAGCTCGCTACAATTGGTGTCAGAAGTGGGATTAATTATTGGTGAAGTGAATAAGTCTGTGAAAGTGTGTTGTGGCGATGTCAGATCGACATTTGGAGGTTCTTCGCGTTCCTGAGTTGAAGAAGGAACTTGAGGACCGGAATCTGGATAGCAGAGGACAAAAGCAAATTCCTCGACAGCGTCTGCAAGCAGCAATGGAGGAAGAGGGTATTGATGTCGACACATATGTTTTTACGATTGGGGCAGACTGTCCGGATGGAGAAGAAATAGCGAGTCAAGATAGTGCCAATTTGACGGAGAAGAGTTCGCCACAGCTGGACATTTCGGAGATGCTCAGGATGATGATGATAAAATTGGACGTGAAAGCTACAGACATTAAAACAAAATTGGACGCACAAGCTGCAGATGTTAATGCAAAGTTGGATGTCCAAAATTCAAAATTCGACGCACAAACTGCAGATCTGAATGCAAAATTGGATGCCCAAACACAGTGGATGAAATGAAATTTTCAACACTTTAAGGAAGAAATTCGAAACGAAGTAGAAAATCTGGATCTAAAAGTCACCGGTGAAATAACGCGAATCGAAAAGAGACTTCAGTGTATTGAGAGAAATAAGACATCGCCTAGCAATCAACATGACTACAAAGATACAAGGATACAACCGCCAGCCTTCGATGGAACGGGACCCTTCTCCGTATTTATACGTCAGTTTAACGTCGCGGTCAATTATAATAAGTGGCCGGATGAGCAAAAGTCAACATCACTAATCGCTGCAGAATTGCTACAAACCATACCAGCAGAGAAGCAAACAGATTTCCAAGCGGTAAGAGACGGCTTTGAAGCTAGGTATGGAGACAACCACATGCAGCAGGTCTACCGCATGCAACCTGCGGAGCAGAACGCAGAAACCTGGAGAAAATCTTCAGCTGTTGCAGGCAGAAATTGAGCGATTGGCAAACTTGTCTTATTCAAATATGACTAAGGAATTTCTGAACGAGGTAGCAATGGACTCATTTATAAACGCACTCCAAGATCGGGACTTGCAACAGGCCGTTCGTTTGGCAGGAAAGAAGACGACTAATGAAATACTGGCGTTCGCATTGGCACATGAATCTGCTAAACTGGATACCAGGAGTACATATAGAGTCCGAGATTTGTCCGTCCAGGAATGTTCTTGCCAAAGAATCGGGCATGTACAACGGAGAACCCCGAGACCTGTTATGAAGTGCTGGACATGCGGCGGAGTCGGCCACATCTCTGTTGACTGTAGGAAATGTCGACGAATGAATGAAACATCAATCGAGAATTGGTGTTCATGCGCTAATCATAACAGAAGACTATCAACGGACCAACCAGAGGTGAAGAAGCACATTGTACCTGTCAGAGTACTAAATGCGTCCGAGGAGCCGGTCGCAATAAGAAAAGAAGAGTTAACTGCAAAATGTGCACCCATCTCAATGATAAGCTCAATTCAGCAAGGGAAGGTGCATAATAACGCTGATGCTCTATCAAGAAGACCATGTAAGCCAGATTGTAAACATTGTCATAAAGTGGAAGAGAAAGAAGAGGCGTACGACCTTCGTAATGTACAAGTAGAAGTACTAGATGGGTGGAAGAGTGATGCTATATGCGCAGCTCAACTTCAGGATGAAGATATGTCGCTAATCCTGGAACACAAAGAAAAGAACGAGCGGCCAACTTAGAACAATATTTCTAACAAGAGTGGAACATTTAAGGCATATTGGGCACAATGGAATTCCTTGCTGGTGGAAGATGGAATTCTTAAGCGTAAATGGGAAGCCGCGGACGGAAAATCCCATCGAATGCAGATTCTAGTTCCACCATCAAAAGTGAAGGATGTACTAACAGAAATGCACGACAGGTCCTCCGGTGGACATCTGGGAGTTAATAAGACACTTTCAAAATTACGATCTCGATTCTACTGGCTTCACATGAGAGACGATGTCGAGTCTTGGTGTAGGAAATGCACAACTTGCACTGCGACCAAAGGACCAACAGCAAAACCAAGGAGCGCTATGAAGCAGTACAACTTGAGTGCCCCTTTTGAGCGAAATGCGATTGATATCTCAGGACCATTCCCAAAAACAAACGACAACAACAAATACATGTTGGTTATCATGGATTACTTCAGCAAGTGGGTGGAAGTCCTTCCAATTCCAACGAAGGAGCAACAGCCAACATTGCGCAGCGTATCAATAATTGGATCAGCAGATATGGAGTTCCCTGTGAGCTGCATTCCGATCAAGGCCGAAACTTCGAATCACGAAGATTTCAAGGCATCTGTGCGGCACTGGGCATACGGAAGACCAGGACCACATCCTTACATCCACAGTCAGACGGAATGGTCGAAAGGTTCAACCGAACAATAAAAGAGCATTTATCGAAGGTCGTTAGTGATCACCAACGAGATTGGGACAAACATGTACAAACCTTTCTCATGAGTTATAGATCGGCTAATAACGAGACGACAGGCCATTCTCCAGCAAGAAATATATTTGGACGAGAGATACGATTACCAGCCGATCTGCGATTCGGAATACCTCCAGACGTCATACACAAGACCGAAGACTACGTAGCCGAATGGAGAAATCGTCTCGATGAGATTCATCATTTGGTGCGAAAGCAAATCAAGGTATCCAGTGACAGGATGAAAACAAGGTACGACGTTCGAGCCAACGCATCCGGATTTAATGCAGGCGATAATGTGTGGCTTTATAACCCTCATCGGGAAAAAGGAAGGTCTCATCATCATCATCGGCACTACAACCGGGAACCGGTCTTGGCCTTATTTAGCAAGTCCTGAGGCTTGTTAAATTTTCCATAATGATTTATTTTTTCTGGGCAAGGTGATTAGTCTTGCGCCAGGGGCTCCCCGACGGGGAATCGAACCCCGGTCTCCCGGGTGACAGGCGGGTGTACTAACCACTATACTATCGAGGAGCCCAAAAAGGAAGGTCTCCTGCAGCAATATTGGGAAGGACCGTATAAGATTCTCACAAGAATTAACGACGTTGTCTATAGGATTCCTCGAAGACCGAACGCCAAGATGAAAGTGGTACATCGTGACTGACTGGAGACTTTTGTTAACCCAGGAGACCAGTGAACTTAGTTCGGGACGAACTAATCTAGACGGGGGGTAGTGTGACGCATATGACAATCAGTACTAGAATATTCTAGAAAGTCCGCAACATAGTACTAGAATATTCTAGAAAGTACTGGAAAACTGGAGACTAGGAACAGTAGAACATTCAAGGCTATGGAACGGACGGAAACGAAACGCCGAATCAGAATGAGGAAACGGTATAAATACGCACACAGATCATGGAAAGAAGAAGAAGTAAGAAGTAAGAAGTAAGCAGTAAGCAGTGAAGCAAGCGATAAGTCAAAGACGCGATAAGTAAAAAAATCGTTAAGTGTATGGTAAAAGTAACGGTTGTTATTAGCGTACTAATAAAGTGTTACATTAATTCAAAATCGATTTAACGGCTCTTATTTATTAAAAATAATTAATCCAGCGAACCCTAAGCTCGCTACAATACATTAACACAATTGACACATGAAAACTGTCACAGGATGAATATTACAATGTACTAAATTCATCTAATACCAGAAACGCAAAACGTTCTGGCTGTCATGTGACTGAAGTCAAGCTAAATAGATGAATGTTTTGGCGGGAAAGTGTTTACCACATTTCCAATTGATCTGTAATTCGTGAATTAGAATTCGTTTGTAGAAATAGGTGGAAATGGAGGGATTTGATGAAGTTGGAGTTTTCTTCTCCGATAATTTTGGAGGCGAACAACAAGATGGAAGTCAAATCAACTTGCAAGCAATCAAAACAAAGTACAAGCAATTTATCCGGACTTTTAATGAGGATTACTTCTTTTATAAGTACAGGTGCGTAAACCAAGACATCTCATTTCGTAAATGCGATATGCCTCTTTTTTAAATGTTATTTTGTTTTAGAGATACATTGAAGAAGAATTACCTAAATGGGCGCTATTTTCTTGAAGTTGATATAGACGATTTAGCCGGTTTTGATGAGACTTTAGCCGATAAATTGTACAAGCAACCAACAGAACATTTGCAGATATTCGAAGAAGCAGCCAGGGAAGTTGCAGATGAGGTGACGGCGCCAAGGCCTGAGCATGACGATCAACTACACGACATTCAGATTTTGCTATCCTCGGGAGCCAATGCGACAAGCATACGTGAACTAAAGTCGAATTGCGTGTCTAAGCTGGTTAAAGTTGCGGGCATAATTGTATCAGCCTCGGGCATCAGAGCCAAGGCGACACGAATATCGATTCAATGCCGATCGTGTGGAAATATTATACCCAATCTTAAAATCAATCCAGGATTAGAGGGATATGCATTACCGAGAAAATGCAACACAGAACAAGCTGGCAGACCAAAATGTCCGTTAGATCCATTTTTTATAATGCCCGACAAATGCAAATGTGTTGATTTCCAAGTCTTGAAGCTCCAGGAGTTGCCGGATTATGTTCCTCAGGGAGAAATTCCGCGTCATTTGCAATTGTTTTGCGATCGATCCTTATGTGAAATGGTCGTTCCAGGTAATAGAGTTCTAATTGAAGGCATATATTCCATACGAAAAGTTGGGAAGCCTAGTAAGCAAGATGGGCGCGAGAAGGCCACCGTTGGTGTGCGTGCTCCATACATGCGCGTGATTGGAATTCGGGTTGATACAGAAGGTGCGGGTGCCATATCACGGTCAAGTACTTTAACGCCTGATGAGGAGGATTTATTCAGACGCCTAGCTGCGAGTCCTGATGTATATGAACGCTTGTCACGATCTCTTGCACCAAGTATTTTTGGCTCAGTAGATATCAAGAAAGCATTAACATGCATGCTCTTTGGAGGGTCGCGTAAACGCCTTCCCGATGGTCTTAACCGCAGGGGCGATATTAATGTTTTGCTTCTGGGAGACCCAGGGACGGCCAAGTCACAACTGTTGAAATTTGTTGAAAAAGTAGCTCCCATTGGCGTGTACACTTCAGGGAAGGGATCTAGTGCAGCCGGCTTGACTGCATCTGTAATGAGAGACCCCACTTCCGTAAGTAAGGGAGATCTAAGCTCTTGGTCCTTCAATAATGTTCCCATATTTTTATTTTAGAGAAATTTTGTTATGGAAGGCGGTGCAATGGTGTTGGCTGATGGCGGCGTTGTGTGCATTGACGAGTTCGACAAAATGAGGGAAGACGACCGTGTGGCCATCCACGAAGCAATGGAGCAACAGACCATTTCTCTTGCCAAAGCAGGAATCACCACAACTCTCAATTCCCGCTGTTCCGTTTTAGCTGCAGCGAATTCAATATTTGGACGATGGGATGAATCCAAAGGAGAAGAAAACATCGATTTCATGCCGACGATTCTTTCCCGATTTGATATGATATTCATTGTAAAAGATGTGCACGATGAGGCACGAGACATTACTTTGGCGAAGCACATCATCAATGTCCACTTATCCTCTCATAAGGCCGGCAATGAAATTGAAGGTGAAATACCTCTCGCCACTTTTAAGAAATTTATTCACTTTTGTCGCACAACCTGCGGACCACGATTGAGTGAAGCTGCCGGAGAAAAATTGAAAAGTCGTTATGTACTTATGCGTAGTGGTGTATTAGCCCAAGAGAAGTCTACTGACAAACGCGTGAATATCCCGATCACAGTGCGTCAGCTGGAAGCTGTTATTCGGATTTCCGAATCACTGGCTAAAATGCAATTGCAACCGTTTGTTAATGATACACATGTGAACGAGGCTCTGCGTCTGTTTCAGGTTTCAACCTTAGATGCAGCTATGACGGGTAGTTTATCAGGCGCTGAAGGATTTACATCGAATGAAGATCAAGAGAAACTTAATCGTATTGAAAAGCAACTTAGAAAACGATTCGCTGTTGGCACCCAAGTATCTCAGTTGAGCATTGTCCAGGTAAGTTGCCAAGGCACGTGGAGCAATGTCGTTCACTAATACTATTTATTTAATAGGATTTCGTTCGGCAAAAGTACGAAGAACGGGATGTCGTGAAGGTTATTAATGCGATGATTCGGCGAGGAGAGATTCAACATCGAATGCAACGCAAAATGCTTTATCGTATTTGTTAATCAATTGTTTTTACGTTAAATATTATTATGAAATACTTATGTTTTGATAAATTCACATTTGACTGTTCTGAGTTGGTTTCTGCATTTTTTTTTTTGAGCAATTTGAATAGGAGTCATTGCCGTTCGAACGGAGGTAGTCGTAGTCAAGGGAAGTCGGCTTGCTCTTTCTCAAAGCCGTACGTAGGTTCAAACTAAAGATCCCGTTCAGACACAAGGAATGGCTCGTCCATCAAATTACATGAGCGTGCAATGCGTTCCTGATCGGTTTTTTTACACGTGCGTGTGGGCATGTGGGTATTTTGAGGTACTCTTAAATGTCGAAGCAGCGATCGGCTACATCTGAAATTGATCTTTAAATGAACGGGGATGGAATATTATTGGTGACTGTGGACGAATACTTAGAAAGAGAAAAACATTCTCCGGGGTTCCATTAAGAAAGGTTTTTGGTAAAACTGGGACAGGCATGATACTTTCCGCCAATGGTACAACTGCTATGGATTTCATTACTTGATTTTGCATCCTATCGAGGACTCCACGTCCTTGTGTTTGTGGCATTTGGGTAAAGCAATTTGTGACATTGAGTTTGGAGCACTTATGCTAAGTAGGCAGTGATAGACCGTCCTCCTGTTTTCAAGTGATTCTGAAGGAAGCTTGTCTAGACTAACTCTCACTTTATTTTCGCCCACGCAGATTTGGGTGAGAAAGGAATTTTTTCAGGATTCCCAGCTCAATTACAATATAGTATAGTCTGCCTTATGGCGGAGTTGTAGGCTTTTTTGAAATCAGTAAAGAGTCGATGGACCGTTTCTTCGTATTCCTACTTCTTTCTACCACTGTGAACATTTGGTTCCTTGTTGATCTGTTCTTGAGGAAACACAGAATTTGGTAGTCTCGTTGTTGGCGATGCGATTTCCCAGGAAAGACAAGGCAAGCACTAGTAAACGATTTCCTGGGAAGCACATCGATCAGCTGCACACCGATTGCGGAAAACCACTCGAGAGGAAAAAGGCACTCAATCAACAGGAAAAAACGAGTGAAAGAGAAGAACAGTCAGGAATCGAGCGAAAGTGGGGACAGCTGCGGACTATATAAGGCGAGCGCATCGACAACACCAGCAGTCGCGGGCTCATCAGATACATACCCGATTATGGGCGCACAGTTCGGGACAACTTCAATGTCACATTGAACAAAAAACTCCACCAACTCTCTCTTCCTATTGACAGGAACCTAACGACGGTTGAGATAAATAACGCTGCAGGTCGACTTCACGAGATTCTAGTTGAATCTTCGGAGACCCATGTCCCGAAGTACAAACTTGAAAAGACATCAGATTCCCCATGACGACTTCACTCTTCATCTCATTCGGGAGCGTAAAAAGCTCTGCAGAATGAGATATCGTCCCCGCTTTACGCAAAAGGAGCCATTATTGCGAGCCATTATTCACAATATTGGCACACTGATAAAACAAAGAATCCAAAACAATCGCACCCGACAATTGGAATATAAACTGAAGGGTATTCAGATGGACCAGAGCATTTATAAAAATGTTAAAAAGATATCTGGCACTTCTCGTATCACTGGGACAATCATGCACAACGGTCTTGTGGTTAATAATGATGCCAATAAAGCAAACACCATCGGAGAGGCCTTTCAAAAAAATCACAGGCTCACTCTCGAGGATGGCGACCCGGACACTAACACAGTAATTAGTTCAGATGTTCACAATAAACACGACAACTTTAACGAGCCGATAGTTGTCTTCAACTCAGCTAACAGTGCATACTTCGACGACACACCCGATAATAGTCACGGCTTCGTCACACCAAATACCCTACAGAACCTAGTTAAATCTCGAAACCACAAGAAGTCACCCGGTACCGATAACATGTCCTACCACTCGTTGCGAAGGTTTTCTGCTTTACTTTTTATAAAGCTCTCCATTCTGCTCAACCATGCATACAACATGGGGTACTTTCCCCAAACTTGGAAACATGCTATTGTTTGTTCAATAGCAAACGTTAGGAAACCAACGTATCACCCCTCAAGCTTTCGTCCTATTTCGATTCTCACCTGCATCAGCAAAATATATGAAAATTTCATATATGAAAAGCTAAATAACTTTATCAGTGCCAGGAATCTAATACCTGATTTCCGATTTGGATTCAGAAGAGCACACAGCTACACTATGGCTCATATTTCAAAACCACGTCTGCGTGCGCCTCTTTAATAAGGAACCCACCAGCGCGGTGAGCTTGGACATCGAAAAGGCTTTTGACATGACGTGGATCGAAGGTCTCATTTTTAAATTAGTGAATACTGGCCTCAGTAGAACGCTGTGTAGTATCATCTACCAGTTCGTTCTAAACAGAACCTTTCAAGTTCGAGTGAATGAAAAGCTCCATTCTAGACCCCATCTTATTTAATATCTACGCCTCAGATATTCCTCGCCCTGTGGACGGAAGAGTAAACCAGATATGTCCTAGTCTACACGTCATCCAAAAGCCCAAAACTCGCAACAAACCGACTCAACCGTCATCTAGACGAACTGTATCAGTATTACAGTCGATGGAAAATCCGACTCAACCCATCCAAAGCAGTAGCCATAGTTCTGAGTAGTAAACACTCCCAATCTACTTCTCGATATCCACAGAATATTCGAATACAAATGGGAGGTCCTACGATTAGACCACAGGACAGGATGAAATATCTTGGGGCCATCTATACCCCAAAAATGAATTTCATCAAACATGTGACCCACATTCTTCAAAAGGGCCTCGGTCGGTCTAAGCAACTGTACAACATCTGCATCGTTATAATACAGCCGGTATACCCCTGGCTGCAAACCATCTAATGGGCATGGTGATGCGTTGTTAGCCTGTTTGACATGATGATGATGATGAGTGATTCATTGTAGTTTAAACCCCCACACCACGTCAAGGTCTCTACCAAGCGCGGGAGTGGGGCAGCGTTTTAGCGAAATCCAGCGTCTTCAAACTTTATTGGCCTCCCTTCGTGTTCTTTGTGGCTGGTGACAAAATCGACACTTTTAAGACGCTGGAATCAGTACTCACGTTTTTGTTTTTTTTGGAGCATGTTATCCATGTGTTTCATACAGCAATCGATGCTCATGAGCTGTACTTTTCTCCAAATAAAACAAAACACAGCGCTTCCCACGAATTGTGTTTTGTTGGCACAAAGGATGGCGTGGTTGGAGAACAAAGTAATAATATTGCTTATGGTAGGGAAATGACGTTGTAACAAGAATATATGTAGATGATCCAATAGAATTTAATGTTAGTTACGCCATCTTTTTTAGAACCCTCAACACTTATTTGTACAGCCAATACATCTTGTTGAGGTCGGAATTCAATAAGTTTTAAAACCATTGAAATCGACTCGGTTAAATAATCCCCGTTGATACATCTCGTTGGGGTCGGAATTCAATGTATTGAGCATATCCTGCTGATTGGTAATGGGGTCCGAATATGAGAAACTCAATGTGCTATCATCAGCAACCGAGTGAATTGGATTGTGAGTAATGGCAAAGAGATCATTTATAAAGATGACTAAAAGACTGGGTGAAAGTACAGAATCCTGAGGAAGATCTGATTTGACACCATCAAGAATCACTTAGATTGAATGGCTAAAAAGATAGTCTCATATTCATCGGGGCAGTGAATTGTCAACTCGATAGGAAAGTAATTTCGACAAGAGGCCTGGTTGTTTTATATTATATTATATTATATTTTTATATACTTCTCTCAGGAGGGTTAAACCTATAGCGCCGACAGGGCGCCCCGAAATGCCACCAAATAACCGTTGCAGTTTTTTTTTTAAACAGTTGTAGGTTGTAATTCTCCGAGAGCAGACGCGCGGGGAGGGAGTTTCACAGCTTTCCCGCCCTTTAACAGAACGAGTTCTGTGGCAAGTATGTTCGCGCCGTCGAGAGATGAACCACCAAGTGGTGCGATCAGTTAGGTTGTCTCGGCGAGCGCATACAAACTGAATTGCGCGGAACAATACCACGAATCTCCGAAGAACAGTTCCCGTATTAATATCTGTAAAACAGGAAGAGGTCAGCTGCGCGCCTTCGATGTGATAGCGACTGCAGCCCGATGCCAGCGCCGTGTCGCCGATCAGGAAGATTGTGGCGACTCTAACAGATATACACACAATTCACAAGCAAAATAGTGGAGAGCACCGAACGAAAAATCGAATAAGAAAATACATCAGAACCGTATACCATAGCGATAACAAAAATAATTCACATCAGTGGAGTATAGTCGAGTTTAAAAATCAAATTCTAAACACGGTCAGTAGCCTGACGGGTAACGCTTAGGTTCAATTTTTTTCGTGATTCAAACTGTCATAGCGTCAGTTCGAATGACACGATCTTCTTCACTATTATTTCAAACGCTATAAGATCACTCGTATCTGGATGCTCTCAATTAGGTCGAGGGTATGTTTAGGCGCAGAGCCCCAAACATGAGAGCAATATTCGAGCGCGGGTCTAATTTGGGATTTATACAGGAGAAAAGTTTAGCCGGAGTAAAATATTCCTTGGCTCTAATAAGATAACTCAGTTTTTCGGAGGCGGACCTGGTGATGTTCAACACATGTTTATGCCGCGAGACATTCCCACAGACCGTGACGCTGAGCAATTTCAAGCTTTTCCCAGATTCGAGGGACCGGCCATTTATCATAAGCTGTGGAACTGATTAACCACTTTTCCTTGTGAATGTTGTATATTGTGTCTTCGTTCCATTGAGGTTGACGAAATTGGTCATTCCCCACTTCAGCACCTTATTCAGATCCCGATTCAGAGTCGAGCTGTCTACATCTCAGCAGGTGCGACGTTGATGCACTAATCGGTCGATCACTCGAAAAAGAGGAAAGAAGCATACTATTGTCCGCCAAATTGAACAGTCGGTTATCCCATCACTCCAACAAATCATTTATGTGAAGCAAAAACAAGGTTGGAGCCAAAATAGAACCCTGCTGCACCCCGGAATTAACAGGATACAGATCCGAAGACCCGCAATCTACTACAACCCGGATCAATCGATCCTCGACGAAGCTTTTCGTCTAGTCGCACGGCTGCTGGGATAGTCCGTATGAACGAAGCTTGTTCAGCAATGCCCCGTGTCAGAAGCGGTCCAAAGCCTTTGAGATACCCATTGCGACGCTCTTGACTAACCATGCCACTCAATCGCAGATGTTCATATATCGGTTATAAGGATCAAAAAGTCTCCCGTGGACCGCCTGCCACGGAATTCGTAATGACTATCATTCAGAACTCCGTTGCATCCCAATTACCTAATTAACTCGGTATTGACGACCTTTTCCATAACCTTAGATAACATAGACAGTAATTCTATCGGGCGGTAATTTTGTGGGAGACACTTTTGAATTGGAGTAAGGCCCATATTGTGGCAAAAGCTGATAGGCAATATCACTTCGTATGTATATGACTAGACCACGATGTGGGGAAAATAGAGGCGCTAAGTTATAACCGGGTATTACGTATATTACGCCACTCAAACACCAAAAACCCACCACAGATTATAACCAGACTGTCGATGCTTGAGTGACGTAGCAGAGGTACGAAAAAAAGGAAAAACAGATGAAAAGAAAGGCTAGGAAATTTTCCCACGCTACATTTCACTCGGGTGTATATTTTCACACTTTCCACTACACTAAGGCGCGTAAGCGGAGATCTCTTCTTTACTTCGGTTTTCACAGAAGACGACGCGCGAACCGATACCTCAATTGGGTATCTTGTGTCGAAGAGCTCGATGGAGGGAGAGTAAGTCCTGGGGTTAGAATGCCGGGCGTCGAAGAGAAATGGACACGCCTTAAGAATACTGTCATTAGCACTGCCAGCTCCACCTTAGGCAGTAGTCGCGATCGGAGCGACTGGTTTGATGATGAGTGCAAACTAGCGACTGAACGTAAGAATGCTGCATACCGGGCAATCCAGCAGTCTCATAGGACGCGGGTACGCGAGGACAAATACAAAGAGCTCAGAAGATATGAGAAAAGATTCCACAGACAAAAGAAAAGTGCCTGGAAAAAACAAACTTCTCTATGAAATAGAGAAAAGTTGGGAGTGAGGTCTGCACCAGGCGGGGAAATTCGACCAAGTAATCCGCATATATGATGCGGTACACACCACCCTGCATTTACTGCAGGGACAAAGAGGGTAATGTGATCACCGATCCTGAAGGCATTCTGGAACAATGGAAAGTGCGCTTCAATGAAGTGCTGAATGGTCAGCTCACAGAAGAATTGGAGGCTCCATCATTGCAAGATCAAGACCAAATTGTGCCGTCACCAAGCATTGAGGAGATATTAAAAGCCATAAGACAGCTCAAATCAAACAAAGCCCCCGGAGCAGATGGGATACCAGCTGAACTGATCAAACAAGGAGGGGCAGCGATACATCATTGAATTCATGAGATCATGGTGCACGTATGGGAGCAAGAAAGATGCCGGAAGATTGGCGTCGCGGAATTAGCCCCATACATAAGAAGGGAGATATCACTGTGTGCAGCAACTATGGGGGTATAACATTGCTGAGTATCGCCTATAAGATACTCTCCTGTATCCTACAAGATCGGATAGCCCCATACGCTAAAGCCATCATTGGTCAATATCAGTGTGGCTTCATTCTAGGCAAATCAGCAATTGATCAGATATTCACCCTTAGGCAGGTGATGGAATAATGTCTGGAATTTAAGACTCCATTATATATATTATGACAGCATAGCCATGGTAGAACTATATAGTGCCATGACAGAGTTCGGCATTCCAAACAAATTGATACGGCTCTGTAGGTTGACTATGACCAACGTAACTGTTCAGGTAAAAATAGTGTGATTGCTGTCCAAACCAATAAACATCTTTAATGAACTTCGACAAAGGGACGGTCTGGCCTGCCTCCTCTTCAACCTTGTGTTGGAGAAAGCCATCCATGACTCTGGCGTTACAACTAGAGGGACTATTATCACCAAGTCCAGCCAGATACTTTTCTACACCGATGACATCGACATTATCGGTAGATCCGATTCGGCTGTAGAGGACTCCTTCATCCAAATCGAACAGGCGGCATAAAAACTGGGATTGCACATTATGACATCAGGCCATTGCCGCTTATACGAATTCGATTTCTAAACTTAAGTACACTCAACTGATGTAGAATTGTTATGTTATCGCTATGGTATACGGCTCTGATGCTTTTGCCTATTCAAATTTCCTTTCGGTGTTCTTCACTATTGGCTTGCATATTGTGTGTGTATCTGTTAGAAACGCCACAGGCCTGCCCGGAAAGTCCTTTGTGGTAGGATATATGGAAGGGGACAGCGTGACAGACCTTGTCTGGGATGGATGGATAGCGTAGACCAGGACGCCCAGAGCTTGGAAGTGCCAAACTATATGACATCGGCTCGAAATCAGGACCGGTGGAGAGGCTTGCTGAATAAGGCTAAGACCGGATCCCGGTTGTTATGCCGATAATGATGATGACGATTTTGTGTTTACTTAAGATATCCAAAACAGATTTCCAGATCTGATCCCATGCTACGGATCTCGAGGCAGAAGCGCACGTGGTCTCGTCCACGGTTAGACTATGAATTAAGGCAGACCTATAGTGTTTCTTATAGACACAAGCACAATACACAAGCAATTAGTGAAGAACAACACCGAAAGACGAAACGAATAAGCAACCCTCAGAGTCGTATACCAAAGTTCAACACATCAGACCACTTAGGCGTGTACGTATTCGATCGTTATTCTCAAGCACACTCAGCTGAGGTGAAATTGTTATGTTATCGCTATGGTAGACGGTTCTGACGCTTTTGCTTATTCGATTTTTCGTTCGGTATTACTCCACTATTTGCTTGTGTTGTTCGTGTGTATCTGTTAGAAATGCCACAGACCCACATACCTATAAAAGGCGGGCATAGTTTAACTATGTCCCGCATGTGAACTCGATGAGAGATCATGTTAAATACTTGGTGTGGTAAAACATATCGCAAATTTTGTTTCCTTCTAAGGAATCTGTATGTATTAATGAATTCCAAAACATGGCGGGCGTACCGTCTCTACAACCAGCATTTTAAGATACGATCTGCCAACAGCAACAACAATAACTTGTATCAGAGATAATTTTACATGACATCCATTTTCTCTCGCAACTATAATGCTTTCAATACGTGTTCCACAATTGGCACCAAATACGACAAATCCACTTCCTTTGCTTTCCAGTATCTTCTAAATTCCTCTCTTAAAAAACTATCCATTTGATTAACGGATGATTAACGAATTTGCAAAAACCAAAACACGTTCAAGTCCCAAAGTATATTTTAAATCACACCATCGCAGAAAATAGATATTCGTCACAGAACTAGTTGTTATATATTAAATGCATTTTAATATTTTTCATTTTGCTTTTTGGTTACATTGAAATAATTATATAACACATTAATTAAATTATTATGCTGTTTTGTTTTAGAGATTTACTCCTGTTTAGTTTTCTGTTTGCATACAGTTCTGTTAGTAGGCTCTTCTTCAAAAACTTGACTCGCCTACAGTAATCCTCTCGAAATACCTCACTCAATCAAAATAATCTTATCTTGTATATACATATGTTAATCATTTTTATTTTAAATATATATTATTTATTATGTATTCTACAATTTATTATTATTATTATTCAGACACACGTAATGTTCTGTTTATCATTCTGATTTGATTCATGTTTACGCCTTAAAAACTAATATTTGTTTTTATTTTCATTAAAGGTGCAGTTACTAAAACAAAATTATTAATGTGTAGACAAATTATATGGTAATCATAATCAATATTATAGTTATATAAGGAAGGTACACTAAATGATAATAGATTTGTATTTCATGTAATTTTGTTGTGGTGTAAGTTCGTCTACTTTCCCATAATTCAATTCGTGTCTTAATTATTGTATTGTAGTAATTTTTTCTTTCATGTTTCATTTATTTAGTCTTCAATAAAACGAGATTTCGTGTCCTCTTTTTATTCTTTCGAAAAAAGAGCTGTATGCTTGCTCAGAGCGACGTAGAATATAAACACCTTAATTTAAATAATATAACATAAAGTTTATTTTGTTTCAAATATACCGATTATAATTTTTCGTATATAGATATTCTTGTATGATAAAGAGATATTCATTCAAAACTCGTAGAATTTTATTAACAAATTTAAGATGAATAAACAATTTAAGTAAAGGCACTAAATACAATAGAAAATCAAAAATATGCAAAAAATAAAAAGGAACGAACGAAAAATTTTGAAAATAATAAAAATTAATTATATTCAGGAGATTCGGAATGAATTTTAAATTACGTGTTCAATAATGAAAAAATAAAATTTATACATTCTTTTACTACAATGGGCTGCCCTATAAAAATGTTTAATTCAATTTGTAAATATGTAACACTTAAAAAAAAATATACTTAAACACTTAAAGCTTGAGGTGGACTGAGTGATTATTCATATTATCAAAGTAACTTACGCAAACAAATAATATTCACCAGTGGTGCTTTGTTTTCAGAGACTTAGTTGATAATGATTAATGAATAAAACTATATAAATATGAAAAAATAATATAAACCGCAACTGCTATCCTATCATTTAGCTTTTTTTTTTCTTTTGTTCCTTATTTTCATCTTATATAACATTACAAATATTATTTAATCTAAATTATCTTGAAAAATTAATTTAATATAACCAGGTGATCCGTCTAACGGAGTTGCACAGAATGGGCACACTGCTTGAAAGCCATTTGTTCCATGGGGTATATCAACATTTGCCCAATATCTGAAATTACAAAAGCAATGAAATGATATAATTTTGGAATAACGATTTATATCAATGGGGAGACTCGAAAGCATTGACATGTTAGTCAATCGTTGCGCTGGAAGAGAAAAATTATGCATACAAATGTAGTTACAGAAGCATCTAACCTAATAAAGACGACACACTAAAAATCTGAAAGAATATGTGCCAAAAAGTTCGTGGAATTTATTCGGAAAATACAAGATGCAATTTTTACTTATGAAAATTGTTATTCATCATCATCATCATCGGCACCACAACCGGGAACCGGTCTTGGCCTTATTGAGCAAGTCCTGAGGCTTGTTAAACTTTCCACAATAATTTGCCCTTCCGGGCAAGGTTATTAGCATTGCGCCAGGAAAATTGTTATTGCTACCCTCAAAATACTACCCATCAACTGCAGCGCACTTATGCCAGTGCTTGATGTAAGTCCTCGAAACATTTTGTATACTCTGTGTTCGTTATGGCCTATATTGCTGTCGGCTGTTAAAACACGTTATTTTTCATTGTCATTTTTTGACCCTGTTAAGCAATAATCTGCTCAGCTCATAATCGGTGACGAACTATCCGGTGTGCGGTAGGAAAATTTACTTAACTGACCAGATGTTTGTTTACGTTACCCACAGAGGATTATTGATGTTATTTCCTTTATCCGTAGTAGGAAAAGATAAATAACCTCTTAATATTGGCAATTCTTCATTTTTTTATAAACAAATATCCAATGCCCCATTATCATCGTCGTCCACGACTATTAGCCAAAAGACATATATTCTCGTCACAGTTGTGCTGACTTAGCTACCTGTGACTGTCCGTTGATAGGACGACGCGATCACCATAGTGCCTTTCAAGTAAAATCTTCGCTAGGGGAGCAAGTTTGATGATGATCATCCTTCGATTGAATGTTTATATTGTAGCGAGTTTAGGGTTCGCTGGATTAATTATTCTCATGAAATAAGATCCGTGAAATCAATTTGTTATTTAAACTTTATTCGTCCGCTAATGACAACCGTTACTTCATTTCTCCCCTGACTTTTCGTTTCTCATTCCCGGTGGAACACTCACTGCCAAACCCTCCGGAGACAGAAATTTTTCTGAACAGACCGGCGATAATACTGGCACGTTCACGAAAAATGCTTAGACATCCCATGGTAATCTGGGAAGAGGTAATACAGCAGTACAACCAGGGATTTTCATATCCGATTGTATTGTGGGGAAGGCGAAGAGTGTCCAAGTAGAGGTACTCAATATCGCAAAGTATCCCCAAACCATAGACCGGATTGAGGTGGAATTACTTCCAATTCAGGAATTTTCCATCTTTCCGCTGGAAAATGAGGACAACCGTTCAACGGGAATTAACTCGGATAGAAAGCCTTCGGAGGGGGCACAACTCCAGTACATCCGACATCTATTCGCGGATTAGGAATCACCAAAAGATGGCAACCTTACACCTACTCTTTCTGCAGCTTTACCCCAAGGCTATGGGAAAATTTAGGGCACGGAACCAGACGTCAACCGATTCACGGTGCTGTGAACAGAATTGTAGTTTAGTTATGGGAATGGAAAATGTATGTCTAGTCATAGCATATGCTATTGCATGATGGGAATTTGCGTTTAGCAAAGGTAGGCATTCAGATTCTATACTGAAAGAATTTCGTCGGTTGTAACAGGAAATTAATGTTGATGCTACACCGAAAGAATTCTTTTGATTTAAAGTTATTCAAACTTTAATGTAAGACCGTTAATGTCATATATGCATGCAACATAATTCATTTGTTGGAATTATGATTCAGTTTTGTTTAATTTATGACAGTTAATGTCACATAATCATCATCATCATCGGCACTACAACCTAGAACCGGTCTTGGCCTTATTTAGCAAGTCCTGAGGCTTGTTAAATTTTCCATAATGATTTGTTTTTTTCCGGGCAAGGTCATTAGTCTTGCGCCAGAGGCTCCCCGACGAGGAATCGAACCCCGGTCTCCCGCGTGACAGGCGGGTATACTAACCAGTATACTATTGAGGAGCTGATGTCACATAAAGCTCCTCGATAATATAGTGGTTAGTATACCCGCCTGTCACGCGGGAGACCGGGGTTCGATTCCCCGTCGGGGAGACTCTGGCGCAAGACTTAATGACCTTGGCCGGAAAAAAAAAAACCATTATGGAAAATTTAACAAGCCTCAGGACTTGCTAAATAAGGCCAAGACCGGTTCCCGGTTGTAGTGCCGATGATGATGATTCCATCATCTGCCAGGGTCTTTGGCTTGGGCTGCATGGGAGTTTGTTATTTTTGAGCAACTGCTATGGTTGCTCGATTTGATTTTAGACTCGTTTATATTCATGCGAGTTAGTTATTTTGAGCAGCTACTATGGTTGCCCGATAATGATTTTGGAATCGTTTAGATTGCAGTTGAATGAATAAAATTAGGATGATGGATAGGATATGATATGATATGGATATATGTAGGTGGAGATATTAATAGTAGGGCTTTCTGGAGCACTACACTTATATTATAACTTACTGATTCTACGCAGACGCTCTAAGCTTAACTTTACATGTCTATTGTAGAATTTGCGTTCCGGCGACAGAATTTTTTTTGTGTTTTATTTATGTTTATTTGAATAACAAAGAAAAACTAAAAAAAAGTGCCAATGTTGTTTACTTTTAACTTAAATTTAACTTATATCATTTTTTTTTAATTGCGTAAAAACCTTGACTCAAGGTCAATCTTATTCTACCCTAATCCTAGAAAAGCTAAATCAGTGCAGGCTGGCTAATGTTGCAGTAGCTTTACCGACTTCAACCACCAGAACTATTATTATAGCAAATTTATCAAGCCTCGAATATGGACCGGATACACGACGACGACCACGGGAACGAAAATGGCTAAACGATTTAAGAATTTTCTCATGGAACGTCCGCCCACTATACAGACCTCGAGCTGCATATCAGCTAGCCGATCCCATGTCCGAATATAAGGCTGACATTAGCATTACAGCATTACAAGAAATAAGATGAACGGGGAGTGGTGTTATTCAAAGAACCGAGGATGACCTTTATTATAGCTGTCATGCAAAACACCATGTGCTCGGGGTAGGCTTTCTAGTCAGCCAAAATCTGAAGCCTGCCATTATCGGCTTTAATACAATAAACGAAAGGCTATGCACTCTTCGCGAGCGAGGTAAGTTTAAGAACATAAACCTCATAAACGTTCACGGACCTACAGAGGAGTCCGCTGACGCCGAAAAAAAATAATTCCACGGAAACGTCGACCGGCCCTCAATGCCTGCCCAAGGTACGATGTGAAAATCGTCGTTGGTGATTTGAATGCGAAAATAGGTCGGGAGCCGGTTTTCAGGCACTACGCAGGTCCCAATAGTTTGCATGAGAACACTAATGACAACGGACTACAAGTCATCGAACTGGCAGCGTCAAAAAACTTGGGCGTTGCGAGTACCAGGTGTCCGCGTGGAAATTATACAAAATAATCCACAGTATGACGCGGTACACACCTCGCTGCACTTACTGCAAGGATAAAGAGAATAATCTGATCGCCGATCCTGAAGGCATTCTGGAGCGATGGGAAGTGCACTTCAATGAATTACTAAATGGTCAGCTCACAGAAGAATTGGAGGCTCCACCAATGCAAGATCAAGACCAAATCCTGCCGCCACCAAGCATTGAGGAAGCAGTAAAAACCATAAGACAGCTCAAATCAAATAAACCTCCCGGAGATGATGGCATACCAGCTGAGCTGATCAAACAAGGCGGGGCAGCGTTACGTCACGGAATTCATGAGATCGTGGTGCTCGTACGGGAGCAAGTGGAGATGGCGGAAGGTTGGCGTCACGGAATAATTTGCCCCATACATAAGAAGGGAGATATCACAGTGTGTTGCAACTATAGGGGTATAACATTGCTGAGTACCGCCTATAAGATACTCTCCCTATCCTACAAGATCGGGTAGCTCCTTACACTAAAGACATCATTGGTCAATATCAGTGTGGCTTCATTCTAGGCAAATCAGCGATTGATCAGATATTCACCCTTAGGCAGGTGATGGGAAAATGTCTGGAATTTAAGATTCCATTATATCATCTATTTATAGACTTTAAGGCCGCCTACGACAGCATAGCCAGTATAGAACTATATAATGCCATGAGAGAGTTCGGCATTCCAAACAAAATGATACGGCTCTGTAGGTTGACCATGACCAACATAACTAGTCAAGTAAATATAGTGTGATTGCTGTGCAAACCAATAAACATCTTTAATGAACTCCGACAAGGGAACGGTTTGGCTTGCCTCCTCTTCAACCTTGTGTTGGAGAAAGCAATCCATGACTCTGGCGTTACAACTAGAGGGACTATTATCACCAAGTCCAGCCAGATACTTGTATACAGCGATGACATCGACATTATCGGTAGATCCGATTCGGCTGTAGAGGACTCCTTCATCCAAATCGAACAGGCGGCACAAAAACTGGGATTGCACATTAATGAGGGAAAAACTAAGTACATGGTGGCAACTTCTGCAAAGAGAAGACCTAACATTGGTCAAACTACCAGGGTAGTGGAGCACGAATTTGAAATAGCGCAATTGTGGCGCTTCTAACAGATACACACAATATACAAGCAAATAGTGAAGAACACCGAACGATAATCGAATAAGAAAATGTATCAGAGCCGTATACCATAGCGATAACATAACAATTCCACATCAGTTGAGTGTACTTGAGTTTAGAAATCGAATTCGTACACGCGGCAATGGCCTGAGGTGTTGAGCATTGGTTACATTTTTAGTGATTCTAACCGCCATAGCGTCAGTTCGAATCACACGTTCTTCACTATCATCGCAATACGCGATACAATCCTTTAACTATCTTGGGTCAATAGTATCAGCCGATAACAATATGTAAGAAGAAATACGCGGACGGCTGATCAAATCCAACAAACCCTACTATGGTCTATCAAGGTTCTTTAAATCTCGAAATTTATCCAGAACATACAAGCTACTACTGTACAAGACCATGGTCTTACCAGTACTCATGTGTGGATCCGAGCCCTGGGCGCTCAATAAAAGGCACTCTGAACCCTTTGCTGCGTTCGAGAGGCAGGTTTTAAGGGGAATTGTTGGCGCCGTATGTAAGGGAGGACGATTCCGGAGACGGTACAACCATGAGTTGTATGCGATCTACCTTGAAGCTAATGTTGTAAGAAAAATCAAGCTCGGTAGACTCCAGTGGGCGGGACACCTACCTAGAATGAGCGAAGAGGGACCTATAGCGTATTTGAAGTAGTGCAATCCTTTAACTACGTTGGGTCAATAGTACCAGACGATAACAATATGGAAGAAGAAAGACGCGAACGGCTGATTAAATCCAACAGAGCCTACTATGGTCTATCAAGGCTCTTTAAATCCCGAAATTTATCTAGAACATCCAAGCTACTACTGTACAAGACCATGGTCTTATCAGTACTCATGTATGGATCGAGATTACAGTCGATGGAAAATTCGACTTAACTCATCTAAAGCAGTAGCTATAATTCTGAGTAGTAAACACTCCCAACCTACTTCTCGATATTCACAGAATATCCGAATACAAATAGGAGGTACTACGATTAGACCACAGGACAGGATGAAAAATGTTGGGGTCATCTATACCCCAAAAATGAATTTCATCAAACATGTGACTCACATTCTTCAAAGGGGCCTCGGTCGGTCTAAGCAACTGCACAACATCTTGAAGTGGAGCAACAAAGTTAAGCTTCTCTGCTATACGCAGCTAATCCGATCTGGAATATCATACGCCTTTCCCATATGGTCCTGCATATCTTCGCCCAAATGGAAAGACTTCGAGTTTTCGAAAGAAAACTCCACAGAAGATGCATCAACCACTTTAGAAGGGCTGACGGTCGCCATCACCCGAACTCTCACCTATATGAAGGCGCCTCCATTCCCTCTATCGACGAGTACTTGCTACAATTAGCATACAAGTACCTCGAAAGCATTCAGAACAAACAGAACCCACTTGTACGGGAGTCTTGCGTTCTTGACCCTTCTCTCTTTCGATCTCTTCGGATCAGACCACCACAATTTCTTCTTCAGCACAGAACTGAAGAAAGCACCCTTCCCAACAACATCCTCCTTTATAATAGAGGATTCCTGGACCCATCCCATAGGGTCTACTGCTGACACAATACAGCACACACACACACATACACACACCGACCAAAGTGCAGATTATTAGCCGCCAAAGACATGATCTGCGTTTACTACCGCACTTAAGACCTACCGGTCTTGCACGAGTTCTTTCCCACCATCCCCCCATCCAAGTAGTTAGAGAACAATTGAACTAACCGTGTCCACACTATCCCTAGATACGTCCTTCCCCTTTCTTTTCAGATATCTTGAGACCGAGCCCAACATCTTCACGGATGTGGGTGATTCTGGTTATCGCAAGATGACCACAAGCCAGAGACAAGATGAAGGACACATTTGTCCTTGTCTCCCTAAAGTCGGCCTCTCGCCACCCCATTTTTTTTTTAGCCGGGTTTGAGAGGAAGATCTTAAGGAGAATTGTTGGCCCCATATGTGAGGGGGGACGATTCCGGAGAAGTTACAACCATGAGTTGTACGCCATCTACCTTGAAGCTGATGTTGTAAGAAATATCAAGGTCGGTAGACTTCGGTGGGCGGGACACCTTGTTCGAATGAGCGAAAAGGAGCCTGCCCGGAAAGTCCTTTGTGGCAGGATGTATGGAAGGGGACAGTGCGGCAGACCTTGTCTGCGATGGAGGGATGACGTAGACCAGGACTCCCAGAGTTCAGGGAGTGCCAAACTGGATGACATCGGCTCAAAATCGGGACCGGTGGAGAGACTTGCAAAATAAGTCCAAAACCGGATCCCGGTGGTAGTGCCGATGATGGTAATGAAGGTGATTTTACTTTTACAATTCCTTCAAAATCGAATATCGTTAACTGAGATTATCCGAAACTAAAGGATAATCCGAAATAATTTCATATCCATAACCGTATCCGTGACCGGTATAATATTATTCATATTCATGACATCGGCTCGAAATCGGGACCGGTGGAGAGACTAGCAAAAAAAGTCCAAGACCGGATCCCGGTGGTAGTGCCGATGATGATAATGAAGATGATTTTACTTTTACAATTCCTTCAAAATCGAATATCCTTAACTGAAATTATCCGAAACTAAAGGATATTCCGAAATTTCATATCCATAACATCCCTATTTATAAGTAATGAAGCTAAATATGCCGAAAATGCACCTATTTTTGTCATGTTCACAAATTTATAGCAGAAACAAAACTAATGACAATGTAATATTTAAAAAGAGGACAGTGTTAATTTTCTAAAGATATTCTGATGAATGGATACAACCATCAAAAATGGATATTGTGGCGTTTCTAACAGACCCACACGCAACTAATAGTTAAGCACAACACCTAAAGACAAGTCGAAAAATCAGAGTATATCCTCCAGAGCTGTATACCATAGCAATAACATAATAACTCCTCATCAGTTGAGTGTACTTGAGTATAAAGATCGATTTCGTACATGCGGTAGTGAACTGATGTGTTGAGCTTTGTTTCTATCTTTAAGTGATTCTAACCGTCATAGAATCGGTTCGAATCACACGCTCTTCACTATCGTCGTAAATGCTATAATATTCTTAAAAAAAATTGTCATCATCATCATCGGCACTACAACCGGGAACCAGTCTTGACCTTATTTAGATTTTGATTGGACTCTGCGATTGTCTGTGTTAACGCCCACGATATTTATACTGAAGGGTTATTTGAAATCAAGAGGACTAGGGCATCTCTCACACAATTGGTGATGATTTGAAGTCCAAAGTTTACGAATCCTCGAAAGACAATACCCTACAGGAAATGACCACCACTTAGCCGGAGATAATTCGGTGGATGGAAAATTGCAAAAAACAATCCATTGTGTCATTCATGATTACAACAAATTCAATATAAACGAAAAATTACTTCACGGCAAACAATTTTTTTGTAAATTATTACCAAAAAATATTTGGAAGTAAGCCTGTGGCGACTCTAACAGATACACACACAATTCACAAGCAAAATAGTGAAGACCACCGAACGAAAAATCGAATAAGAAAATACATCAGAGCCGTATACCTTAGCGATAACATAACAATTCACATCAGTGGAGTACAGTCGAGTTTAAAAATCAAATTCTAAAATCGGCCAGTAGCCTGATGGGTAACGCTTACGTACAATTTTTGGTGATTCAAACTGTCATAGCGTCAGTTCGAATCACACGTTCTTCTTCACTATTATTTCAAAAGCTATAAGCCTTCGGCCCACCCATTATTTAATCACCTTATCAAATGTCTGCCGGTTCATCAAAACAAAAAACTAGTAGATTTAGAAAGCGGAAAGGTTAAAAATATATCATAATCTGTAAAACTTACTTTACTGTTTTTTCCGTAGCCATATGTCCACACGGATTGAAAGCATAGGTTGGTGGTCCGGAATCAACATAAAAGGCAGGTTCCAAACCCATACATAACGTAACAACCGGTCCTAATTCTAAACACATTGGGCATCTTCTTGCCCCAGTCGACTTATCTTGCCCCCACTCATGTTGTCCTTCATTAAATATATAAAAAATCAATAACATTCACTGGCGGATACCAATAGCTATGTGTGTTCTGTACTCACCTTGAACATGGCCACAATTCAAATAGACATAAGGCTGGTTACATTGTTCATTTAAATTTACTCTCCTAGGAATAACTAAAGTATTTAAGCCGACCGGACACTGGGGCCGCCCCGCATTTATTTCATCAATTAACTTTTCCAAATCTCGTTTCGTCTAAAAGAAAGGTGTAAATCAAAATAAAAAGCAAGGGTTATTTAGTTAATGTAAGTCTCACTGGTGAATGCTGCAGACCATCTGCTGACCGCCAAAGTAATGTAGCACCACACAAATCGATCAGTGTGCCGTCTTGCAGAATATTCGATTCCTCGTATATCTTGATATTAAAAAAAAAGAAAGCAGCTCAAATAAGTTAGTAAAACACACGTTTTGTATACAAATTACTATTCTTTTTACCGGTTGCCCTTTTTGCTGAGCAGATCTCGTTTCCCGAAGACTGAACACGTCACCACCCACGGAGCATTCTCGCCAAAGGCCGCATTTAGCATTACCCCCACAGAACTGACCTTTTGGATGCATTATTAGAACCCCGTTTGTTGTAAGGCCATCAATTTCCACGCTGTCCTGCCATTTGGTTGCTTTTTCCTGAGAGACGTAAACAAAACCAAGAAGTATATAAACATTGAAGAATTTAATATATGGGAAAACATATTTATAATAACCCCGGCCTCCCTGGCCCTTCGTTATTTAAATATGCATTTGCATATAAAAACTGGGACGCGTGAATTTGTTATTGGCAATTAAGCAGTGGTCAAACGTTCGTGA